>BLSH010375789.1:0-11310 GCA_018402905.1 Glandirana rugosa
GCCCTCCCATACACCTTCAGTGACACCAAGTAAGGACCACTCCCCCAGGGCCCTCCCATACACCTTCAGTGACACCAAGTAAGGACCACCCCCCCAGGGCCCTCCCATACACCTTCAGTGACACCAAGTAAGGACCATCCCCCCATGGCCCTCCCATACACCATCAGTGACACCAAGTAAGGACCATCTACCAAAGTAAGGATGCTCTGGGGTCACTGGGTGACACTGGATTGTTGGGGTAGAAGTCTGGCACAGAGGACACAGGTGACCACTGTGGGGGTCACCCGAAGCCTAGCAATGGACTGCACTCACATCCGCCATGCATCCATTCACAATGTAAAGCAATGCCAATCCATAGAGCCAACTCTAGACTGGCTGGCCAGTGATCTGGAGAGCTATCTTCTGATTGGTCGGGTGTCAGTGGTCTGGGTGAAATCCAGAAGCGTCACCTGCCCAGCACAGAGAGAAGACCTGGCACAGGATATCAGAGGAGGTGAGTGTAATAGAAGGGGTGCCCTAATGAAGAGGTCCCTCCTCTGATATTGACCCCTCCCCCACCTGTCATTCATTCACATCTCTATATCTTCTACAATGCACTGATCGTGTCCCCCTCCACCTTCCATCTACTGATGGGATGGCAGTTCCCCTTCCATACCCCCCGGTTTCTTCTCATGTGTTCTCCCTCTCTTTTACAGGAAGTCATCTCTTCTGCAAAGTTCCAGCAGCTCTGCCAAAATCTTCTACGATCCCGACCCCGGCGATGACCTGGATGATGAGGATCCGGATGATGACCTGGATGTGTGATCCCCACCCCGGCGAGGACCTGGATGTGTGATCCCCACCCCGGCGAGGACCTGGATGTGTGATCCCCACCCCGGCGAGGACCTGGATGTGTGATCCCCACCCCGACGAGGACCTGGATGTGTGATCCCCACCCCGGCGAGGACCTGGATGTGTGATCCCCACCCCGGCGAGGACCTGGATGTGTGATCCCCACCCCAGCGATGACCTGGGTGTGTGTATATATTATGTAAATAAAATTGTTCTATGTTGTCAGAGGTGCTCTGGGATTTCTTGGTCATTATATAGATTTACTAGTACAGTACGATGCAATATAGTTATTCAGTGGAAGGCGATGTGTCGGTTAGTAATGATAGGAGGAGACGAATCCGAGAGGCAGGAGGACATTGGTGTCTCAGATCACCTACTGCTCCTCCACTGACCTGAACATCTTGATGAAATCCTCCCTACAGAAGAATTATTCGGGATACAAAGAAAACCCCACAGGTCACCTCAGGAGAAATACAGGCTGCTCTGGAAAAAACTGTATTTTTTATCAAGGAGCTCAATGCACCATGCTTGAACAAAAAGGTATCTCTGGGGACATCCTGAACAGTGTTGGTATCTCTGAGGACATCCTGAACAGTGTCGGTATCTCTGGGGACATCCTGAACAGTGTAGGTATCTCTGGGGACATCCTGAACAGTGTAGGTATCTCTGGGGACATCCTGAACAGTGTTGGTATCTCTGGGGCATCCTGAACAGTGTCGGTATCTCTGGGGACATCCTGAACAGTGTCGGTATCTCTGGGGACATCCTGAACAGTGTAGGTATCTCTGGGGACATCCTGAACAGTGTAGGTATCTCTGGGGACATCCTGAACAGTGTTGGTATCTCTGAGGACATCCTGAACAGTGTAGGTATCTCTGGGGACATCCTGAACAGTGTAGGTATCTCTGGGGACATCCTGAACAGTGTCGGTATCTCTGGGGACATTCTGAACAGTGTTGGTATCTCTGAGGACATCCTGAACAGTGTCGGTATCTCTGGGGACATCCTGAACAGTGTCGGTATCTCTGGGGACATCCTGAACAGTGTCGGTATCTCTGGGGACATCCTGAACAGTGTCGGTATCTCTGGGGACATCCTGAACAGTGTAGGTATCTCTGGGGACATCCTGAACAGTGTAGGTATCTCTGGGGACATCCTGAACAGTGTTGGTATCTCTGGGGCATCCTGAACAGTGTCGGTATCTCTGGGGACATTCTGAACAGTGTAGTTATCTCTGGGGACATCCTGAACAGTGTAGGTATCTCTGGGGACATCCTGAACAGTGTTGGTATCTCTGAGGACATCCTGAACAGTGTAGGTATCTCTGAGGACATTCTGAACAGTGTAGGTATCTCTGGGGATATCCTGAACAGTGTTGGTATCTCTGGGGATATCCTGAACAGTGTCGGTATCTCTGGAGACATCCTGAACAGTGTTGGTATCTCTGGGGACATCCTGAACAGTGTAGGTATCTCTGAGGACATTCTGAACAGTGTAGGTATCTCTGGGGACATCCTGAATAGTGTAGGTATTTCTGGGGATATCCTGAACAGTGTCGGTATCTCTGAGGACATCCTGAACAGTGTAGCTATCTCTGGGGATATCCTGAACAGTGTAGGTATCTCTGGGGATATCCTGAACAGTGTTGGTATCTCTGGGGACATCCTGAACAGTGTAGCTATCTCTGAGGACATTCTGAACAGTGTAGGTATCTCTGGGGATATCCTGAACAGTGTTGGTATCTCTGGGGACATCCTGAACAGCGTAGGTATCTCTGAGGACATCCTGAACAGTGTGGGTATCTCTGAGGACATCCTGAACAGTGTAGGTATCTCTGGGGACATCCTGAACAGTGTAGGTATCTCTGGGGGCATCCTGAACAGTGTAGGTATCTCTGGGGACATTCTGAGCAGTGCCGGTATCTCAGGGGACATCCTGAACAGTGTAGGTATCTCTGGGGGTACCCTGAGCAGTGTCGGTATCTCTGGGGACATCCTGAACAGTGTAGGTATCTCTGGGGACATCCTGAACAGTGTAGGTATCTCTGGGGACATCCTGAACAGTGTAGGTATCTCTGGGGGCATCCTGAACAGTGTAGGTATCTCTGGGGACATTCTGAGCAGTGCCGGTATCTCAGGGGACATCCTGAACAGTGTCGGTATCTCTGGGGATATTCTGAGCAGTGCCGGTATCTCTGGGGACATCCTGAACAGTGTAGGTATTTCTGGGGACATTCTGAACAGTGTCAGTATCTCTGAGGACATTCTGAACAGTGTCGGTATCTCTGGGGACATTCTGAACAGTGTCGGTATCTCTGGGGACATCCTGAACAGTGTCGGTATCTCTGGGGACATCCTGAACAGTGTCGGTATCTCTGAGGACATTCTGAACAGTGTCGGTATCTCTGGGGACATTCTGAACAGTGTCGGTATCTCTGGGGACATTCTGAACAGTGTCGGTATCTCTGGGGACATCCTGAACAGTGTGGGTATCTCTGGGGACATCCTGAACAGTGTAGGTATTTCTGGGGACATCCTGAACAGTGTGGGTATCTCTGGGGACATCCTGAACAGTGTAGGTATCTCTGAGGACATCCTGAACAGTGTAGGTATCTCTGAGGACATTCTGAACAGTGTCGGTATCTCTGGGGACATTCTGAACAGTGTCGGTATCTCTGGGGACATTCTGAACAGTGTCGGTATCTCTGGGGACATCCTGAACAGTGTGGGTATCTCTGAGGACATTCTGAACAGTGTCGGTATCTCTGGGGACATTCTGAACAGTGTCGGTATCTCTGGGGACATTCTGAACAGTGTCGGTATCTCTGGGGACATTCTGAACAGTGTCGGTATCTCTGAGGACATCCTGAACAGTGTTGGTATCTCTGGGGACATCCTGAACAGTGTCGGTATCTCTGGGGACATCCTGAACAGTGTCGGTATCTCTAGGGCCATTCTGAACAGTGTCGGTATCTCTGAGGACATCCTGAACAGTGTCGGTATCTCTGAGGACATCCTGAACAGTGTCGGTATCTCTGGGGACATTCTGAACAGTGTTGGTATCGCTGGGGGTATCCTGAGCAGTGTCGGTATCTCTGGGGACATCCTGAACAGTGTAGCTATCTCTGAGGACATTCTTAACAGTGTTGGTATCTCTGGGGATATCCTGAACAGTGTAGGTACCTCTGGGGATATCCTGAACAGTGTAGGTATCTCTGGGGATATCCTGAACAGTGTAGGTATCTCTGGGGACATTCTGAACAGTGTAGGTATCTCTGGGGATATCCTGCACAGTGTTGGTATCTCTGGGGATATCCTGAACAGTGTTGGTATCTCTGGGGACATTCTGAACAGTGTAGGTATCTCTGGGTCATTCTGAACAGTGTAGGTATCTCTGGGGACATTCTGAATAGTGTAGGTATCTCTGAGGACATTCTGAACAGTGTAGGTATCTCTGGAGACATCCTGAACAGTGTCGGTATCTCTGGGGACATCCTGAACAGTGTCAGTTTCTCTGGGGACACCCTGAACAGTGTCGGTATCTCTGGGGACATCCTGAACAGTGTCAGTTTCTCTGGGGACACCCTGAACAGTGTCGGTATCTCGGGGGACATCCTGAACAGTGTCGGTATCTCTGGGACATCCTGAACAGTGTCGATATCTCTGAGGACATTCTGAACAGTGTAGGTATCTCTGGAGACATCCTGAACAGTGTCGGTATCTCTGGGGACATCCTGAACAGTGTAGGTATCTCTGAGGACATCCTGAACAGTGTAGGTATCTCTGGGGACATCCTGAACAGTGTAGGTATCTCTGGGGATATCCTGAACAGTGTAGGTATCTCTGGGTCATTCTGAACAGTGTAGGTATCTCTGGGGACATTCTGAACAGTGTAGGTATCTCTGAGGACATTCTGAACAGTGTAGGTATCTCTGGAGACATCTTCAACAGTGTCAGTTTCTCTGGGGACACCCTAAACAGTGTCGGTATCTCTGGGGACATCCTGAACAGTGTCAGTTTCTCTGGGGACACCCTGAACAGTGTCGGTATCTCTGGGGACATCCTGAACTGTGTAGGTATCTCGGGGGACATTCTGAACAGTGTCGATATCTCTGAGGACATTCTGAACAGTGTAGGTATCTCTGGAGACATCCTGAACAGTGTCGGTATCTCTGGGGACATCCTGAACAGTGTAGGTATCTCTGAGGACATTCTGAACAGTGTAGGTATCTCTGGGGACATCCTGAACAGTGTAGGTATTTCTGGGGATATCCTGAACAGTGTCGGTATCTCTGAGGACATCCTGAACAGTGTAGCTATCTCTGAGGACATTCTGAACAGTGTAGGTATCTCTGGGGATATCCTGAACAGTGTAGGTATCTCTGAGGACATCCTGAACAGTGCAGGTATCTCTGGGGATATCCTGAACAGTGTTGGTATCTCTGGGGACATCCTGAACAGTGTAGCTATCTCTGAGGACATTCTGAACAGTGTAGGTATCTCTGAGGACATCCTGAACAGTGTCGGTATCTCTGGGGATATCCTGAACAGTGTAGGTATCTCTGGGGATATCCTGAACAGTGTCGGTATCTCTGGGGACATTCTGAACAGTGTAGGTATCTCTGGGGACATCCTGAACAGTGTCGGTATCTCTGGGGACATCCTGAACAGTGTCGGTATCTCTGGGGATATCCTGAACAGTGTCGGTATCTCTGGGGACATTCTGAACAGTGTAGGTATTTCTGGGGACATCCTGAACAGTGTAGGTATCTCTGAGGACATTCTGAACAGTGTAGGTATCTCTGGGGACATTCTGAACAGTGTAGGTATTTCTGGGGATATCCTGAACAGTGTAGCTATCTCTGGGGACATTCTGAACAGTGTCGGTATCTCTGAGGACATCCTGAACAGTGTAGCTATCTCTGAGGACATTCTGAACAGTGTAGGTATCTCTGGGGATATCCTGAACAGTGTTGGTATCTCTGGGACATCCTGAACAGTGTAGGTATCTCTGGGGATATCCTGAACAGTGTTGGTATCTCTGGGACATCCTGAACAGTGTAGGTATCTCTGAGGACATTCTGAACAGTGTAGGTATCTCTGGGGACATCCTGAACAGTGTAGGTATCTCTGAGGACATCCTGAACAGTGTAGGTATCTCTGAGGACATTCTGAACAGTGTAGGTATCTCTGGGTCATTCTGAACAGTGTCGGTATCTCTGGGGATATTCTGAACAGTGTCGGTATCTCTGGGGACATTCTGAACAGTGTCGGTATCTCTGGGGACATTCTGAACAGTGTCGGTATCTCTGGGGACATTCTGAACAGTGTAGGTATCTCTGGGGACATCCTGAACAGTGTGGGTATCTCTGAGGACATTATGAACAGTGTCAGTATCTCTGAGGACATCCTGAACAGTGTAGGTATCTCTGGGGACATCCTGAACAGTGTCGGTATCTCTGAGGACATTCTGAACAGTGTTTGAATCGCTGGGGGTATCCTGAGCAGTGTCGGTATCTCTGGGGACATCCTGAACAGTGTAGGTATCTCTGGGGGTATCCTGAGCAGTGTCGGTATCTCTGGGGACATCCTGAACAGTGTAGGTATCTCTGGGGACATCCTGAACAGTGTAGGTATCTCTGGGGACATTCTGAGCAGTGCCGGTATCTCAGGGGACATCCTGAACAGTGTAGGTATCTCTGGGGATATTCTGAGCAGTGTCGTTATCTCTGGGGATATTCTGAACAGTGTCGGTATCTCTGGGGACATTCTGAACAGTGTCGGTATCTCTGAGGACATCCTGAACAGTGTCGGTATCTCTGGGGACATCCTGAACAGTGTAGGTATCTCTGAGGACATTCTGAACAGTGTCGGTATCTCTGGGGACATTCTGAAGCGTGTCGGTATCTCTGGGGACATTCTGAACAGTGTCGGTATCTCTGGGGACATTCTGAACAGTGTCGGTATCTCTGGGGACATTCTGAACAGTGTGGGTATCTCTGAGGACATTATGAACAGTGTCGGTATCTCTGAGGACATCCTGAACAGTGTAGGTATCTCTGGGGACATCCTGAACAGTGTCGGTATCTCTGGGGACATCCTTAACAGTGTGGGTATCTCTGAGGACATTATGAACAGTGTCGGTATCTCTGAGGACATCCTGAACAGTGTAGGTATCTCTGGGGACATCCTGAACAGTGTCTGTATCTCTGAGGACATTCTGAACAGTGTTGGTATCGCTGGGGGTATCCTGAACAGTGTAGGTATCTCTGGGGACATCCTGAACAGTGTAGCTATCTCTGAGGACATTCTGAACAGTGTTGGTATCTCTGGGGATATCCTGAACAGTGTAGGTATCTCTGGGGATATCCTGAACAGTGTAGGTATCTCTGGGGACATTCTGAACAGTGTAGGTATCTCTGGGGATATCCTGAACAGTGTTGGTATCTCTGGGGATATCCTGAACAGTGTAGGTATCTCTGGGGATATCCTGAACAGTGTAGGTATCTCTGGGGACATTCTGAACAGTGTAGGTATCTCTGGGGATATCCTGAACAGTGTTGGTATCTCTGGGGATATCCTGAACAGTGTAGGTATCTCTGGGGATATCCTGAACAGTGTAGGTATCTCTGGGGACATTCTGAACAGTGTAGGTATCTCTGGGGGTATCCTGAACAGTGTAGGTATCTCTGGGGACATCCTGAACAGTGTAGCTATCTCTGAGGACATTCTGAACAGTGTTGATATCTCTGGGGATATCCTGAACAGTGTAGGTATCTCTGGGGATATCCTGAACAGTGTAGGTATCTCTGCGGACATCCTGAACAGTGTAGGTATCTCTGAGGACATACTGAACAGTGTAGGTATCTCTGGGGATATCCTGAACAGTGTAGGTATCTCTGCGGACATCCTGAACAGTGTAGGTATCTCTGGGGATATCCTGAACAGTGTAGGTATCTCTGGGTCATTCTGAACAGTGTAGGTATCTCTGGGGACATTCTGAACAGTGTAGGTATCTCTGAGGACATCCTGAACAGTGTAGGTATCTCTGGGGACATCCTGAACAGTGTAGGTATCTCTGGGGACATCCTGAACAGTGTAGGTATCTCTGAGGACATTCTGAACAATGTAGGTATCTCTGGGTCATTCTGAACAGTGTCGGTATCTCTGGGGATATCCTGAACAGTGTCGGTATTTCTGGGGACATTCTGAACAGTGTAGGTATCTCTGGGGACATCCTGAACAGTGTCAGTTTCTCTGGGGACACCCTGAACAGTGATGGTATCTCTGGGGACATCCTGAACTGTGTAGGTATCTCGGGGGACATTCTGAACAGTGTCGGTATCTCTGGGACATCCTGAACAGTGTCGATATCTCTGAGGACATTCTGAACAGTGTAGGTATCTCTGGGGACATCCTGAACAGTGTCGGTATCTCTGGGGACATCCTGAACAGTGTCGGTATCTCTGAGGACATTCTGAACAGTGTAGGTATCTCTGGGGACATCCTGAACAGTGTCGGTATCTCTGGGACATCCTGAACAGTGTAGGTATCTCTGAGGACATTCTGAACAGTGTCGGTATCTCTGGGGACATCCTGAACAGTGTCGGTATCTCTGAGGACATTCTGAACAGTGTAGGTATCTCTGGGGACATCCTGAACAGTGTCGGTATCTCTGGGGACATCCTGAACAGTGTCAGTATCTCTGGGGACATTCTGAACAGTGTCGGTATCTCTGGGGACATCCTGAACAGTGTAGGTATCTCGGGGGACATTCTGAACAGTGTCGGTATCTCTGGGGACATCCTGAACAGTGTAGGTATCTCTGGGTCATTCTGAACAGTGTAGGTATCTCTGTGGACATCCTGAACAGTGTCGGTATCTCTGGGACATCCTGAACAGGGTCGATATCTCTGAGGACATTCTGAACAGTGTAGGTATCTCTGGAGACATCCTGAACAGTGTCGATATCTCTGTGGACATCCTGAACAGTGTCGATATCTCTGTGGACATCCTGAACAGTGTCGGTATCTCTGGGGACATCCTGAACAGTGTCGGTATCTCTGGGGACATCCTGAACAGTGTCGGTATCTCTGGGGACATTCTGAACAGTGTCGGTATCTCTGGGGACATCCTGAACAGTGTCGGTATCTCTGGGGACATTCTGAACAGTGTAGGTATCTCTGGGTCATTCTGAACAGTGTAGGTATCTCTGGGGACATCCTGAACAGTGTCGGTATCTCTGGGACATCCTGAACAGTGTTGATATCTCTGATGACATTCTAAACAGTGTAGGTATCTCTGGAGACATCCTGAACAGTGTAGGTATCTCTGAGGACATTCTGAACAGTGTAGGTATCTCTGGGGACATTCTGAACAGTGTAGGTATCTCTGAGGACATCGTAAACAGTGTAGGTATCTCTGAGGACATTCTGAACAGTGTAGGTATCTCTGGGGACATCCTGAACAGTGTAGGTATCTCTGAGGATATCCGGAACAGTGTCGGTATCTCCGGGGACATCCTGAACAGTGTAGGTATCTCTGAGGACATCCTGAACAGTGTCGGTTTCTCTGAGGACATCCTGAACAGTGTAGGTATCTCTGAGGACATCCTGAACAGTGTAGGTATCTCTGAGGACATTCTGAACAGTGTTGGTATCGCTGGGGGCATCCTGAGCAGTGTCGGTATCTCTGGAGACGTCCTGAACAGTGTCGGTATCTCTGAGGACATTCTGAACAGTGTTGGTATCGCTGGGGGCATCCTGAGCAGTGTCGGTATCTCTGGGGACATTCTGAACAGTGTAGGTATCTCTGGGGATATCCTGAACAGTGTCGGTATCTCTGGGGGCATTCTGAACAGTGTAGGTATCTCTGGGGACATTCTGAACAGTGTAGCTATCTCTGAGGACATTCTGAGCACTGTAGGTGTATCTGGGGATATCCTGAACAGTGTTGGTATCTCTGGGGACATCCTGAACAGTGTAGGTATCTCTGGGGATATCCTGAACAGTGTCGGTATCTCTGGGGACATTCTGAACAGTAGGTATCTCTGAGGACATTCTGAACAGTGTAGGTATCTCTGAGGACATCGTAAACAGTGTAGGTATCTCTCAGGACATTCTGAACAGTGTAGGTATCTCTGAGGACATCCTGAACAGTGTAGGTATCTCTGGGGATATCCTGAACAGTGTCAGTATCTCTGGGGACATTCCGAACAGTGTAGGTATCTCTGAGGATATCCTGAACAGTGTAGGTATCTCTGGGGACATCCTGAACAGTGTCGGTATCTCTGAGGACATTCTGAACAGTGTCGGTATTTCTGAGGACATTCTGAACAGTGTCGGTATTTCTGAGGACATTCTGAAAAGTGTCGGTATTTCAGAGGACATTCTGAACAGTGTCGGTATCTCTGGGGACATCCTGAACAGTGTAGGTATCTCTGAGGACATTCTGAAAAGTGTCGGTATTTCTGAGGACATTCTGAACAGTGTAGGTATCTCTGGGGATATCCTGAACAGTGTAGGTATCTCTGGGGACATTCTGAACAGTGTCGGTATTGTAATGGTATCATGCGTGAGATCCATGCAAGGTAATGATACCAGGCCTAAGCGACACTGACTCCATCTTGGAAAGGAAGCTAGGTAGATAGTTAAGTTTTTTTTTTCTTTCTCTCTCTCTCCTTCTAACATGGCTGCCAGAACATCTGGTCTCCTTCCTCAACCCCCTCTGTGGAATGTAGAGAGCCAACTTAAAGAAAGTACTCTGATTACGGTTTATGGCCAGGAAGAAGGCTCTGTCCCCTTATCTTGAACAAACATACAGGGCCATGCTGTTGGCCCATAAATTACCCTGGCAGGTCTGCCCTGTGTGTGACACTTTCTTGCTGCTTAAACTTACATGAAAATATACATACGGTCATAATTTCTGCTGTGGATACGCCAGAGTGATGAACATGACATATTTGAATGTAGAATTTCGGTCCGCATAATTTAAGTGTAAACGTCTACCCTTTGTCATCCACGGAAGGATAGAATTATTCCATTCCCTTCCCAGGGTCCTATAAGGTTTTAGACTTCTCATGTTTGGAGTCAAATGAAAGCTTATTGCAAGCTGAGATTAAATTCCATTCTACAAAATATGTAACATAACCTTAAATTAGAGTCGAACGTTATTCGAAAGTAAACTGAGGTTTGTACTCTTCAGATTTTGGAATATCCTGGGACCCTTCCCTTACCTTATTAAGATAGGAAGGCACCTACTGTTTCCCATCTGCAAATGTGAATTTAATACGCCTGGCTTTAAGATGTAAGTTTATACAGTACAAGTAGTGAGACCGCATAGGTGTCGTCTTTAATACTGGCATACATATAAAAGTACATTCAAATTCGTCGTTCTTTCACAGTGTGTGTCCCGTCTGGACGGTCCCATTAAATACCCGGTTGTCGTACCGGGACATACAAACAAGTTCTATTCCCCTGTC
>BLSH010375789.1:22210-35450 GCA_018402905.1 Glandirana rugosa
ACATCTTAAAGCCAGGCCTATTAAATTCACATTTGCAGATGGGAAACAGGGTAGACGTTTACACTTAAATTATCCGGACCGAAATTCTACATTCAAATATGTCATGGTCATCACTCTGGCGTATCTATAGCAGAAGTTATGACTGTATGTATATTTTCATGTAAATTTAAGCAGCAAGAAAGTGTCACGCACAGGGCAGATCTGCCAGGGTAATTTATGGGCCAACAGCATGGCCCTGTATGTTGGTTCAAGATAAGGGGACAGAGCTTTCCTGCCATAAACCGTAATCAGAGTCTTCTTTAAGTTGGCTCTCTACATTCCACAGGGGATTAGGGAAAGGGGACCAGATGTTCTAGCAGCCATGTTAAAAGGAGAGAGAGAAAAAACTTAATTATCTACCTAGCTTCCCTTCCAAGATGGAGTCAGTGTCGCTTAGGCCTGGTATCATTACCTTGCGTGGGTCTCACGCATGATACCATTACAGCTTCCACCTCAAATTCCTCTTCACCATCCACAAGGATCGGCTCAGGGCTTCAGCAGAGTGACATGGAACACGGGATGGACACGAAGTGATGATGGCAGATCCAACTCATATGCCGCCCTGTTAATCTTCCTCTTCACGGGGAACGGACCAATGAATCTGGGACCCAGTTTCTTCGATGGGCAAGACAGCCTCAGGTTCTTTGTGGCTAACCAGACTCGGTCGCCAGGTTGTAAGACCAGTTCCCCACATTTCCTCTTGTCAAAAGCCCTATTATAGTGTTCCTGTGCCCGGGACAGTGTTTCCTGTAGTAATTTATTATTCCTTTCAAGGAATTCTGTTGTCTTCTGTACCACTGGCACCGCACTTTCTGGGATTAAGTTGGGTATAAATGTGGGGTGGTAGCCAAGGTTCGCCCAAAATGGAGATTGCTTAGTCGCTGAGTATACAGTATTATTGTAGGCGAACTCGGCTATTGGTAGCAATGAGATCCAGTCATCTTGGACAAAAGAGGAATAAGAACAAAGATATTGCTCTAAGGCAGTGGTTCTCAACTCCGGTCCTCGGGACCCACTAACAGGCCAGGTTTGCAGGATAACTGAAATGCATCACAGGTGATATCATTTGCTGCTCAGTGATTGCAGTATTCTAGTCTGCATCTCCCCAAGGTAATACTTAAAATCTGGCCTCTTAGGGGGTCCCAAGGACTGGAGTTGAGAACCACTGTCCTAAGGTCTGGTTAGTCCTTTCTGTCTGACCATTCGTTTGGGGATGATATGCCGAAGAAAATGCTAATTCGATTCTCAGAGCGGTACATAAGGCTTTCCTGATCCGGGATGTGAACTGCACCCCGCAGTCCGAGACTATGTTGGCGGGAATTTCGTGCAGACGAACAACTTCCTTGATAAAGGTTTCTGCAGTTTCCGCTGAGGTAGGGGTCCCCTTCATGCAGGTGAAGTGCGCCATTTTGGTAAGGCGGTCAACCACTACCAAGATGGAAGTGTATCCTTCAGATGGGGGTAATTCTACAATGAAGTCCATCGAAATGTGGGACCATGGGCGCTCCGGAATGGGCAGTGGTTTTAACAGACCCCAAGCTTTAGCCCGGCTGGTCTTATTTTGGGCACAGGTGGGACAAGCGCTGACATATTCCCTGCAGTCCTTGTTGGCAGAGGGCCACCAAAAGGAGCGCGACAGCAGCTCCGCAGTCTTGTGACCCCCAAAATGTCCCGCCAGCTTGTGGTCATGGTTAAGCGCCAGTACTGAGAGGCGTAACTCCTTTGGGACGAATACCTTGTCACGGTACCACCACAGCCCATCTTTTATTGTCAGCCTAGGGTCTGGAGGCATAGTGGCTTTGGCCAGGGACCGTCTGATCTGAGACAGTAAGTCCTCTTGAGTCAACAGAAAGTGCTGTGGAGACAGGATGGTGTCTGGTGGTGTGGGTTCCCCTGGTTCGCTGAACATCCTGGATAAAGCGTCAGGCTTTGTGTTCTTTGACCTGGGCCTGTAGGTGAGGTGTAGTTGAAAGCGGAAGAAGAAAAGAGCCCAACGTGCCTGACGGGGTCTAAGCCTTTTGGCCATACGCAGATATTCAAGGTTTTTATGATCTGTGAATACCATAACAGGGTGCATAGCTCCCTCCAACAAATATCGCCACTCTTCCAAGGCAGACTTGATAGCTAGGAGTTCCCTGTCACCTACATCATAATTTTTCTCCGGGGCGGAGAGCTTGCGTGAAAAGAAGGCGATAGGATGGAGAGAAACCTTTGGGCCTTGCCTCTGGGAGAGGACTGCTCCCACTGTGGTCTCTGAGGCATCCACCTCCAGGATGTAGGGTAAGGCAGAATCTGGATGCTTTAAAACAGGTGAGGAGGTGAACAGCTGCTTGAGCTTTAGGAAGGCTTCTTGGGCTTCGGAGGTCCAGTGGAAGCGGGTGTTCTGCTTGGTGAGCTGGGTGATTGGTGCAATCACCGCAGAGAACCCCTTAACGAACTTCCTATAGAAGTTGGCGAAGCCTATAAATCGTTGGACCCCTTTTCTGTCTATGGGAGCTGGCCAGTCCAAGATGGCGGACACCTTTTGTGGGTCCATATTGATTCCAGTAACTGAGATAATCAGACCCAGGAACGGAATGCTGGCGCACTCGAATGCACACTTTTCAGCCTTAGCATAAAGTCTATGTTGTCAGAGGCGCTGCAACACACACTTGACATGCCTGCGGTGTTCCTCCAATGTGGCTGAAAAAATGAGGATATGGTCCAGATAGACGATGACAAATTGATCCAAGTAATCCCGGAAAATATCGTTCACCGGGTGTTGAAAGGTGGCCGGGGCATTACAAAGCCCAAAGGGAATTACGAGGTATTCAAAGTGGCCGAACCGTGTCTTCGGAAGGCCGTTTTCCACTCGTCAACCTCCCGGATGCGAAGGAGATTGTAAGCCCCGCGAAGATCCAACTTGGTGAATACTGTAGCTGACCCGAGCCTTTGGAACAGGTCCGGGACCATAGGTAGCGGGTAGCGATTTGTGACTGTGACCTTGTTGAGGTCTCTGTAGTCGATGCAGGGGCGTAAGGAATGGTCCTTCTTTTCTACGAAGAAAATCCCTGCACCTGCCGGGGAAGT
The DNA here is from genome assembly GCA_018402905.1 of Glandirana rugosa. Classification (NCBI taxonomy): domain Eukaryota; kingdom Metazoa; phylum Chordata; class Amphibia; order Anura; family Ranidae; genus Glandirana; species Glandirana rugosa. The sequence continues at coordinate 25,319 of BLSH010375789.1, forward strand.
AGAAGGCCGGATGAATCCCTTTTCGAGATTCTCATCTAGGTAGTCCTTTAGAACTTTCAGCTCTACTTCTGAGAGCGGATAGATTCTGCCAAATGGTATCTTGGCACCAGGTAACAAATCTATTGGACAGTCATATGGCCTGTGAGGCGGAAGTTCGTCTGCCCCTTTCTTACTGAACACGTCAAGGAATTTGCGATAGACAGAGGGGACAGCAATGCGGGTTTCCGGATCTGGGTCCACGTTTAGGCATAACATAGTAGGAGTGACTCCCGACCCTAACTGCTGACAATGATACTGACAGTAGACAGACGAAAACAGGACTTTCCCAGTGGATCAGTTGATGGTGGGGCAATGAGCCCCGGAGCCATGGCAGTCCCAAGATGATAGGAAACAGTGGGGAAGCAATAATATCCAACAGTAAATATTCCCTGTGGCCATTGGTTGTCTGGGCAAACAGAGGGACTGTCTCATGGGTGACAGCACCCGATTTAATGGCGGTTCCATCCGCTAGGCGGATGACCATCCGGAGAGTCTTACCGGGATGCGGTGCTGGGCTGCAAATGTTGAGTCCAGAAAGCAGCTGCTTGCTCTTGAATCAATGATGGCTGGGACCTGCACGCTCCCACTTGGGAGCCATAGGGAGACAGGCAGAACCAGGTGAGTTGTCATATTGGGCACAGACAGGACTTCTCCCTGGATGGGGCGGCTCCCCTGGTCCTGTTTGGCCGGGCAGGACTGGACCAGGTGTCCCGGACCTCCGCAGTAGAGACAGAGATTAGAGGTCAGACGCCTCCATCTCTCCTCTGCGGAGAGTGTGGGTCGTGAAGGTCCAGGCCTTGATGTGTCTCGGAGGATAGGTCCTGGGTGACTGGACCCTCTGTGTGGCATCCTGGCAATTCCCGCGGACCTTTCCACCCTGCGTTCCCGCAGGCAGTGGTCAATCTGTATGGTCAAGTTAGTCAAGGCGTTCAGGGACCGGGGAAAACCCACACTGGCCAACTCATCCTTCAATGGCTCCGAGGCCCAGTCTGAACTGATGGCAGAGCGCCGCTTCATCCCAGGCCGTATCAGCACTCCAGCTCCGGAACTCAGCCACATAATCCTCCGCCATATGGTGGCCCTGCTGGAGTGTGTGGAGAGCGGCCTCCGCAGTAGCAGTCTGGTGGGGGTCCTCATAAAGCCGAGCCATAGCCTGGAAGAAGAGGGTGAGGGTGGCGGTTTCTGGCACCTTTTGCTCCTATAGCCAGTGAGCCCAGACCTGGGGGCCATCACGTAGCAAGGAGATGACCATCCCCACCTTGGTGGACTCTAGGGAAAAGGTGCGTGGTTGCAGGGCAAAATAGAGCTCACAGGCGCTACTGAACGCCCGAAACTTCCTACGGTCTCCTGTAAACCGTTTGGGCAGGGGCACCTCGGGCTCCGTGGGCAGGGTTACCATGGTGCTGGCCGCTGGTTGGCTGGAACATGAAGTAGCTGGCAGGGAAAGCTCCAAAACCCTGTTTTCCAACTGAGTGTACCCACTTTGTAAGTGCTTCACCGCTTGGGCGAGTTCTGTGAGATGCAGGCTTAGGTTATCCATCTGAGAGGGCCACTGCGCAGGCTCGGAATGGCTGTCCGTTGCTGTCACATACCTGGTGGTAGAGTCTGACTTATGCAGTAGGCAACCTCTCTTACGACCCTGGTTCCAGAGCCCCTGGTAGAGCAGACAGGGAGCGCTGGAGCACAGGGGGGCACGAGGGCTGGATAAGACACAGATGGTGGTATGACGTCTTCCAGAAGTCCGTGCAAGATAGAAGGGTAGCGATGCAGGCCGGGTCAGTAACATGCGGGCAAAGCAGTACAGGAGGAGCAGGCAATCGGATGGTCGGGTACAGGCAGGGTCGTCAACAGGCAGGTGGAAGTACACAGGGGTCAGGCAGAAGGGTGGTCGTAGACAAGCCGGGGGTTGGTGCAGGCAGAGTTCAAGCAGATACGGGTTCAAGCCGGGTTACAGGTAATACAGTTTTTATTATACACTTCAAAAGTACGTCAGTCATCACCACATGAACAATAAAATCTAATATTAACCAAAACATCACACAATGGTTAGATAACGAGGTAGAGTTTTGATACGAGATGAATCCCATCATGTAGGAACCTCCAAGAATTAGCCAAATTGGCCAACAGACAGAAACAAGGGGTGACTCAATTAGCAATGGGAATGCACACCTAGACAATGCTTTGATTAATCAGAGATCCCAGACTGTCCGGCATCAGACTACAACAGTCTATGAGACAAAACTCTTACAATGTTCCAGCAGTCTGAAAAAGGTGGAATTCATTTATCTTCATATAGTTCTTGAGGGATATTGTTGATAAATATTTCTGTCCCAAGTGCAGAAGCTTCTCCCACCCAGTCTGCCGGAGGGCCACAATATTCCCTCTGACCATTACCCTGTACAGGATTAATATTACACCTTTCCATGTGCTCCAGAAGGGAAGCGTTATTGTCCTTATTCAGAGAAGTAATCCAAGCCTCGCTCTCAGCCTTCATCACATTGTTGTCCATCATTATAGAGTGATCTGCTCTCTCCATGGGCCATAATCAGTGGGTAAGAGGCTTGTCCCTAGTCCTCTCCTAAAGCCCCTGTCCTGGTTGGGTATGTTACGGGTATCTCCTCTGGTATAGAGGGAAAGATATCTCCTCAGTAACATTGGGCAAGCAGTTCGGACCGAGCATAAGTTCCCCCGCCAAGCGCCCCACAATGAACTGCGTGCTGTACAGTGCATTCTAAGTCCTGATTGGCTGAAGCAATGGTCAGGTGCAAGGCTTCGCCCAATCAAGGCACAGTGAATAGCTGGATGTTAAGGAGCGGGCCAGGAAGCTGGCTGCTGCTTCCTTAATAACGGATGAGTTGTCAACGAGCTTCCCCGCTGACAGCTGAATGAAAAAAAAAAACATTGCTGGCAATAGAAAAATGTGAAAAAAATGGTGTGGGGGTCCCCCCCATCCATACCAGGCCCTTATTCGAGCATGAAGCCTGGCAGGCCAGGAAAGGGGGGGGCGAGCACCCCCCTCCTTGAACCATACCAGGCCACATGCCCACAACATGGGGGGATGCTTTGGGGCAGGGGGTACCCCTACTCATTCAGCCAAAAAAATTGTCAAAAAGAAATTAAAAACAATGTCCCCCGATGTAGGTCCATCGTCAATCATGACGCCCACCGCACTGAAAAAAAAAAGCTCCGTCTGCAACGAAGGCTAAACGTTGACTGCTCCGCCATTTGACAATTCTTAAATAGGTAAGGGTGCAGGGCCACCTGGCGACGTCACTTGGTGGCACCGATCGGTCACACGGGGACGGTGGCACCAGGTGACATCGCCAGATGGCCCAGCACCCTTACCTATTTAAGAACTGTCAGAAGGTGGAGCAGGAAGTCTGCAGAAGTCAGACGGAGTCTTTTCATTTTCGGGTCTGGCGGGCGTCATGATTGACAATAAATCTCCATGGATGGGGGGATCAACATTGTTTTTTAATAAAGGATTTGTCAAAAACTGTGTTTTTTATTTCTTTTTGTAGGGGTACCTCATATTCATTCACATGGGGAGAGCCCTTGTTAAAGAGGGGCTTCTAGATTCCGATAACTCCCCTGGCCACAGACCCCTACAACTACCACCCAGGGTTATGAGGAAGAGGCCCTTGTCTCCATCAACATGGGGACAAGGTGCTTTGAGGCGGGGGCAGAGGCCCCCCTGCCTCAAAGCACCCCACCATGTTGAGGGCATGTGGTCTGGTATGGTTCAGAAGGGGGGGTGCTTGCTCGTCCCCCCCTTTCCTAGCCTGCATGCTCGGATAAGGGCCTGATATAATGGGGGGGACCCCACATCGTTTTTTTTTTTTTTATATTTTTGTATTGCCGGCAATGGCTTGCAGGGAAAATCATCTTAAATGTCAATTTTTTTCTTTAGAAATGTCAGTTTTGCTGCAGCAGGTTCTATACATGGTACAGATGTGCCACTTTACAGGCAGACTAAGGGGAACCCCCACGCCCTATATTTAAAGGAAGTTTTCATTTTTATTGTTTCACTTTAAACATCATTAAAATCACTGCTCCTTTAAAAACCATCTTTTTTGAAAAAAATATTTGCATTAATACATGTCCACCAGGGCAGTACCCGGACCACCATACCCTTTTCATGGGCAATAACTTGCACATAAGCCCTCAAAATGGGGACTTTTGATTTTTCAAGTTCGGGTCCCATAGACTTTAATAGGGTTCGCGGCTCGGGTCCAAACTTTTTCCATGTTCAGGAGTTCTGGTGCGAACCAAATGGGAAGGTATTCGGCCCAACTCTGCTCCTCAGGAATAGAGGAAGAGATATCTCCACGGTTGTAAGAGGACAGGTATCTCCTCAGTGTAAAGGGACAGATATCTCCTCAGGTAAACAGGAACAGATATCTCCTCTGTTATAGGCAGACAGGCATCTTCTCAGGTATAGGACGACAGGTATCTCCTCAGATATATAGAGGAAGCAATATCTCCTCGGTTGTAAGAGGACAGCTATCCTCAGTTGTAGAAGGACAGGTATCTCCTCAGGTATAGAGGTACAGATATCTTCTCAGTTGTAGGACAGGTATCTCCTCAGGTATAGAGATACAGATATCTTCTCAGTTGTAGGACAGGTATCTCCTCAGGTATAGAGGTACAGATATCTTCTCAGTTTTAGGACAGGTATCTCCTCAGGTATAGAGGTACAGATATCTTCTCAGTTGTAGGACAGGTATCTCCTCAGGTATAGAGGTACAGATATCTTCTCAGTTGTAGGACAGGTATCTCCTCAGGTATAGAGGAACAGATATCTTCTCAGTTGTAGGACAGGTATCTCCTCAGGTATAGAGGTACAGATATCTCCTCAGTTGTAGAACAGGTATCTCCTCAGGTATAGAGGTACAGATATCTTCTCAGTTGTAGGACAGGTATCTCCTCAGGTATAGAGGTACAGATATCTTCTCAGTTTTAGGACAGGTATAGAGGTACAGATATCTTCTCAGTTTTAGAAGGACAGGTATCTCCTCAGGTATAGAGGTACAGATATCTTCTCAGTTGTAGGACAGGTATCTCCTCAGGTATAGAGGTACAGATATCTTCTCAGTTGTAGGATCAATAACTTGCACATAAGCCCTCAAAATGGGGACTTTTGATTTTTCAAGTTCGGGTCCCATAGACTTTAATAGGGTTCGCGGCTCGGGTCCAAACTTTTTCCATGTTCAGGAGTTCTGGTGCGAACCAAATGGGAAGGTATTCGGCCCAACTCTGCTCCTCAGGAATAGAGGAAGAGATATCTCCACGGTTGTAAGAGGACAGGTATCTCCTCAGTGTAAAGGGACAGATATCTCCTCAGGTAAACAGGAACAGATATCTCCTCTGTTATAGGCAGACAGGCATCTTCTCAGGTATAGGACGACAGGTATCTCCTCAGATATATAGAGGAAGCAATATCTCCTCGGTTGTAAGAGGACAGCTATCCTCAGTTGTAGAAGGACAGGTATCTCCTCAGGTATAGAGGTACAGATATCTTCTCAGTTGTAGGACAGGTATCTCCTCAGGTATAGAGGTACAGATATCTTCTCAGTTGTAGGACAGGTATCTCCTCAGGTATAGAGGTACAGATATCTTCTCAGTTTTAGGACAGGTATCTCCTCAGGTATAGAGGGGCAGATCTTTCCTCAGTTATAAAAAGATGGATTTTTCCTCAGGTATAGGGAAACAGATATCTCCTCGGTTGTAGGAAAATAAATATTTCCTCAGGTGTTGGATGAGAGCTATCTCCTCATGTGTAGGAAGAAAGGTATCTTCTCAGGTGTAGAGGAACAGATATCTCCTCTGTTATAAGAACACACGTACCTCCTCAGGTATAGGAGGGCAGGTATCTCTTCTGGTATAGAGGGAAAGATATATCCTAGCAATACAAAGAGAACAGGAGACTTCTTCATACCAGTACATGGTACAGCAGACACATATTAGGAGGAGGAAATGTTGGGCTTACATATTCTTCAAAGGTCTTATTGAACCTTTCAATCAGCCCCTCATCTGCAGCTGATAGACTGAGGTACACCATAGTTTCATTTGGAAGAACCTGTACAGATCAGCCATCACCTATGACAAGAAGAGAGTGCCTTGGTCCATCGAGATCCCAGTCTTTTGTCTATTGAGATCCCAGTTCTCGAAAACAGGTAAATAAGTCTTAGGCAATCTCTTTGGAGGTTTTCCTCAGAGGGATCACCTCTGGATGCCTTGTATAATTGAGTACCACCAGGTGGTGTCCCTGAGCCAATTTCACTAGGGGGCCCACAGATCTATTGCAATACCCTGAAATGGTTATTCTGCCAAAGGCACCAAGGGGTTCCTAAAATGTGAGACCTGGAGCTCTTAGCTGACAAGTGGGAAATGAACCACCATATATCTCTTAACCTCTGCAGTCTGTTATCCGTGACTTTGTTCTCTCAGCCCCCAGGTGGCCTCCCAACATGTCAGTGTGAGCCGAGTACCACTGTGAGGCGAGTACTAGTATAAGACGAGTACCATTGTGAGACGACTATCATTGTGAGCCGAGTACCATTGTGAGCGGAGTATCAGTGGGAGCCGAGTATCAGGGGGAGCCGAGTATCATTGTGAGCCGAGTACCATTGTGAGCCGAGTACCATTGTGAGTCGAGTACCATTGTGAGCCGAGTACCATTGTGAGCCGAGTACCATTGTGAGTCGAGTACCATTGTGAGACGAGTATCGTTGGGAGCCAAGTACCAGTGTGAGCCGAGTACCATTGGGAGATGAGTATCATTGGGAGTCGAGCACCAGTGTGAGCAGAGTACCATTGTGAGCCATGTACCATTGTGAGCCAAGTATCAGTATGAGCCGAGTATCATTGAGAGCCGAGTACCTTTGTGAGCCAAGCACCTTTGTGGGACGAGTATCAGTGTGAGACGAGTATCATTGGGAGCCGGGTATCATTGTGAGCCAGGTATCATTGTGTTCCAGGTATCATTGTGAGCCAAGTATCATTGTAAGCCGAGTACCATTGTGAATAGAGTACCATTGGGAGCCGAGAATCATTGTGAGCCCAGTATCATTGGGAGCCGAGTACCAATAGGAGGGGAGTACCATTGTGAGCCAAGTTACATAGTTACATAGTCAGTGAGGCTGGAAAAAGACACAAGTCCATCAAGTCCAACCCATGTGTGTGTTTTTTTTTTTTTTTATGTCAGAAATATGTTGTATATCCCCCAATGTTGTGGTCCCTTAGGTGTGCATCTAATAGTTTTTTAAAATTTTCCATACTACCAGCAGAAACCACTGTTTCTGGAAGCGAATTCCACATTCGCACTGCTCTTACCGTAAAGAAACCCCTACGCATCTTGAGGTTAAAACGCCTTTCTTTCATTCTTAGTGAATGGCCGCGTGTTTTCTTGTTTTCCCTTGCGCTGAATAGTTTTGCCCCTATAGTGGGGTCACCAGTACAGTATTTGTACATTGAAATCCCCTCTCAAGCGTCTTTTCTCCAGAGAGAACAAGTTTAGTGCCTGTAGTCTTTCCTCATAACTTAGGTCCTCTAATCCCTTAACCAGCTTTGTTGCCCTTCTCTGAACCCTTTCCAATACCAGGACATCCTTCCTGAGGACCGGTGCCCAGAACTGGACGGCATACTCCAGGTGCGGTCTCACTAGGGACTTGTATAATGGGAGAATTATTGATTTATCCCTGAAGTTAATCCCTTTTTTGATGCATGCCAACACTTTGTTAGCTTTGCTTGCAGCAGCTTGGCATTGCATGCCACTGCTGAGCCTGTTCTCTACTAGGACCCCTAGGTCTTTTTCCATCCTTGATTCCCCCAGGGGCTCTCCCCCTAGTGAGTAATTTGCATTCAGGTTCTTGGTACCCAAATGCATTATCTTACATTTTTCTACGTTAAATCTCATTTGCCACTTGTCTGCCCACCCCATTCATTTATTTAGATCTTCTTGCAGTGTTTCCACATCCTGTGGAGAATTTATTGCTCTGCTTAGCTTGGTATCATCTGCAAATATTGAGATTGAGCTCTTCACCCCGTTCTCCAAATCATTTATGAATAAATTGAATAGGATTGGTCCCAGGACAGAGCCCTGCGGAACCCCACTTTCTACACCAGACCATTCTGAGTATTCCCCATTTATCACCACCCTCTGGACTCTCCCCTGTAGCCAGTTTTCAATCCAGGTGCTCACCCCTTGATCCATGTTGAGGGACCTTAGTTTGTACAGTAAACGTTTATGGGGAACTGTATCAAATTCCTTTGCAAAATCCAGATACACCACGTCTACAGGTCTTCCCTTATCTAGATGGTCGCTCACCTCCTCATAGAAGGTTAATAGATTGGTTTGGCAAGAACGATTTCTCCTGAAACCATGTTGATTACCGCTAATGATACCGTTCTCATTACAATAATCTTGTATATAATCCCTTATTATTCCCTCCAAGAGCTTGCATATTATTGATGTTAAGCTGACTGGTCTATAGTTCCCGGGGAAATGTCTTGGTCCTTTTTTATATATTGGCACCACATTGGCTTTCTTCCAATCAGCTGGTATCATACCAGTCAGAAAACTGCTCTTAAAGATTAGGTACAAGGGTCTGGCAATAACTTGGCTAAGTTCCCTAAGGACCCTCGGGTGCAAGCCATCTGGGCCTGGTGACTTATTGGTGTTCAGTTTATCCAGCCTATTCCTGATTTTATCCTCAGTCAGCCATGAGGGTGTTTCCTGTGACTTGTCTTGAGGACCAGCATTTTGGTTCTGTATAATTGAGCCCCCCATTTCCTTTGTGAATACCGAGGAGAAAAATGAGTTTAACACCATTGCCATTTCTCCATCCTCTGTAACCAGGTTACCCGCGTCATTCCTTACTGGGCCAATATGATCTTACCTCCCTCTCTTACCATTTATATACTTAAAGAATTTCTTGGGATTCCTTTTGCTCTCCTCAGCTATGTGTCTTTCATGTTCAATCTTCATTCAATCATTGCAAGCTAAGTACCATTGTGAGCCGTGTATCATTGTGAGCCGAATACCATTGGGGACCGAGTACCACTGTGAGCTGAGTACCATTGTGAGCTGAGTATCATTGTGAGCTGAATATCATTGTGAGCCGAGTATCATTGTGAGCTAAGTACCATTGTGAGCCGAGTATCATTGTGAGCTGAATATCATTGTGAGCCGAGTATCATTGTGAGCTAAGTACCATTGTGAGCCAAGTATCATTGTGAGCCGAGTACCTTTGTGAGCCGAGTATCATTGTGAGCTAAGTACCATTGTGAGCCAAGTATCATTGTGAGCCGAGTACCTTTGTGAGCCGAGTATCATTGTGAACCCAGTACCATTGTGAGCCGAGTACCATTGCTAGCCGAGTACCATTGCGAGCCGAGTATCATTGCGAGCCGAGTACCATTTGCGAGCTGAGTATCATTGTGAGCCGAGTACCATCTTGAGCCGAGTATCATTGCGAGCCAAGTATCATTGTGAACCCAGTACCGTCTTGAGGCGAGTACCATTGTAAGCCATGTACCATTGTGAGCCGAGTATCATTGCGAGCCGATTATCATTGCGAGCCAAGTACCATTTGTGAGCTGAGTATCATTGCGAGCCAAGTACCATTTGTGAGCTGAGTATCATTGCGAGCCGAGTACCATTGCGAGCCGAGGATCATTGCGAGCCGAGTATCATTGCGAGCCGAGTACCATTGTGAGCCGAGTACCATTGTGAGCCGAGTATCATTGTGAACCCAGTACCATCTTGAGCCGAGTATCATTGCGAGCCGAGTATCATTGCGAGCCGAGTATCATTACGAGCCGAGCATCATTACAAGCCGAGCATCATTACGAGCCGAGTATCATTGTGAGCCGAGTACCATTGCGAGCCGAATACCATTGTGAGCCGAGTATCATTGTGAGCCGAGTATCATTGCGAGCCGAGTACCATTGTGAGCCAGTATCATTGTTACTATGAGCCGAGCGTTACTATGAGCCGAGTTCTACCATGACCCAAGTGTTACTATGAGCCGAGTGTTACCATGAGCCGAGTGTTACCATGAGCCGAGCGTTACTATGAGCCGAGCGTTAC
>BLSH010375806.1:0-20079 GCA_018402905.1 Glandirana rugosa
CCATTGATTTCAATGGGGTTCGGTGTCCGTGCGATCGTTCGGGTTCCGTCCGGACCCGGACTTTGTCCCGAAGTTCGGCCGGACCAGCAGAACCCAAACTTCCAGAGGTTCACTCAACTCTTTGTAATCTGTCCCTCACAGTGCTGGCAGCATCCTCTCCCTAGACTAGCCTGAGAGCATGTGACATGCAGCACTACGGGACTCCAGTTTATACAGAGGCTGGGTAACATGATGCACTGGCCAATCACAGCCATGCCATTAGTAGGCATGGCTGTGATGGCTTCTAAGGGCAAACCAGTGAAACGCTTGTTGATTGGCTGCCCTGCAGCTATTCAACATGCGTGATCAAATACCCGAACCCAAACTTTTTTCAAATGTCCGGGTTCGGGTCCGGGTCACAGAGACCCCAAAGTTCGGTAAGGACCCGAACTTTACAGTTCCGGTTCGCTCAACTCTAGTTAGGTTAGATTATCCAGGTTAGTTAGTGGCATGTAGGCAGTACAGTACTTAGATTTAGAGTTTACAGTGTAGAGTATATACAGTCAGTGCAGGCAGGCAGTATAAGAATATATATATATATATATATATATATATATATATATACAGCATAGTATAAATATATATATATATATATACAGTATATACACACACACACTGCATTCAGTGTAGACTATATATACAGTGCATTCAGTGTAGACTATATACATGCAGTGTAAGAATACATATATATTGTTTGGTATAAAGAACATATATATATTTATACAGTGCATTGAGTGCAGACTATATGTAAAGTGCATTTGGCTGAATACAGTATATAATACAGTGTAGTGTAGTGTCAAAAAAAAATCTCCATCATGTCCGGAAGGCCACCAAGGAAAGGCAGACGCTCCCAGGCCACTAAATGAGGGCAAGCAGCCTCTGTGTCTACAGTGAAAAGTGGTGGTGGCGGACATGGTGCATCCTCTGCAGGCGGGTCACGCTTGTCCTTTTTTCCTGCTGTTGGCTGTGTTATTGAGCTACAACATGCAGAAGAGTTGGTGTAGTGGATAACTAAGCTGTCCTCATCCTCCTCCTCCTCTGTCACCCAGGCTCATACTTGTTTGTCTTCCAACCCAGCTGCCAAAGCAGCCTATTCCACTGAATCCTTGTCCACAGTTACTTCTTTGCTCCAGTGATGAGGAGGGAGGAGATGATGAGGAGACTGACTGCACTTGGTGCCTGGGAGAAGAGAGCAGAAGTGAGGAGGAGGTATAACCCCAACAAAGCAGGATGTCCTCCAGGGGCCAGCTTATGGGCAGCCACCCTATTGCATCACACCACAGAACTCCACAGGTGCAGGGCACTGCTGACACCCCGCTGACTTACAAAATTTCAATGGTGTGGGCTTTTTCAACACTTGTGCAGTAGATCGCAACGTTGCTGTTTGCAATCTATGTCTGAAGGGGATCAAGCGCAGCCGCTTGGCCACATGCTTGACAAGACATATGACAACCTGCCATGCAGTCATGGCAACAGCACCTCAAAAACCCACATCATAAAACAAGGACTTCTCCTTGCTCCTCAACTGTGATCTCAACCCCTACTATACCTCCAGTTTTCTCAAAGGCCTGCACTGAGAGGAATGAAGTTATAGCAATGGGTGCCACAAGTACTTGCAGCCAATCTGCTAGCAGTACACCACCAGTTTATTTCAGCAGGCAAATTTTCCTACCCCAGTTGCTGAACAGTTAAAAAAATACTGTCCCAGCCATCCACATGCTCAGGGTCTGCTAGCTTGGCCAAATTGCTAGCACTACAACTGCTGCCTTTTCAGCAGGTAGACTCTGTCCCCTTTCATGAATTTGTGGAATGTGCTTACCACAGTGGCAGGTTCCAAAAAGAAATTTCTTTTCACGTAAGGCCATTCCAGCTCTCTACCTTCATGTGGAGGGCAATGTTTTGGCCTCCTTGGACAGGTCGGTCAGCAGTAGGGTTCATATTACCGCTGTCTCATGGTTCAGCAGGCATGGTCAGGGACGTTACCTTTCCTTCACTGCACAATGGGTAACTCTGCTGGCAGCTGGGAAGGATGTAGGACAGGGTTTAGTGTTGGAGCTAGTTCTGCCACCATGCCTCCAAAAAAATGGTGGGTATTCTGCCACATCTGCTTCTTCAACCCCCTCCTCTTCTTATTCCTCTGTGGCTTCTTCTGCAGAAGTGTCCTCTGAACCAGCAGTGCTCCCTAAGCATTCAAGGGGCTACGCAAGCAGTCAGGCTAAAAGATGCTATGTGGTGGTTCAGTTGGTCTATCTAGAGGACAGGGGCCACACAGGGGCAGAGATTCTGCCAGCTCTGTGGGGACATACTAACAAGTGGTTGACACCATGGCCAGCTTGAGCCAGGAATGGTTGTATGCAACAATGGCACCAACCTTCTCTCTGCTCTCCGACAGGGACACTTGACCCATGTTCCATGCTTGGCACACATCCTGAATTTGATGATGCAGCGTTTCTTGACCAGGTACCCAGGCTTACCAGATATTCGGAGGCAGGCCAGAAAAGTCTGTGGTCATTTCCGATGGTCATACAATGCCAGTGCACAGCTGACTGACATTCAGTGGGAATTCAACCTGCTCACAAACCGCCTCATTTGTGACATGCCCACCAGGTGGAACTCAACATTGGCAATGCTGCAGTGGCTGCACACGCAGCAGAGGACCATCAATGAGTACCTGTGTGAGCATGGCACCAGGACAGGCTCAGGGGAGCTTGGTTTCTTTTCGCCACACTAGTGGCTACTGATCAAGGATGCATGCACTGTCCTGTCACCATATGAGGAGGCCACAAGAATGGTGAGCAGTGACAATGCAACAAGCAGGTTATGTCATTCTTGGGGACAGCTGGCTACTATAAGAAGTTTGTATGTAACTATAGTAGCCTGGAAAACCTTTGACTGACCTAACCAAAAAGAAACTGCCCAAAGTGGTGTCTTGGACACCAGAATGGGAGAGGGCATTTCAGGCCCTGAAGGAGGTGCTTGCCAGCAGGCTCCAGACTTCACCCACTATTTCTTAGTGCAGACTGATGCCTCTGCTTATGGGTTGGGTGCAGTCCTGAGCCAAGTGGATGACGCTGGAGAGGAACATCCCATCCTCTACCTGAGCCAGAAGCTGCTCCCCAGGGAAGTAGCATACGCCACGATCGAAAAGGAGTGTCTTGCGGTCGTGTTGGCTCTCCAGAAGTTGCAAACTTACCTTTATGGGGGTCACGTCACTGTGATCACTGATCACAATCCCTTGAGCTGGCTAAATCGTGTTGCTGGGGAGAATGGCAAGCTACTTCGTTGGAGCTTAATTCTTCAGCAATACGATTTCACCATCCAGCATAAGAAAGGCAGCACCCATGGCAATGCTGATGGGCTGTCACAGCAAGTCGAGACCGCAGGAGTCGGTTGCGTCAGGAGGGAAATTGCAGTTCCCTCCCATGCAACCACCTGAGGGGGAGGTGTAATGATATCACGTGCTGGACACATTAACATGGGCAACCATTTTGTTTGAATGTCAGCCATGATAGTTTTTAGCCTACAGTCACACTGCAAATACCTCACTCTTTTCCCCCCTGCCTTCAGGAAAGGAATTCCTGGCTCATCTTACAAGGCCTCCCAAGGTGTCTGGGTTTGTTTGCCAGGCCTGATCATAAACAAATAAACCAGATCCATTAAGAAGATAGAGCAGGATGCTTTGAACTAATGAGTATCGTAAAAGAAGCATTCAGGCAGATGTGACCTTTGCAGGGACCCCTAATCAATTCAAAATTTAGGAATTCACCCATGTTTCATAACTCCAGACAGGAACGTGACATCTTAATAAAAAGTACATGAGGAACTTTACACTAAACACATTAAGTCCAAATGCCCATGGACTCGATCATATGTGGAGCCCCTGGTAACCGTTCTTCCTCCCACATTAATTAAATATTGGAAACCAGTCGTGTTTAGACTTGCTGGAAAGTAAATTCAATAATGGGAAAGAATTTATTAACTTTGGGACTGCACCATGATCATATTCCGAGATATGACATTGATACAGAAACCTGCATATCAGGGAGGGTTATTATTCCACGGTCCGCCCCGGACAGCCCACGGGCCCTCCTTACCCATGTGAGTGGTCAGGGGCATGTGGCCACGCCCCTTTTCTTCCAGAGAAAAAGGGAATAGACTGGACAGTTCTCAGCTCTCATTTTACCATCAAAGAATGAACATCTGAGAACCTATTGGACTCATCAACAAATCTCTGTTCAATAACGGACATTAACTGCAAGTATCTTTCTCTCTTCCATTCTGCCTTATCTTTTTGCTGCTGTATATTATGTCTCTTATTGCTTTGTAACACCATTTTCTGTAATTATTTTATCTGCACCAATTTTGACCTTTTCATTATTAAACCTTATTCTGAAAAGTGTTAATTTTGTCCCTAAAGCTCTTAATGCAAGCTATAACGAACCTGTTCCTTTGAAGACTGCTACTGTTTAGGATAAATCGTCTGGATATTCCTGTGTGCAGTGACAAGCGTGTGTTACAGGCGATTATTCTAAAATCATAATTGGTATTGCTAAAATCTCGGGTCTTCTGGCCTGGTATCCAAAGGTGGTGGCAGTGAAAGGGTTAATTGCTTGAATTAGCCTGGTAACAATCGCTCGCAGGCTGCTGGCACATAGACTGTGGTCATAATTAACCAAATATAAGGACAAATAAGCAAATTTGATCTGTATAACCAGATATTTAAGTGAACGAGGACCCCACTAATATACATAGGACTTCTGTAGGACAAGAGGTCTTTTGGGGCAATGTGCAGAGGCATAGCTTCCATCTTGGAGGTGTTCATTTTGTACCCAGATAAGAGGCTAAATTGGGACAACAAGGTGTGTAGGAACAGAAGGGAAAGATGAGGATCAGTTAGGATTAAATGGATATCATCCACAAATAAAGAGAGTTTGTATTCCCTCTGCCATGTAGGGACCCCCCAGGTGTCTGGATGGGTACGAATGGCAGCAGCTAAAGGTTCTAAACATAGGAAAAAGAGAAGTGGCGACCACAGGCACCCCTGCTTGGTGCCATTAGACATCAGGAAGGTCTGCGACAGAAAGGAAGACATCCGAACCTAGGAAGAGGGGTTGGAGTAGAAGACTTCCAGAGGACTTCCAGAACAGAAATAAAAGAGCCCCAAAAGCCAAATCGGGACAAGTTTGCAAACATATAAGGCCAACATAATTGATCTAATGCTTTCTGGGCATCTAAACATAAAATTAGCACAGGGCGATGGGCTCTGTTTAACATGTCTATGAGCTCAATGGTACGCCTAGTAGTGTCCCCTGCGTGCCTGGCCAGGACAAGGACTACTTCGTCCTTGTCAATAGGTTTGGATATCATTTGGGAAAAATGTATGGCAAGGATTTTCGTAAATATCTTGTAGTCTAAGTTTAAAAGGGCTATCGGTCTATAGTTATCAGGTAGGGAGGGGTCCTTGCCTGGTTTTGGTATAACAGAAATAAAGGAAAGCTGGGAAATCTTTGTGCTGGAGGCAGCTGAGAGTGGCATTGTTACATTAGTGACAAGCATGGTGTGAGATTGGGTGGCCCTTTGTCACCAGTTAGTGAGGAGGGCAAGGATCTGATACCCGCGTTCATCACAGAAACCTGTGTCAAATTTTAAAAAAATGGCGTAGGGACCCCCCAAAATCCAAACCAGATCCTTATCCAAGCACGCAGCCCTGGCATGGCAGGAGGGGGTGGGGACGAGGGAGTGCCCCCCCTCCGAACCATACCAGGCCACATGCCCTCAACATGGGGAGGATGCATTGAGGTCCCTCCAAAAGCACCTTGTCCCTATGTTGATGGGGAGAAGGGCCTCATCCCCACAACCCTTGCTGGTGGTTATGGGGGTCTGCAGGCAGGGACTTATTGGAATCTGGAAGCCCCTTTAAGGCCCCCAGATCCCAACCTCCCCCTATGAGAATAGGTATGGGGTACATTGTACCCCTACCCATTCACCAAAAAAGGAGTAAAGTGGTATAAAAAACAAGAGGCAGTTTTTGACAAGTCCTTTATTGTGTAAAATAGCTCTTCTTCTTTCTTCCTCCGTCTTCTCCTGCCTGGTCCTTCTTCTGGTCTTCTTCTTCTTCTTTCAGTCTTCTTCCTTCCTCTCTTCATCTTCAATGTTCATCTTCTTCTTCCTTCTTATAAAAGAAATGCCAAACTGAAGACCGCCCATTCTGGGAGATGCATCTGTACGGCACGGCTGTGGCAGCGGAAGCGGGGCAGTGAAAGAAGAAGGAAGAAGAAGATGAAGATTTAAGATGAAGAGAGGAAGGAAGAAGACCAAAAGAAGTAGCAGAAGACCAGAAGAAGGCCGGGGCAGGAGAAGATGGAGGAAGAAAGAAGAAGAGCTATTTTACACAATAAAGGACTTGCCTCTTGTTTTTTGTACCATTTTAATCCTTTTTTGGTGAATGGGTAGGGGTACAATGTACCCCATACCTATTCTCATGGGGGGGGGTCGGGATCTGGAGGCCTTAAAGGGGGCTTCCAGATTCCAATAAGTCCCCCACCCGCAGACCCCCACAACCACCAGCAAGGGTTGTGGGGATAAGGCCCTTCTCCCCATCAACATAGGGACAAGGTGCTTTGGGGGGGACCTTAAAGCATCCTCTCCATGTTGAGGGCATGTGCCCTTGTATGGTTTGGAGGGGGGGCACTCCCTCGTCCCCACCCCCTCCTGCCATGCCATGGATGTGTGCTCGGATAAGGGTCTAAGGGCTATTTTACAAAATAAAGGACTTGTCAAAAACTGCCTCTTGTTTTTTGTACCACTTTACTCCTTTTTTAATTAATTATTAACTATTAAAAGGGGCTTCCAGATTCCAATATGCCCCCGCCCGCAGACCCCACAACCACCGGCAAGGGTTGTGGAGATGAGGCCCTTCTCCCCATCAACATGGGGGCAAGGTGCTTTGAGGGGGACCTTAAAGCACCCTCCCCATGTTGAGGGCATGTGACCTGGTATGGTTCAGGGGGGGCGCTTGCTCATCCCCACCCACTCCTGCCATGCCAGGGCTGCGTGCTTGGATAAGGGTCTGTTTTGAATTTTTTTAAAAAAATATGGCATGGGGTTCCCCTTAAAATCCATACCAGACCGGATGGGCCTGGTATGGACTTTGGGGGGACCCCCACGTCATTTTTTTTATTTTGGTCCGGGGTTCCCCTTAAAATCCATACCAGACCTGAAGGGTATGGATTTTGGGGGGACCTCCACGTCATTTATTTTTTACATTTTGGCATGGGTTCCCTTTAAAATCCATATCAGACCCTAAGGGCTGGTTTGGATTTTGGGGGGACCCCCACATCATATATATACACTAGGAAGGTATATGCATATTCTTGCACTGCCTGCACTAGCTGACTGTATACAGATCACCCTATCTATCTATCTATCTATCTATCTATCTATCTATCTATCTATCTATCTATCTATCTATCTATCTATCTATCTATCTAGTATATGTTTCACTCTACACTAAACTGCTTGTACTAACTGCCTTTAGCCAATCATATCTCTAACAGCAGAGCACTCTGTGATTGGCCAAAGCATGAAGGTCATGTGCATGCTTTGGCCAATCAGCAGGCGGCATTCCCCCCGCAATTGGAATACATTATGGGGCACTCGAAGTTCCCACAAACGCCCCAAAATGTTTGGGATGCACCAAACAGGTGAACCCCCGATATTCGAACCAGGGGCCCATCCCTACTCCTACATATATATTTTTTTAGCAAAGACCCAAGGAATAAAATGGTGATCATTGCAACTTTTTTTCTTACACAGTATTTGCACAGTAATTTTTTCAAACATTTTTTTTTTGGAAAAAAAAACAGTTTCACGTATTAAAAATAAGACAACAGTAAAGTTAGCCCAATTTTTGCACAATGTGAAAGAGGATGTTACGCCGAGTAAATAGATACCTAACATGTCACGCTCTGAAGCTGCGTACACTTGTGGAATGGCACCAAAATTTGGTACTTAAAAATCCCCATAGGCAACGCTTTTAAATTTTTTACAGGTTACATGTTTAGAGTTACAGAGGAGGTCTAGTGCTAAAATTATTGCTCTCGTTCTAATGTTTGCAGCTATACCTCACATGTGTGGTTTAAATGCCATTTACATATGCGGGCGTGACTTACGTATGCGTTTGCTTCTGTGCGCGAGCTTGCGGTAACGGGGGCGTTTTAATTTTTTTTTTCTATTATTGTTTATTTTAACTTTATTTTTTATTTTTCCATTGTCTCTTTAAAGAAAAAGATGGATCACTTTTATTCCTATTACAAGGAATGTAAACATCCCTTGTAATGGGAATAGTGCATGACAGGTACTCTTTATGGAGAGATATGGGGTCAATAAGACCCCACATTTCTCCTCTAGGCTGGAAAGACCGAGATCATAAAAAACAAATGATCTCGGTGTTTCTAGCTGATTCCCTGGGCATTGTTTACATCCGCCCGGCCAGATGTGACGTCATACGTCGCGCCTGAACCTCCGAGGCGCGTAGAGATGACTAGTGACCATCTGGTCAACAGTCAGCTCTATGATCAACTTCCGCCTGTGATGGATCCGTTCTTTGGGCCGCTGATGGCATGAGCGGGCCCGGGGAAGCACCAGAGGGTGGAGGGGGGATGTCCTCCCCGCTGCCTGTAAGAACAATCAATTGGCTGAACTGCCACTCTCCGGCGGAAAAAAACTATTTCTGAATGGTGCTCGTAGCTGCTGGCACCATTCAGATATCTCCACTCAAAGTCTGGGCCATGTCATATGACATTGGGCGGGTGGGAAGTGGTTAATAGGGTTGGCTTGTTCGCACAAACGTATTGCATGTTCGCCGTGTTCTGGTGTGAACCGAACCGGGGGGTGTTCAGCCCATCCTTACTTCTGACCACATCTCTGCCTGCTACCTGGACCAATGCTTTGTCTGTGCCGACAGTATCTCTGCCTGTTACCTGTACTAGCTATGGACAGTATTCCTGCCTGCTGCCTGGATGATTGCTTTTGCTGTCGCTGACCACATCCCTGCCTGTTGCCTGGACCGATACTCTACACTGTGGACCACTGCACTACTAAAACCACAGGTTATCTTTTGTTTACCCTTTGTTCAGCAGAATGTATTTTGGGGTTTAATTGGCATGTACATGCTATGTGTTAGAAATTTGAAGGGCCTTCAAAAATGCAGTAGGTTGTCAGGAAATTAGATAATAATTTATGCTCCTAGAACACCTGAAGGTGGCTACTTGGATTTTGGGCCTCTGTATGTGGCCAGGCTGTGTAAAAGTCTCAAACATGCGGTATCTCCATACTCAGAAGGAGTAGCAGAATGTATTTTGGGGTGTAATTTTTGCTATGTACATGCTATGTGTTAGAAATATCGTATAAGTTGACAACTTTGTGTAAAAAAAAAATAAGTTTTAATTTTCTTTCCATGTTTTCTAAAAACTTGCGGAAAAAAATGACATGTTCAAAAGACTCATAATGCCTCATAGAATATAGGTTGGGGCATTTGTTTTCCAAATGGGGTCATTTTGTGGATGTTTCCATTGTCCTGGTGCTCCAGGGCCTTCAAAAATGTAATAGGTTGTCATGAAATTAGATGTGTAATTTATGCTCCTAGAATGTCTGGAGGTGCTACTTGGATGTTGGGCCTCTGTATGTGGCCAGGCTGTGTAAAAGCCTCACACGTGTGGTATAGTCATACTCAGGAGGAGTAGCAGAATGGATTTTGGGTTGTAATTGCAAGTATGCATATGCTGTGTGTGAGAAATAACTTGTTAATATGACATTTTGTGTAAAAAAAAACATTTCTTAATTTTTGCAAGAATTGTGGGAAAAATTATAACTTTAAAAAACTCACAATGCCTCTTACTGAATACCTTGGGTTGTCTACTTTCCAAAAAGGGGGTCATTTTGGGGGTATTTGTACTGTCCTGGCTTGTGAGTGTCTTAAGAAAAGAGATAGGCCGTCAGTACATCAGGTGTGATCAATTTTCAGTGATTGGCACCATAGCTTGTAGATTCTATAACTTTCACAAATACTAAATAATGTACACTAATTTGGGCTATTTATACCAAAGATATGTAGCAATATAAATGTTGGACAACATTTTTGAACAATAGTTACTTATTTGCAAAATTTTATAATAGAAACGAAAAAAAAAGTGTTCACTCTTTTTTCACTTCCATCACAAAAAATAAACCCAGTGGTGATTAAATACCACCAAAGGAAAGCTCTTTTTATGTGAAAAAGTGATAAAAATTTTGTTTGGGTACAGTGTAGTATGATTGAGTAAATGTCATTCAAAGTGTGAGAGCACTGAAAGCTGAAAATTGGCTTGGGCAGGAAGGGGGGTATTAGTGCCCTGTATTGAAGTGGTTAAAAAATAACAAACATCTCTATACTTACCTGCTCTGTGCAATGGAATTGCACAGAGCAGCCCTGAACCTTCTCTTTTTGGGTCCCCTGCAGGCATTCCTGGCCCCTCCCCTCTGTCCAGTGACCTTCCCATCAGGGCACTCGTGCATGCTTGCACCTGAATCCCGCTGCTGCATTCATTGCCACAGACAGGGGAACTCGGCCCCACCCCCTGCTCCATCGTCACTGACTTTGATTGACAGCACTGGGAGTAAATTGCTCCCGGTGCCCCAGCAAATCCAGTGTGAACTGTGAGGGGAGAGAAGAGCTGCAGATGTGAACAGCACTGGATCAAATGAGGGCTCATGGCTCAGGTAAGGGGGATGCTGACACCTAAACATTTTTACCTTAATGCAAGGATTGCATTACCACTTGCAGACCAACTCACACACATTTACTGCGGCAAGTTGTCAGCCTGCGCATATGTCGGTCACGCGCGCACCCCGTCATCTCAGCAGTGATCGGATTCATTCCGGAACCGATCAATCTACCGGCCCAGGCCAATGATTTCTGGCCTGGACCTGTTGATCAGTTCTGGCAAATGAAATGCCTTCTCTGCCTGTGAAATGTAAACACAGTCAGAGGAAGTGATGTTATCTCCGCATTAATGTAATGGGTGACGCTAGTTAGGTAGTTAGTGCGTTAGTTTCACCGTCTGTCTTTTATAGCGTCAGTGTATCCCCATATATTACTTAATAAAGGTTTTAACCCCCTGTTCGTCTCCCAGTTAACCCTTTCACCCCCTGTCACTGTGTCACTAGTATAGTGTACAGATCTATTTTCTGATCACCGTATTAGTGTCAAGGGTGATATCAGTTTTTAGCATGAGTTAGCGATAGCGTCAATCCCAGGCAGCATCACATTAGTTCCAGGTACACTAACACACACACTATATAGGTCCATTACTAGTACAGAGTCTGAACGGATCAATATCTTTGATCTAATCAGAAATATATTAGCGTCCCCAGTAGTGTTTCCAAAAACACTACTGGCGGGATCTACTACTAGCGGGATCATCCCAGATACCTTCCAGCACCTGCATTTAGCTCCTCCGCCCAGCCCACCTAAAGTGCAGGATCAATAGATCAATAGCCTGATCCCTGCGAATGCCAACAGTTAATTTTTTTGTTAGCGATTGAAGAAGGCTCTGACAACCAGGTGCTCTTTTACCTGTGAGTCAAATTAGTTGTATCTGTAAATTTAGAGGTCAAAATGACCAGAGCTAGACTAGTGAATAGAGTTGAGCGGACACCTGGATGTTCGGGTTCGGCCAAACTTCACGAAAAAGTTCGAGTTCGGCCCTGAACTTGAACTGTACTTGACCCCGAACCCCATTGAAGTCAATGGTGAACCAAACCTTTGGGCACTAAAATGGCTCTAAAAAAGTCCTGTAAAGGGCTAGAGGGCTGCAAAAGGAAGTAAAATGGCGGTAAGAGTAGGACAAGTGCCCTGCAAACAAATGTGGATAGGGAAATAACTTAAAATCACATAAAATAAATAAAAAATGGAGGAGGAGGTGGATGTGGAGTAGGAGGTTGAGGAGGCGGTGACCGTGGCGGTGTCCGTGGTGGTGTAGGTGGTGGAAGTGGCTGCGGAGGAGGAGGTAGCCAACACTGTTTTTTATTTGTTTGCTTTTTTTTCTAATTTAATCAAAATATTGAGACATATTTTTTAAAAAAATGATACGTTCACTTAAGTATACCAATGGCTGTGTGAGGCCGGTATAAATGGCTATTCTGCACAAGGTACAGACAAGTCTTGTGGGATCCATGCCTGGTACATTTTAATAAAGGTTAGCTTGTCCACGTTGGCTGCGGACAGGCAGCTGCGCTTGTCTGTGATAACGCCCCCTGCCATGCTAAACACACGTTCAGACAATACACTGGCTGCAGGGCAGGCCAGCACCTTCAAGACATAAAGGGCAAGCTCAGGCCATGTATGTATTTGGAGACCCAGAAGTTGAATGGGGCAGACCCATCAGTCAGTACGTGTAGGCGTGTGCACACATACTGTTCCACCATGTTGCTGAAATGCTGCCTCCTGCCAAGACGTTGCCTATCAGCTGGTGGTGCTGTTTGTTGTGGTGTGCTACTGACAAAGCTTTTCCACATTTCGGCCATGCTAACCCTGAGGTGCTGGCAGTGCCACAGCTGCGTTGGCGACCTCTTCCTCCTCCTCTGACTTCGCCTTGTGCTTCCACTGAGCCCCCGGTGTCATTTGGGAATGCCCTCAGCAGCGCGTCTACCAGCGTGCGCTTGTAGCCATGCATCTTCCGATCATGCTCCAGTGAGTGAATTAAGGATGGCATGTTGTCCTTGTAATGGGGATCCAGCAGGGTGGCCACCCAGTAATCAGCAAAAATTACAATGTGGGCAACTCGGCTGTCATTGAGCAAGCACTGCAGCATGTAGTCACTCATGTCTGCCAGGCTGCCCAGAGGCAAAGACAAGCTGTCCTCTGAGGGAGATGTATCATCTGTGTCCTCCGTATCCCCCCAGCCATGCTCCAGTGATGCCCACGAGCTGCGTTGGGTGCCACCCTGCTGTGAACACGGTTCCTCCTCCTCCTCCTCATCATCCTCATCCTCCTCATCCTCCAGAACTGTGCCCTGGCTTGAAATTTTTTTACCTGGCCTATGCTGGGCAGGAACCCACCCTCTGAGCCACTTGTGAATGACTGGCCTGATAACCATGGAAATTACCCCTCTTCCTCCCCCTCCTGTGCCGCAACCTCTTCCATCATCGCCCAAAGTGTTTTTTCAAGGAGACATAGAAGTGGGATAGAACAGCGTCATAGGCACTGGCCATGTTGGTGGAGTACTCGAAACACCGCAATATGGTAAACAGGTCTCGCATGGAGGCCCACTTGTTGATGGTGAAGTGGTGCTGTTCCGCAGAGCAATTGACCTGTGCGTGCTGCAGCTGAAACTCCACTATTGCCTGCTGCTGCTCGCACAGTCTCTTCAGCATGTGCAAGGTGGAGTTCCACCTTGTGGGCACGTCGCATAGGAAGCAGTGAGCGGGAAGGCCAAAGTTCCGCTGCAGCACAGACAGGCGAGCAGCAGCAGGGTGAGAACGCCAAAAGTGCGCACAGACGGCCCGCACTTTCTGCAGCAGCTCTGACATATCCGGGTAGTTTTTTAGAAATTTCTGCACCACCAAATTCAGCACATACGCCAGGCAAGGGATGTGTGTCAAACCGGCTAGGCCCAGAGCTGCTACGAGATTTCGCCCATTATCGCACACCACCAGGCCGGGCTTGAGGCTCAGTGGCAACAACCACTCATCGGTCTGTTGTTCAATGCCCACCCACAGCTCCTGCGCAGTGTGGGGTTTATCCCCAAACATATCAGTTTTAAAACAGCCTGCTGTCGTTTCCCCCTGGATGTGCTGAGGTTGGTGGTGAAGGTGTTATGCTGACCGGATGAGGAGGTGGTAGAGGAGGAAGCGGAGTAGGAGGAGGAGGAGGAGGCTACAGGAGGCAAAGAGAAATGCCCTGAAGTCCTCGGTGGTGGAAGGACATGCGCCAAACAGCTATCTGCCTCAGGCCCACCCGCCATTACATTTGCCCAGTGTGCAGTTAGCGAGATATAGCGTCCCTGCCCATACTTACTGGTCCACGTATCAGTGGATATGTGGACCTTGCCACAGATGGCGTTGCGCAGAGCAAACTTGATCTTGTCCGCGACTTGTTTGTGCAGGGAAAGGATGGCTCGCCTGGAAAAGTAGTGGTGGCTGGGAACCACTTACTGTGTGACAGCCACCGCCATCAGGTTTTTAAAACTGTCCGTGTCCACCAGACTGAATGACAGCATTTCAAAGGCCAGGAATTTTTAAATGCTGGCATTCAGGGCCAGGGATCGCGAGTGGGTAGGGGGTACTTCCTCTTTCTTTCCAGTGTTTGGGAGATGGACAGCTGTAAGCTTCCATGGGACCATGGTGTGGAAATGCTTGGGGACGGTGGTGGATATGGTGGCAGTGCTGTCACATCATCTGTTTGCTGGGTGGCAGGTGACATTGACACTGTAGAGGTGGAGGAAGGGGCCGAGGCAGCAGCAGAAGAGGAAGCAGGAGGAGCCTGAGACATTTCTTGGATTTTTAGGTGCTTATTCCACTGCAGCTCTTGCTTTGCATGTAGATGCCTGGTCATGCAGGTTGTGCTCGGGTTTAGAACATTTATGCCTCGCTTCAGGCTCTGATTGCACAGCGTGCAAACCACTCGTGTCTTGTAGTCAGCACATTGTCTGAAGAACTGCCACGCCAGGGAACTCCTTTGAGCTGCCGTTGGTGTGCTTGGTTCCTGGGTGCGGTGGGTATTAGCAGGCGTACTGTCTAGGGGATGGTCGCTCCGCTTTTGCAACCTGCTTCCTCTTTTGCTGTGCTGGTGCCTCTGTGCGACCACCACCTCTTCCTCCAAACTCCACACGTCACTCGCATGACCCTCATTCCATGTGGGGTCTAGGACCTCATCATCCTCCTCCACATCATCTTCCACCCACCCTTCACCACTGCCCTCCTTGTCAGTCTGCACACTAAGGAAAGCTGCAGCAGTTGGCACCTGTGTTTCGTCATCATTAGAGACATGCTGCGCTGGTGTTTCCATGTCCTCATCCTGCAACAGAAGTGGTTGGACATCGGTGCACTCAATGTCTTCCACTTCTGGGGCAGGGCTATGTGGATGGCCCACGGAAAGCACACCAGTAGAGTCATCAAAAAGAATAAGAGTTTCTTGCATGACTTGGGGCTCAGACAGCTTGGCTAATTTACAAGGGGCGGAGGTGAAAGACAGATGGCCATGGGTTCAGGTGCCAACTCTGAGCTTTCATCAATGGACCGGGTGGGAGACAATGTGAAGGAACTGGAGGCATTGTCTGCCACCCAATCTACTATCGCCTGTACTTGTTCTGGCCTCGCAATTCATTGAGTGGCATTCGGGCCTACCATATAACGTTGAAGGTTCTGTCGGCTACTCACACCTGAGGAAGTTGCTTCACTTGTGCGTGTAGCTGGCACAGATCAACCATGTCCTCTCCTTGCAACAGGAGCTTCACCAACACCACCAACACCAGTAGCACCATGACCACGTCCCTTATGTGACGCTCTCCTCATTCTGGATGCAAATATATTTAGCACAAATTTATATTATTTTTTAAAACGCTAATCAGCACCTCACACCAGCAGCAGGAACCTCTCTCTATAACAGTATGAGATGATTTTATAACGGTAATCTGTCCCTCACACCAGCAGAAGGAACCTCTCCCTACACCAGTATGACATGATTTTATAACAGTAATCTGTCCCTCACACCAGCAGCCGGAACCTCTCCCTACACCAGTATGAGATGATTTTATAACAGTAATCTGTCCCTCACACCAGCAGCAGGGACCTCTCCCTATACTAGCATGAGATGATTTTATAACGCTAATCTATCCCACACACCAGCAGCAGGAACCTCTCCCTATATCAGTATGAGATGATTTTATAACGGTAATCTGCCCCTCACGGCGGCGGCCGCATCCTCTCCCTACACTAGTCTGAGATCATGTGACAAGCTCATATTGAGGCTGGGTTACATGATGCACTGGCCAATCACAGCCATGCCATTAGTAGGTATGGCTGTGATGGCTTCTAAGTGGAAACGAGTGAAACGCTTGTTGATTGGCTGCACTGCAGCTATTAAAAAGGCGCAAAAAAATACCCAAACTCAGAACCCGTACTTTTTCTCAAATGTCCGGGTTCCCAGTTCAGGACACGGACACCCTAAAGTCCGGTACAAACCCGAACTTTACAGTTTGGGTTTGCTCAACTCTACTAGTGAAGACTAGAGGCTTACATATTGCTGAGCATGACAGATAGGAGCGAAGAGGAAGCCTCACCGTCAGATTCAGGCACAGTTAACAAACCTGTAGTGATCAGTGGCACCCTGACAGATAGCTCTGACGATGGAGTAGTGGTCCCTCTTAACGTCAGGCATACCCGACCCCGTTCTTCTGTTGTTGAGGTGCAACAACCGCAAGGTTCTCATATGGAGCAGAGAGCCAGTACTAGTGCCACTCAACTTTCTTGGAAACTGACATGCACCAGAGGCCTAGTATATCCTGTTCATAGACAAACCAGCACTGCAGTAACAATTGGGGATGTGGCAAGTCCCATAAATGCAGTTCAAGTTGGTGTGGCTAGCACAAGTAGTGTCCTAAACCACCAAGAAGACAAAGACAGGCCCGTAGAGCCCATAGTGCTGTTCCCAGTGCATATGCTAACCCTGATTGGCAGCCCACCACTTCAGCAGCGCCCATACTTCCCCCATTCACTGGCCAACCTGGAATTCAGGTGGAAACAGTTGATTTTACTTCCCTTGATTTTTATTCACTATTTTTTACGAAAGATCTCTACAGATCTATTGTGGACCAAAGCAATTTATATGCTGGTCAATTTGTCGCCGCAAATCCCCATTTGACCCTTGCCAGAAAATGGAAACTTATTACGTTTTCTGAATTTAAGACCTTTCTGGGCCTATCCCTCCTCATGGGCATAACTAAAAAAAGGGAGTTGCGGTCATATTGGTCCACTGACCCTATTCACCATATGCCTGTGTTCTCTGCTTCCATGAGCACGAGTAATTCCATCCTTGATCTCCCCAGAGCAAACGGGCTTTATCCCCTCAAGACAAATCACAGATAATATTCGCCTAGCCATAAATATCTTACAAGATGCTAACGCTCACTCAACCTAAATGTTATTACTAAGCCTAGATGTTAATAAGGCGTTCAATAGTGTCCTCTGGCCCTATTTAGACACGGTCCTAGGGAAATTTGGTTTCTCCGGCCCCTTCCTAAATGGTTATAAGGCACTATACTGTAACCCCAAGACCCGAATTAAACTCCCAGGAAGTAACTCGGAATATTTTCACTAGGTAGAGGAACAAGACAGGATTGCCCCATGTCACCGCTTCTATTTGCCCTTGCCCTAGAACCCCTGTCTAAGTCCATTATGAATAATCCAGATATAATAGGCTACCGTAAAAATAATCAGGAATATAAACTTAGCCTATATGCAGATGACATCCTGCTATTCCTTTCAGACCCTATAAACTCACTCCCAGCCTTAGAGTCAACACTAGCTACAGTCGGTCGATTGTCGGGTCTCAAAGTTAACCCCAATAAGTGTGTGGCCATGCCTCTTAATATCCCAGACCCGATGCTAACGACACTAAAGACAGCATACGCATTCTCCTGGAACTTAGACACTCTACCATATTTGGGAATAAAACTAGCCCCTTCACTCCAAAAGATATACTCCTCCAATTACGCACAAATAATAAGGTTAAACAACTCCTTTCCCAATGGTCAACGTATGGTATCTCATTTTTGGGTCGTATACAAGCAATTAAAATGTCAATCCTCCCCAAATTGCTGTTCTACTTCAGAACCCTCCCACTTTATATTCCCAAAAGTACGATTTCAGATTTACAATCTGAGCTCATGAAGTTTATCTGGAGGAATAGAAAACCCCGCCTCCAAAAACAACTTTTATACAGGGTAAAATCCAAGGGAGGCCTGGGATGCCCAGACCTGTGGAAATACTATTTTGCAGCACGCTTAGTTCAATTAGCTCAATGGCATGCCTCTCCTGCCTCAATACCCTGGCTACAATTTGAGAGAAGCTCGATAGAACCATACCACCTTCCGGGATTACTATGGTCACGCACAATTCGGGTGAGGGAGGTGACCCCGCTTAATGCGGTAGTGGGACAGTCCCTTCGCCTATGGAGCATGTACAGCAAAACCTATCACCTTATGTCTGCCCCTTCACTCCTTACCTCCTATGTAGGAGAACCTGACTTCCCTCCTGCCTTTGAGTCCAAATTGGAATTCTCGGGCTGGATGGAACTCGGAATTATGACGCTGAGTTCTTTTCTACACAGCAATACCTTTTGCACTTTCGAGCATCTACAACAGTCCTACCCTATCCAGCGCCCGGAATTCTGTAAGTACCTACAGGTCAGACATTTCTATTCCAAAATAGTCCCCCAAACAATTGATGCCCCCATGACCGAATTTGAATCCAGTTGTGATAACACCTCCAGAGATAAGGGTCTAATCTCAAGATTTTATGGCCTACTTGCTAACCATGGGATACCTGGAAAGACTTCAGCTATGTTGGGCTGGGAGGCAGAAACCACCCAGTCCTTCCAAGAGGAGGACTGGCAGTCCATGACTTCAAACTTGCACAAATGCACCCTCTCCACATCGGTAAAGGAATCAGCCCTTAAACTCAATACACAATGGTATTACTCCCCTGTTAGGCTCCACCAGATGTGTCCACTGGTCCCAGACACCTGCTTCAGGGGATGTGGTGGCAGGGGTACACTCCTCCACATTTTTTGGGTTTGTACTGTCCTACAGCCCCTCTGGCAGCGGATTTCTACTTTTATGCATCAGATAGTAGGCTTTCAGGTCCCCTTAACATTCCAGATGTGTGTCCTTTATGCTGACTTACCAGAGGTTCCTTCCGCACGACAGAAGCTAATCCACACGCTCTTCTCAGCCGTCCAGTGGGCTGTAGCACTGAACTGGAAGTCCCCCACAGTCCCTTGGTCACAAATATGTTCCCGTATGGAGGCGATTAAAATAATGGAACGCATACACCACACATTAGAAGACTCTATGCCTAGCTATGCCAGGAAGTGGAACCACTGGCCCAATGCCTCCTCTTAGGCAGCATTCGCCTGACGGTAACGAGTGTAATCCTGGAGGGCCTCGAACAGGGGTCCAGTTCCACCCGCATGATGCTGCATATGATCTTGGCGTTGTCTTTACTATTCTTTTGTACTCTTTTTATAAGTTACATTCATTGTGTTTAATTTCAATAAGAGAAGATGCATTCCAATATAGCTTTGCCTATATGAGGGTTACCTAACATTAATGGCTTAAACGTTTACTACAAACATGTACCTAAACGTAAAATGCTCTCTTTGGCATTTTGAGATTGTAATAGACATTTATTTTCCTTATGCATCAAACATTTAATTTAATGCAACTGTTATTTCCTTTTTCTGTCCTTATTGAACTGCATACATGCTTGTATGTGATTAAAACTTTTCAATAAACGTTTGTAAAAAAAAAAAAAAAAAAAAAAAGTGTCTGTATATCTATTTCAATTGGCTCTGCTGAACACTTATGTGCTATACAAAGCATCAGGATGAACTGGATCCTTCCTAAAATTCCAGGAAGAGATTATCACAGCCCTTCTGTTTCCATACGGTGCTGTGCCCCCTAGACCCACATTTTTCAAAAAAGCATACCTGTTACCACATATTGCTATCATAGGGGATATTTACATTCCCTGTGACAATAACAATAAAAATGACAAAAACCCCCAAAAAAGTAAAGGAACAGTGTAAAAAATAAAATTAAAAGCAAAATGAATAGTTAAAGATAAAATTAAAGCACCCCTGTCCCCCCTGTGCTCACGCGCAAAGATGAATGCAAGCGTCGGTCTCATGTCATATGTAAACTGCAATTGCGCCATGCATGTAAGGTATCGCCATGAACATCAGATCAAGGGCAGTAATAGCAGTAGACCTCCTCTGTAAAT
>BLSH010375939.1:0-14745 GCA_018402905.1 Glandirana rugosa
CTTTCCCTACACTAACCCAAGGAGCATGTGACTGCAGCACTGTGACTGCAGCTTATAAAGAGGCTGGGTCACATGATGCACTGGCCAATCACAGCCATGCCATTAGTAGGCTTGGGTCCCTTACTTTTAAGCGTTTACATGTTTCCACTTGTCCAACTGCTTAGATCACAGGGGCTCAATTATCACTTCTATGCCGATGACACTCAGATATACACCCACACTAAACCAGATTCTACTTTGGTTGCTTTTCTCATATCTAGCTATATTTGTGATATAAAAACTTGGGTGGCCCATCATTTCCTTCAATTAAACTGTGACCAGACTGAAGTCATGTTTATGGGCACCCCCCATCAATTACATAAGGCCAGTCCTATTAGCTTATCAATAGATGGCACTGTACTTTAGCTTCAATCTAAATTGAAAAATCTAGGGGTGATATTTGATGCTAGTTTAACCGTTGAGACACATGTACAAAATGTTGTCAGAACATCTTTTCTCCACTTGAGAAACATTGCTTGACTGTGTCCAATGCTATCATGCACTGTAGCTGAAAAGCTGATCCATACATTTGTGTTTTCCCAACTTGACTACTCCAATGCTCTACTTGCTGGTGTACCTAAGTGCATTATAAATCGACATCAATATGTTCAAGATTCTGCAGCCAGAATCCTGACTAGGCCTGGTACAAGTGATCATTTTACCCCTATCCTAGAGTTCTTGCACTGGCTAACCGTCAGGTTTTGCATAGACTTTAAAATCCTCTTGCTCACCTACACGGCTCTTCATGGCTTGGCACCCCATTATCTCTCTGAACTTTCTCCACTTACTCTCCCCTCGTAACCTCCGCTCCTCAAATTCTGGTTTTCTGTGTGTCCCCCCTACTCACCTACACTCAATGGGAGACCGAGCCTTCTGCTATGCTCCAAAACTCTGGAATTCACTTTCAAAGAACATCAGAGAGTCATCTTATCTAAACTCATTCAAATCAAATCTAAAAACGTTTTTCTTTAGACAAGCTTTCACTTAATTGTCCCTTTTTCACTTATGTTATTTTATCCTCTGTATTTCTTGTGTTTTCCTTGTAAAGCACTTTGAGAAGCCACCTTTTAAAGGCGCTATATAAAATAATGTTTATTATTACTATAATTAAAATGCATAGAATTGAGACTAATGCCTCGTACACACGGTGCGACTGTTGTACGACCGCACATTCAACTTTTTCCAAAATCAGCTGTTGGCGGTTGTGTCTAACGTACTGACATGAGTCAAGTAATCGTCCAACAAAGCTGAACGTAGTGACGTGTTATGAGCGTATAACGAGGAGGTTCAGGTGAATGTGTTTTGTGAATTAGGAACACAGGATTACATGACCAAGTGCTTCCTGGATTCAACTTTTGTTGGGTCAACTTCTTTACACACAAGTCAACAGTTCTACAATGCCTTGTTGGCCAACAAAAGTTTTCTAGTTTGCTTAGCCAACTTCTGTTGTAGGATTGTCGAACATCAGCTGTTGTAATCGCGCGTACTAGCGGTCGGATTATTGTAGAACAACCTGTTGTACGGCCGGTGTTGTGTGTCCGTCGCACCGTGTGTACGGGCCATAACTTTTACTTCATTGAACCCTTAATGCCTATCTGCCCTCAATGCTTAACTCCTACTATATGTGAGCCTTTAAAAACCTGTACTTCTGGTTGACGCAAGTCCTAGCCCTTTAGAACAGGCTCCAAATGTAAGGTGCCCTGCACAAGGTGTTTGTGTCAGTCTTACAGTGACAATAATTTGGTGTTAAAATAAGCTGATTTGTCCTCAAATACTATTATATATGAATGGATAGATATTAATCAGTATGCTCAAAAGCAATTCAAGGCTCTTTTTTAGGGTTCACTATTCAGATAGTAATACCACTTGGAAAACAGTGTTAGAATAGCTTAAGGGGCCACTTTTAAATTAATTTGAAACTTCCTGGTATTCATTTGTTGCATTGGGCATAACACTTGGAAATTCTTAGTCCTTTTCTCTTTGAGCTCCGATTGCTGTCAATAATCAGATAATTAAACAAGCTTGGACATCATCTTTCAACTTCTGTTTGTTTATAGCACTTTACCACAGGCTACTTTACTACAGGCGGCGTATAAGTCAGTGACAAAGATGTCTTGAAATAAGAATGAATAGGAAGAGAGAAAGGAAAAAGAAAAAGGCAGAGCCAGTATGGAGTAGAGTATGGTGAAGGGATAAAAGGGTTTGTTTGCTTGCTTAAAGGCATCGCTATGAAGTCTGTAGCCATTTATTCACCATGCTCATATGCAGGCACATATGGCTTTAATGCCATTTCCCCCAAACCGTGCTCAGTTGAAGAAGCAGACCCCATTAATTCCATTTCCTTCAACTCCCTGGGTTATTTGACCTGGCCAAGGAGTAAAAAATCTTAGGGTTCCCACCCACAGTAGCTTCAAGAGGTCACATCTGATGAGGCAGAGATAGTTGAGCAATTGATCTGCAGCTAGGTGAGTGGCTCTCCAATATCAGTGTGTGGACAGCTGGGCTGAAGCCCAAAAGCTTGTAGCTTTCGCAGGAGACCCAGATGTTTGGGGGGTGTCCCGCTACCAGAATACTCCAGTTTCATTGGGGTGGTCCTTAGCCCTTGGATCATTCAAGCTGTTTGCCAGTGTTGCCAAAGATACCGTGGACTTCACTGTGTGGGGCATTTTCTTTGAGGACAATGGCAAGTAGCTGTATTTAGAACTGTTTTACTGAAGCAGTGATTCTCCGCCTGACTCTCTGAGGCTTATAGCAACTTATCTATGGAGCCACATTACCCTAATTGATTCACATAGACATTGATTTGAAAAGTCCAAGTGTATGCAGCTTTCAATATACAATATATTAAACAGTGCTGCACTGTATTAGATAAAATAAATAATTAATGACCTTGTATAATGCCACAAGTCATCAACCCCCCCAAAAAAAAGTAAAATCAGCTGTGCAAGTACACGATAATTATGAAATAAAAGTCCTTTGATTATCAATGTGTGTGTCCATTATCATTTTTTTCCACTTGTGTCATAAATACTGAACTCTTTCTGCAAAGTTTATGTAAATCACTCCAACTTGTACTGTGCAAAACCTATCACCAAAATTCCAATAATCTCATCTTGTGTTTTTACCCAATAAGAAACAGTTCTCATGCGCTTTCCCTTTAAACAGGTTTTGATATACCACAAGCGTTGTTCCTCTCCACTGTATACTAATGTCATTCAATCCACCTCTATCCACAGGAATCCTTCAGTGGCTGAATATAGGAAGCTCCAAAAAGAAGGATTTATCCTTCTTTTCGCATACATTTTCAATGCCCTTGACAATGCTAAGGCAGCATAATTGTATTCTTACTCATGCTGTATTGGTAAGTAGCTTATTTAGCATAAGGTTTTATCAAATATTCTGCCTGTACAAAAATAGGTACAAAAATAGGCAACTGTAGGTGAAAGAAATAGCAGCCAAAATTCCTGCAAGTTAGGAGATGTGTTTTTTTTTTTCTCAATCCCCTTTCTCGTATAGCAACATAACTGATGTAAAAATGGCATCCTTTTGGCATTTTCACTTCCAAGATAACAGTTTAGTGATTATTGGTTCCATTGACTGCATGGTATAAACCACTTTATCATCTAAAAGCTCCTCTTCATTTCCCAAGCTTTTTACAGTATATAATCTTCTCTGGAAAGTGTGTATTATGTTCCTAGGCTTTCCAGCAATACATGTTACATTTATGCTATATTTCTGTATCTGCACCAACATTATATGTAGTCTTGCATAGTATTATCTGTGAGTCTTGACTAAATGGCCCACAAGGGTTTATGGTCAGATGTTAGCTTCACACCAGCTTTATGAATGTACAAGTGGAATGTCTTTGTTGCAAACACAAATGATGTTAGTACTTTTCAAGGTGTGCATAATTATGTTTTGCATATAAAAATACACATTGAACGCACAATGTACCAGTTTTCCTTGTGAAGATAGGAATGAGACCACCTTTATATCCTTGTATTTCCAGCTAACCAGATGCATCTGTCAGACATTATGGTTCCGGGCTTCCCAACGTGCATCACATTGTCATAGAATATCTATTAGCATTCTTAGTGGTGCAGACAGAATAAGTTAATGGAGAATATTTTGAGCTTAGTACCATGCTTAACCACTTAAGGACCGGAAGGATTTCCCCCTTAATGACCAGGCCATTTTTTGCAATACTGTACTGCGTTGCTTTAACTGACAAATGCTCAGTCATGTGACATTGTACCCAAACAAAATTGATGACCTTCTTTCCAACAAATAGAGCTTTGTTTTGGAGGTATTTGATCACCTATGCGGTTTTTATTTTTTGCACTATAAACAAAAAAAGAGCAACAATTTTGAAGAAAAAAACTATTTTTACTTTCTGCTATAAAACATTTCCAAAAAAAAAAAACAACTGTGTTCATCAGTTTAGGCCGATATGTATTCTGCTACATATTTTTGGTAAAAATCGCAATAAGCGTATACTGATTGCTTTGTGCAAAAGTTATTGAGTATACATAATAGGGGATAGATTTATGGCATTTTCATTTATTTATTTATTTTTACTAGTAATGGCAGTGATCAGTGATTTTTAGCGGGAATGCGACATTGCGGTGGACAGATCAGACACCTAACTGACATTTTTGACACCTTTTTGGGAACCAGTGACATTATTACAGTAATCAGTGCTAAACATATGCACTGTTATTGTACTAATGGCACTGGCTGGGAAGGGGTTAACATCAGGGGAGATCAAAGGGTTAACTGTGTTCCCTAGGAGATGTTTCTAACTTTATGGGGGACTGTGTGACTGGGGAAACACATAGATCTGTCTTCTTGCATGGCAGAAAGACAGGATCTGTGTGATCTCCCCTGTCAGAACAGAGATCTGCCTTGTTTACACAGGCAGATCCCCATTGTGACACTGCGGGGAATGATCGCGGGTGGCCAGCAGACATCGAGTCCGCCCACCCGCTGATTGGCTCCCCCACCAGCCATAAGTGGTTAACAGCATATCCAAACCCAAATTAAAAAAGTTCACCAATCCTTATACTGTATGTGCTTGCTGCATTCGTTTTCATTTTTGAAGAAAATTCTTGTTGATGCCAGAAAGGCAGTGTCCTTATTTCCTTAAGACCCCTTTCCCACTGAGGCACTTTACAGGCTTTTTTGAGCTAGATATAGCACCTGTAAAGCTCCTCTAAACTGCCTTCTAATTCACTCCAGTGTAAAGGCCCGAGTGTTTTCACACTGGGGCAGTGCACTTGCAGGATGGGAAAAAAAGTCCTGCAAGCAGCATTTTTGGGGCATGTATACACCGCTCCTCCACTGCCCCTGCCCATTGAAATTAATGGGCAGTGCTTCCGAAGTGGCTGAACACTGCTTCGGAAATGCCGCGTGTCAGCGCTTTTAGCCCCTTGTTAACCTCTTCTTAGGGGTTAAAAACACACTGCTGCTGCCCGGATAGCGGCACCAAAGCACTGCTATAACAACGGTAAAGCACCACTAAACTAAACTTTATCGCTGGCGCTCAGGCAGCCCCAGTGTGAAAGGGGTCTAAAAGAAATCACAAAGAACCCTATATTAATTGTATAAACTATTAATCCTATTGATGCACCATGTATTGGAGATGAACAACGGCAACCATTTTCGAAGTCCCGCCTTGGTAACAACCATGTCTGCCAGGGACAGGAAGTGTGTTATTCACAGGATTATAGGTGAAAATAAAAGGAAAAAATAATGTAAAATTTAAAACAGATTCATCCACCACACGTAAACTTTGGTAAGCTGTAATATACTGTATTACATTTTTGTTTTTGGGTTTGAATATGCATTGATTTGTACATTAGACCATTTTTGTCTTCTGCCTTCTGGACATTACATTTTGAACTTTTATTTCATAATGCTTTAAATCCCTTGAAGTTATCACATGCCCTGTGAGTTTCACCTCTTTTAATAAATACTGTATTTTATATTGCTTACCAAGAAGCATGTTTTTTCTTGTTTTCTAGCCTTGCATAATATATTATAATAGACTGGTTTTATGAAACCGTTAGGATCATGAATTTATTTTGTGGATGACTACAGTATCTCCAAATTTCTTTGGATTTGTTGATGAAGCATAACACTCCCAGACTTCCTTCCAAAGGACTTATACATACCCTGTATCCTCCTCATGTCTAAATCCAGTCACTACATTTTCAT
This sequence comes from Glandirana rugosa, assembly GCA_018402905.1. NCBI lineage: Eukaryota > Metazoa > Chordata > Amphibia > Anura > Ranidae > Glandirana > Glandirana rugosa. The sequence continues at coordinate 6,256 of BLSH010375939.1, forward strand.
AGCAGTTCTAACATGTGCTTGTAACTTGTCTTCAGTCCTTATAATTATGCAGCTTTCATTAAAATAATACTGATGAAACTGCCATGAAGGTGTTCCTGTTATAGGATAACAACTCCTAACTGTGCTCATATGTTGCCACCCTATGAAGTGGGACCTAGTGGAGACTACAAGTTGTTGTACTATTATACAGTACATTGAATAGGCATGATCCACTGTTGCCACTATCAGTAAGCCCAACCTGCGTAGAGATTTGTTTTCGATAATAATGAGGTTTGGGTTAATTGATACCAGTTCAAGGTGCCTACTAGAGGTTCAAGATTCACAGTCTCGGCTAATTATGTGCAGGTTCACAGGGGAGGATTTCTTTTAAACCATATTGCTCTGCACGGCCCTTGAACTATGATCAGCAGGTTTAGAAGGGCCAATAAGGCCCCTTTCATACTGGGGAAGTCTGCCAGCAGATCTGTCCGCTCAGCTGGGGATCTCTCCGCTGATCCTCATTGAGCAGGTGGATGACAGGTCTGTGTCCACAGAGTGGATATTGACACAGCCCGCTGTCCTATATGGGCTGTCAGATGGAAACGTACTGCCTGTCCATTTCTATCCGACTGTTATCCGATCCGTAAGACAGATGGGGAACAGATCCCCAGCCATCTTTTTTTAGCTGACAGGATCAGATGTCAGTGGGTGTCATCGGACACATGTCCGTTGACATCCGCCACTCCATAGAGAGTAATGGATGGTCCAATCGGGTCCACCTGAAAAACTGACAAATGGACCTGATTGGTTCGACAGTGTAAAATGAGCCTCGGGGGGTGTAGTAAAGCTAGTCTCCTCACTATATAGGGGGAGAGGGCTGAGAGAAGCTATAGTAATGGGTGGCCGTTCCTTCAGAGCGCATGTGCCAGTGATGTCACTGGCTGCATGTAATGTAAATATCTCCTAAACGGTGCACGTTTAGGAGATATTTTCACTACCTATCGATAAGCCTTATTATAGGCTTACCTATATAAAAGTCAGTAAAGGAAGTTTACTTCCTCTTTAACCACTTAAAGATCACCCGCATATATACTGCGGCAGGGTGGCTCTATTACACAAAACTACCTGTACGTTGTTTTGTGCAATAGATACTGTGGACGCGTGCTTGCTGCATAGATGGGGTGCCAATCAGAGGGGACCCAATGTCTGCTGGCCACACGGGATCACTCCACAAAGAGGCAGAACAGGGATCTGCCTATATAAATAACGCAGATCCCCATTCTGACAGGGAAGTACACAGAGATCTTCTGTTCCGAGTAATCAGGAACATGGATCTCTGTGTTGTTCCTGTCAGCACTTCCCCCACACAGTTAAAAAACACTCCCAGGAAACACACTTAACCCTTTGATAACCCCTTCCCTGCCAGTGTCATTTATAAAGTGATCAGTGCATTTTTTAGCACTGATCACTGTATTGGTGTCACTGGTCCCCAAAAAGTGTCACTTAGGGTCAGATGTGTCCGCTGCAATGTCGCAATCACGCTAAAAATCACTGATCGCCGCCATTACCAGTAAAAACAATAAAAAAAAATAAAAGTCCATAAATCTATCCCATAGTTTGTGGACGCTATAATTTTTGCGCAAACCAATCAATATACACCTATTGGGATTTTTTTTTACCAAAAATATGTAGAAGAATACATACTGGCCTAAATTGATGAAGAAATTAGTTTTTCTTTATTTTATTTTTTTGGATATATATTATAGTGGAAAGTAAAAAATTTTGTTTGTTTTTTTCAAAATTGTCTGTTATTTTTGTTTATAGCGCAACAAATAAAAATGGCAGAGGTGATCGGATATGACCAAAATAATTTGTGGAAAAAAAGGACATCAATTTTATTTGGGTACAGCGTTGCACTTGCAATTGTCAGTTATAGTAACGCAGTGCCGTATCGCAAAAGATGGCCTGATCATTTGTTGCCAATTTTTTTGGGGACTTTTTTGCATTTTATTTTGTGGTTGATTTGAAATCCGTGAATACTTTGAGCTGTTGTCCCATTCATAGCACACTTTTTTTTTATTTTGTTACAAGGCTTTTCTCCTAATAGGCTTTTGTTTCAGAAGGTATATTGTGGGGTTTTCATGTATTTTGGAGTTTTGTTTTTTTTTTATTTAATGTTGATAGGGCCTTATTTTGGATTGAACCATTTTCTTTCTTTTGCTGTAATGTTTCCCTTTTAAAAATGAGCCATTTTTTTCGAGGGTGTTGTTTAGGTGTTTCATTTCTTTAAATTTTGTATTAATTTTTTGTTTTCTGCTGTAGGGGATTTTGTTTTTAAGTTTGGGGTACTTAAGGTGGAACAATCACTTGTTACTGACCATCTTTTCCTGGAGCTGTTTTTTGTTTGCAGCACACTGCTGCATGATTTGAAAGAAAAAAACTAAGTGCAATAACAGTATCCACCTTTAAACCGTCCTTCTGATGGCCAATTTACACTGTTGTATCATTTGTGGCCTCTTAATTAGAGTTGAGCAAACCCGAACTTTAAAGTTCAGGTTCGTACTGGACTTTGAGAAAAAGTCCGGGTTCGGGTATTTTTTCGCGCCTTTTTCGCGCCTGTTGAATAGCTGCAGGGCAGCCAATCAACAAGTGTTTCATTTGTTTGCCCTTAGAAGCCATCACATCCATGCCTATTACTGGCATGGCTGTGCTTGGCCAGTGCATCATGTGACCCAGCCTCTATATAAGCTGGAGTCACATAGTGCTGCATGTCACATCATCTCATACTAGTGTAGGGAAAGGAGAAATGCAGTTTCCGAGGAATGGCTCTTGGTCTTTATGATTGTCTTCAGTAGTGAACAGTAAAAAACAAATAGATAGAAAAAAGAAAACATAACAGTTATTATAACTTTGTTGATAAGGAAGTAACATTGGTGGCAACATGCCCATAGGTTCAGGAGAGATTTGGGGTAGCTTTGAGCTGCAAAAATGTAGGGGGGGTTAAGTTCGTGACAATAGTTCACAGGACAGGGACAGTATTATGATGTAGGTGTGCCCAGGATGTTTTACTTATGGGATTTGGCGTTCTTTGCATTAACCGATTTCCATTCTGCTGATATTTGTTGCGGAGAAGCAGGAGTGGTGTGACCCTCTGTGGGATCGGTGATGATACCCCAATTTTTACTAAGGATAGACCTTTTTCTAGTGAGGTTATGGAGTATTCCCGGCCATCTTTGGTGACTGTAAGTTTAGAGGGGTATCCCCAGCGGTAGATCATTTTATGGTTTCTTAATGCCTTTGTTACTGTGCCGAGGTTTCTTCGTTTATTTAGGGTATTGTGAGAGGTCTGGGTAGAATTGTAAGTCCTGATATTGTTGGGGTATCAGGTCTCTTTTCCTCATAGGAGACATAAGGCTTTCTTTGATGTGATATTAGTGTAAACGCAGGATCACATCTCTTGGAATCTGTTCTGGGAGATATGATGGTTTAGGAAGTCTGTGAATGCGGTCAATAGTGACATCCAGGTCTGACAGGTCAGGGATGATTGCTTTAAACATGGAAGTTGCGTAGGAGCGTAACTCAGTTTGGGGGATCATTTCCAGTATCCCTCTAATTTTTAAGTTGTTTCGTCTCCCGCGGTCCTCTATGTCGGCCAATTTGGCTTTAATCCACTCCATTTCTTTTTCTTTTTCGTCATGTGCATCTACCAAGTCATTTATTGTGGATGCGTATTCCCCCATCTTCCCCTCTATGTGCTCCACTCTGGATTCCACTTCTTGTACGTCTTGATTAAATTTGTGCATACATGACACTATGTCAGAGTGTATTGTGCTTCTCAGTGACAGGAGCATATCTTTTAAGACAGTATCTAGGACAGGCAGGTTTTGTGTGGGGAATGATTCTATTGAGTCAGGGAGGTCTCTAGTGTCATCCCCGGAATCTGCGGCCATGTGTAATGCTGGGCTGCATCCGCCTCCATCCAGTCGGATTTTAGATTTGGCCGGGATGCGGGATGAGGGAGTAGATGGACGAGGGTGTCTCTCGCTAACTATCGCTTCTTCATCCCCTAGGAGGGTGTTGTGTTTGGGGTTGTTGTGATGCGGCGAGGCCCGGGATGAGTAGGCCTCATTGCCATCTTGCCTACCTCCTGTGCGCTCTGGGGAGAAGAAGTCCGTCAGTCTGTGTGGCTTCTTCTGGTCTTTCCTCTTTTTGGACATCCCGCGGTCTGTTCCCCGTTATCGGAGGGTCTGTGTCAGGCGATTTGTGCCTTCCTGGGTCATAGATATTAGCCGCTGGGTCCCTGGGATGTCAAAGCTCCAGAGCTATGCGACCGTCCGGCTCGGCATCAGACCACGCCCCTACGTATGCGTTTTCTTTGCTGCGCGAGTTCGTGGGGACAGTGGCGCTTTAAATTATTATTTTTTTTTTACATTTTATTTGTTTATTTATTTTTAACACTGTTCCTTTAAAAAAAAAATTCTGATCACTTTTATTGCTATCACAAGGAATGTAAACATCCCTTGTGATAGTAATATATGGTGACAGGTACACTTTTTGGAGGGCTGGGGGGTCTAAAAGACCTCCCATCCCTCCTTTACACTTCACAGTATTCGGATCCCCAAAAACGGTGATTCTGAATACTGTCATTTTTTTAAAACTGGTGCCGTTAGCCGCTGAGCAAACCGGAAGTGACGTTATGACGTTGCTTCCGGAATTTGCCGAAGGAGACCTGATCAGAGCCGATTCCAGCTTCTGTCAGGTCTCCTTCTAGCTGGCGGAGGCGCCTGATCGTCGCTCCGGTCTCCCGGTGGGACAGGAGGCCGGAGAAGAGTGGCGGAAGGCGGCGGGGGGATGTCCCCTCCCACCCCCTGGGATAACGGCCGAGCGGCTCCTGAGCCGGATCGGTCATTATCCCTGGATAACCTTTTATAGCCCACTATAAAAAAAATGATACCAGGATATAGCCTGCAGCTGCAGGCTATGTCCCGGTACAGCCACTCAAAACCCTCCGCTGTATATTTACGGCGCTGGTCGGGAAGTGGTTAAGCATCAATAAATTGTAAAAAAAAAGTTGACTCTGATTGGGTATACACCCTTCTGTTTTTTGTTTTGCATACATTGTATTATAGTTTTTTGGTTGCACCTCCTATTAGATTTAGGAAGAGCACTACACCAAGTTAATATTAGCAGGACTCCCATAGCAGCTTTTCCCTTTGGGGATGGGAATACCCAGTTCCTGGCTACATTCTTCCCTCACTTAAAGTCTTTGTTCCCCAAAGATGTAGGGATTTTCAACTACCACTGAGGAAACAAATATTATTAGCCAACTTTAACCAGTAATAAATTCAACAAATATTGGCAAACATCTGAATTCTGTTTAAACCACTTATACAAATTCTCAGTTAACTCCTTGTCAGTTTTGTGGCAGGCCAGAGGAATAGCTGTGTCCCACCCAGTAGTGTCAGAGGTCACATTGAGGTCACATTTTGCCCAATTGATGGCAATAGGCATAGAATCTGGTCTTTGAATATTGGTGATCAGTCTATCATAGCTCTCCCCCAACGTGACATAGGTAAGTGTTCTGGGGGCGTAATTGTTTCTTCTTAACTGAACAGGAGAGCTTGGTTCTGGTTTTGGTGCAGAACTTCTTTCACAATTACTTCTAGGGGTAGAGCCTCTTTCAGGATTCACTTCAGTAGCAGAGTTTTCTTTTGGACTAGGTGCAGGAGTGAATCCCCTCTCTGGGCTAGCTAAGGTAGTGATATTTTGCTCAGGACTCCTTACAGGAGTAAGGTTTCTCCCAGGGCTCATTACAGGAGTAGGGTTTCTCCCAGGGCTCATTACAGGAGTAGGGTTTCTCCCAGGGCTCATTACAGGAGTAGAGTTCCTTCCAGGGCTTGTTACAGGACTCAAATCTTGAGTGTTTGTCAATGCAGTTGGACTTGGAGTAAAGGGCCCTGGCTTGAGAATGGTGAGCTCAGTCCCAATAATATTATAAGTTCAGTTTCTTTCTCTCGTCTTCCTCCTCTTCCAACAACGAGGCTTCCCTTTTAGGGGGACTGACAGGTCTCAACACAGGTAAGCATTTATCAGTAAAACTAACCAGATCCCCTTGTTAAAATCTTGAGACTGGCTGGGTATTTTCACTTGATGGAACATCCTTCCTTCTGACTGATGAGGGAGCACTCCCTTTTGGACCAGATGGTTTTTGTGGTCACCTCACCTCTCTCATAGGTGTTTGTCTTCTGAACCAAGGCCTAACCTCTGTTTCAAGGATAACAACTGGGGCCCACAACCATGAGGGTACTATTTCTTCATCCTCATCGTTGTCTTGAACTGGCACCACGGGCCGAGCAGGAAGTTTATGTTGAGATTGAGTCCTGGGGGTTCCTGGATCCAAAGGAGATGCAGGGGAACAAAGAGGCATTCGAACTGCATCTGACAGAGGGAGTAAATGATCCCAATGCCATATCTTAAGGGGTCCTAACTTCCCTTCTGGTTTGATTTGGTAAACTGGTAATCCTTGGAGCTGCTTACAGATGATATAAGGTTGGGGCTTACGGCGGTCAGCCAGTTTGTCCTTACCCGATACACCCAAGTTCTTCAACAGCACCCTATCCCCTGGTTGGAGATCTTTTACTTTCACCTTGAGATTGAAATTATTTTTGCTACATAGCCTTCTCATAAGCTTGCTTTAAGTTCTTCCTCAACTGGTCTACATAACCCTTATGTGAAGTCAACGAGGTATCATCAGCGGATGTTCCAAAGTCCAGATCAATAGGAAGTCTAGCTTCTCTTCCAAACATTAGTCAATATGGTGAGTATCCAGTTGCATCACTCACAGTACTGTTGTATGCATGTACCATAGTGGCAACATGGTTTCCCCAGTATTGCTTCTTCTCATTGGGTAAGGTTCTGGGGATCCCCTTGTAGATGATAGGGTGTAGTTTGAGACTTTATATGCCCAACAATTTGCATAACTGATGTATGAGCCGACTCTAAAAATCTCTTCCTTGATCAGAATGGATTCGGACAGGTAATCCATAATGTATGAAGAGTTTCTTCACAAGTAACTTCACCACAGCAGTAGCCTGTTGATCTTTAGTTGGATATGAAAGTATAGGTCTGGACTGGTGCTCCCCTGTAAAGCCTGTGACTGAGGTAAATACCTCCTGCGTTCTTTGGTACTAAAATAACTTTAAGCTTAAAACTGATAGTGCTGAAAATGAGTGCTCATTGCAAAGTAGTCAAAAGATGTGTATCTTTTATGAAAGGTGCTCAAGTGCTAGAGAAACTAAAAAGAGTAATAAATAATGTAAAAAATAATAATACTGTATAAAAAATACTTTTTTAAAAATAAATAAGGTGTAACCAAAGTGAGTAACATTCAAAGTGCTGGTGCTATAATAAATGATAAATGAAACATAAATATAGATATATAACTCTCGGCCGCTGTGAGGAGGAGAGAGCCGGTGTGACACTCTGCAGAATCGGGGGTCTGGAACCCCTCTGTCCTCAGAGCTGGTCTCTTCATTGTCCTCCTATAATCTATGGCTATGGAGTGACGAGGGAGTGGAGTGGATTCTCTAGAAGTGGAATTTGGCTTAAAGGAAAGGATTTACCACACATTAACGGAGGAACGGAGCCATCGACCCAGAGACTGGGACAGCGCATCTTGGAGAGGAAGGAGGGATCACCATCCACTCACAACACCCCACCACCAGGAACAGGGAGCTCTGCAGCCTATCCCTGGGAGGAATCACCCACCTGGAGTCTGGAATACCGGCTTGGAAGGACAAGAAAAACCATCATCCATCTACCCCACCTGATCCACCTGCCTGAGACAGGTGCCTCTGCGCTTTACCCTTGTGTGGGGTGGCGCTTTCCGGTAAGCAGGGTAGCATAAGGGGAGCACGCGTGTCATACCAAGAAAAGCATTGTTTGGATTTCACTATATGGATACCTGTTTATATAGAGCAAACTAACGTTTTAAATCCTACTAGCTTATATTGTAGCATTGCTATTCTTGCACCTGAACTGTTGGGAACATCAGAAACGTTACATACATAGCAGGTTCTGAGTTTAACGCTGCTGTGAATTTGAGTATAAACTGACTATCAAGAGGAGATATATTTTTATATATTTTCTCTACCTTGTTATTAAGTATACACTGATTGAAGAGAGGAGAGTTATATATCTATATTTATGTTTCATTTATCATTTATTATAGCACCAGCACTTTGAATATTACACACTTTGGTTACACCTTATTTATTTTTTATACAGTATTTTTTATACAGTATTATTATTTTTTACATTATTTATTACTCTTTTTAGTTTCTCTAGCACTTGAGCACTTTTCATAAAAGATACACATCTTTTGACTACTTTGCAATCAGCACTCATTTTCAGCACTATCAGTTTTAAGCTTAAAGTTATTTTAGTACCAAAGAACGCAGGAGGTATTTACCTCAGTCACAGGCTTTACAGGGGAGCGCCAGTCCAGACCTA
>BLSH010375939.1:46182-57678 GCA_018402905.1 Glandirana rugosa
ATAAGAGCGTATCTGAACAAATAACGACTATTAACCGAGTTCAAGATGTAAACTGAAAAGTTTTTTTTGGAGGGGAGTAGAAGGGAGAGCCTTGTTCCTCCTATCCACATCCATTAAGGTCTCTCAAACGTGACATCCTCTGTTTTTTTACTCTAGATCCTATTTGGATAAGGGCACCCCTCATCACTGCTTTGTGGGCAAGCCACACCGTCACTGGTTCTGCAGTTGTGGTGGAATTGATATCAAAATAGCTTTGGAGTTGATGTTTGAGATTAGTCTTATGAGGGTCATTTTGGAGGAGATGAGTGTTCACACGCCATCTAAATGCGCGTGGGTTGTTAGATTTGTCAGATAGTGAGATGCTGATGGGTGCGTGGTCAGACCAGGTGACAGTGTGGATCGCCGCAGAAATTACATTATCCAGAAGCCAATTATCAGCAATAAACAAGTCTATGCGAGAATAGGTGTTGTGACGCGGAGAGGTAAGTATAATCTCTCTCACTGGCATGACATACATCAAGTAGCTCGCTGTTGATCAGAAGGTTTCTCAACGGGGAGTTATATCTTCTGCCTGTGGCTGTCGTGTCTAACTTGGTGTGCGGAACTGTGTTGAAATCTCCGCAGATGAGAAGATGTCTGTGTTGGAGTGATTTCGCTTTCTTTATAACTAATTTGAGGAAGCGTGTTTGCCTCTGGTTAGGAGCATATAGGGATACTAAGGTGTAGTCTACTGAATTGATCGTACATACCAAAATTATGTAGCGCCCCTCTGGGTCCAATATAGCCTGGGCCGCATGGAAGTTTATTGTGTTTCTGATTGCAATAAAGATTCCCCTCTGTTTTTTGGAGTAGGAAGCTTCGAAGTATTGTGTAAATTGAGGGTGGGTACAGGGTGGATGATGGTCTTTTATGAAGTGCGACTCTTGGGCACACAATATGTCGCAATTGTGTTGAAGAGCTGTTCTCCATAATGAGGAGCGCTTAACTGGGTGGTTTAGCCCATTGACATTGATAGAAATTATGTTTACCGGCATTATGTGGATGCTGCGAGATGACACAACTCACTGTTCTGGGGGTTGCAGGTGGAAGGCTGGAGTCACTGTAGTAGGTGTATGTCGATTCCCCTCACGTAGGTATGGGTCTGTATTCAGGCTGTTCTCTTGCAGAGAAGGCTGGTTGATAAGCTGCTGATGACCACAGGTGTGAGATGGGAGGAGAGAAAAAAACAGAACAAGAACAAGCAACCAAGAAAGAGAAAAAAAAACAAAAAAAACCAAATAACAACAGCAACAAAAAAAACACGGGAACCCGAACCAGTGCGAGGGAGTTGTGTGCCAGAGCTCACACATTAATTGTAAAGGCACGTAGTTAGTGTTCACTGACTCAAGTTATGAGTTTACAGCTACCCAAGACTTGCCAGCCGCTTCAAGCTAGGTGGGGTAAAGTGAGATGTCGAGCTTTAAGCTTGACGGGGGGGAGGTGGTAATGATGTTGGATTTTAAGCAGGCATTATTAGGTTCTGGGTCTGCGTTGATCTTTCTTGTTTCCCCTCTGAGGTTTAGGCATATCACCTCTAGGGGTGAAGTTGGGGATGGCAGGGGGGTCTGGGATGATGCCCCATTGATGAAGAAATGGCATACCTTTTTCCAGGGACGCAATGATATGCTTATTCCCATTGTATGTTACCAGGATTGTGGCCGGGTGGCGCCATTTATATAGCACTTTGTGGTTTGTCAGAGCTTTGGTGACAGTCTTTAATTCCCTGCGGGCTTGCAGGGTATGTTTGGAGAGGTCTGGGTATATCTGAACTCATTCGTAAGGTGCGGGAAAGGTGTTTAGCGAACGCGCTTTGGCCAGGATCAGTTCTTTGGTAGTGAAAAAATGTACTCTCATCAGAACGTCTCTGAGAATGTTTTCTGTTAGGTGGCTAGGTTTGGAGATCCTATGGATCCGATCAATTGTCATATCCAGCTGAGAAAAATTGGACAACAAGGCGGAAAACAGGTCGGTGGCATATTTCCGTAGGTCATGGGGAAGGACCGATTCAGGGACCCTGCGCAGCTTGAGGTTGTTATGTCTGCTGCGGTCCTCGATGTCTGCCAATTTTTCCCTGATCCATGATGTATTGTCTTTTTGATCGGTATATGCATCAACCAAATCGTTAACTGTGTGGGCACATTCAGTGAGTTTGTTTTCCAGGTGCTGGACCCTGTCCCCCATTTGGTGCATTTCGTCTGACATTTTATTGAAAATAGAAGAAAGATTGGCCATAAGTGAGGATTGTAAGCACAGCAGCATGTCCTTCATGGTTGTGTCCAGGACCAGCTGTCCCAGTGTGGGGAACGAGGCAATGGGGAGCTGCGGGCTGTGTTCTAGGCCTGAGGCCTGCGCGCCATTACTCACTGTGTCCGTTTGTTGTTGTGGGGAATCCAGGCGCATCCTGGCCTTGGCAGGGCTGGCGGAGGTCGGGCTGTTTCTGGGAGAATTGGGGGTGAATATCGATCGTTGTCACCCTGGAAGTCGTCCGAGTCTGCGTCTGGGAGGTCCGTGTAGGCCGCGATGGAGCGCTGGGCTGTGGGGCCTGCACCATCTTGGAGCTCTCCTCCGTGCGGTGCCCGCCAAAAGAAGAAGTCGGTGAGCTTTTGCGGCTGTCTCTCCTCCTTTTGCTTTCGTTGCATGGTCTCCCCCTGAGCACTGTGTCTGGATGGCGGGGAAAAGCTGGTAGATGGAGCCTGGAATGTGCTTTGTTGTCGTCGTTCTCCCGGTCAGCTTGAAGAGCTCACGGCTTAGGCCCTCATTCAGAGCGCTTGCAAGCCACGCCCCCCAATTATTTTTTCAGCTCCTCAGAAAGTTCTTTGCCATGAGGTGCCATGTTGAACTTCCAGTGGCCAATATGAGAGAGTGAGAGCGATAACACCAAATTTAACACACCTGCTCCCCATTCACACCTGAGGCCTTGTAACACTAATGAGTCACATGACACTGGGGAGGGAAATGGTTAATTGGGCCCAATTTGGACATTTTCACTTAGGGGTGTGCTCACTTTTGTTGCCAGTGGTTTAGACATTAATGGCCGTCTGTTGAGTTATTTTGAGGGGACAGCAAATTTACACTGTTATACAAGCTATACACTCACTACTTTACATTGTAGCAAAGTGTCATTAATGTTGTCACATGAAAAGATATAATAAAATATTTACAAAAATGTGAAGGGTGTACTAACTTTTGTGAGATACCGTACAAAAGGCTAAACAGCAACTTTTCTTTACCAAACAACGTGTATTTGAGCACGGGGAGAGGGCTGGTAGGTTACTCGCGTACCTGGCACATCTGGATTCCACCCCTCCAGTGGTGGTGACATTGCACGCCGCAGATGGAGAGGTAATCACAACTCCTGGGCGTGTAGCGGAGGAGTTTCAAAATTACTATTTCACCCTATACGAGTCCCAGAGTACACACACCCCCTCGCAAATAGCTGGCTCACTACAACACATATCCTTTCCGCAACTAGAAGAGGATCAAATAAAGATACCGGAGGCCCCTATTATATCAGATGATGTGTCTGCTGCTATTTCCCAAATGGCTGCCTCTAAAGCCCCTGGCACAGACGGACTGCCTGTGGAATTCTATTGCACATATGCCGACACACTGGTAGATAGATTGACAGCCCTATATTATCACATATTTGACACTGAGACGCTACCCGTGTCTATGAGGGAGGCCATAGAAAACAGGGGAAGGATCCCCACTCCCCAGAGTCATACAGGCCAATCTCGCTATTGCAAGTCGATGTCAAGATCCTGCCCAAAATAATTGCCTCTCGACTTAGCAAAGTGTTTCTCTCATTGATACATGCCGATCAGACCGGCTTCATGCTTGGCAAGAATACAGCAATGAATATCCGGCGATTGTTCATGAATTTTCAGGCCAGATATGACAATTTGGGATCCAGAGTAATAGTGTCACTTGACGCCGCAAAGGCGTTTGACTCAGTGTAGTGGGGATTTCTGTGGGAGTGCCTGGGGTGATATGGTTTTGGGCCCAATTTTATTAATTGGGTACAACTCCTCTACCAGACACCCAGAGCCTGCGTGCAGGTTAATGGCTGGCTGTCTGAAACATTCTTTCTTGGGAGAGGTACCCGGCAGGGCTGCCCCCTCTCCCCCATGCTCTATGCCTTAGTGGCAGAGCCCCTAGCCATTGCCATAAGAACAAATGACAATATACACGGGTTGCAGGTAGGGGGACTTTGTGGAGAAAGTAGGCCTCTATGACAACGACATGGTTCTATATCTGGCAGACCCGCAGGACTCCCTTGTGGAGGCACTACAAACCATTGAACAAATGGGACAATATTATGGGCTAAGGATTAACTGGGCTAAATCCCAGATATTGCCCATAGACCAGTTCCCCCAGCCATATATAAACCCTACCCCCCCCCCCCCCCCATTGGTTAGAGTCTCCTCTATCAAATACTTGGGAGTTACGGTCACGAGGCTTCTATCCGAATATCTCCAATGCAACATTGAACCTATGTATGCCTTGGTAAAGGCAAAGACGCAGACGAGGGCCAAACTTCCTTTTGGAGTAGCTGGCCGCATCAACATTATTAAAATGATCCTATTGCCCAAATTGCTTTATATGATGTGGCATGCGCCAATCCCCATACCAGTCAAATGTTTTGGAATAATAGACTCAATACTTAACTCCTTCGTTTGGGGTTCTGGCAGGCACAAGCTTACCTGGCAGATACTTAAAAACCCCATAAACATGGGGGGCGCTCGCCCTCCCAGACCTCCATGATTATTATTTGGCATCTCAGGCATTTAAACCATGTTCTCGACTGTCCGACGCACGTGCACATGTCAATCAAGTGCAGTGCTTTGCCATGGATACCGTCAACAGTGATACGGTATGGCACTGCCTAAACAGCGCTGAGGAACCCAGTGGATGGAGTTGGAATAACACACCAGGATGCCTGGAGCGATGCTTCGTTCCAGGCACTCCTGCTGGATGGGAATTAACCGATCACCATGACCACAATGGCACACAGAGAGTAATCCTACTTCTCTGTTTGGGCATTCACATGCTCGCCCAGGAACAGCGTTCTGGCCGTGCTCAATGGCCATATCATGGCAAAATCAGGTGTACCAGTAGCTATACCGGGCTTCACAGGTAGGCAACTGGCATGACAAGAAGTATGCGCTCTTTGTTTAGAGTACTATTATGAGATACTTATGTTTCAATATGTAATGATTTTATTAGAAATTAAATTAATGCTTATTATCTATTCTAGTGTATGTTAGATATTGTGCATTCTCCTGAAGAAGCGGTCAAACCGCGAAACATGTCGGGAAGCACTTATCAACAGATGTAAGAACGTGGTTTAAATGACTCTCCACCCAGGGATGGATATGCATATTTGTGATTTTAAATATTTTTGTATGACATGTCCTTAATAAAATTCTTATGTTTTTATAAAAGTTGATTCTGTGAGCCTATCTCGGTACCATTAAAATCCCATAGCCCCCCCTCCTTTTTTGCAGTTCCATCCTCTCAGATGGGACTTTGTTTTTCGATATATATGGCACGGCATTGTAAAGAAATTGAAGATCCCAATACATAACTCATACACCCCTCTATGGTTCAATAATGATCTGCCAGAACTGCTCACTGTCCCGGACCCCAAATTGTGGATAGATCCGGGGAATATACACCTGCATCAAGTCCTGACCCCTGATGGACCCAAACCCTTTCAGGCCCTGAAAGAGGAATTTGCGTTACCCAACAGCATGCTCTTCAGGTTCCTACAGTTGAAGCATGCCCTCACCTACCCACCTACGGGCTACCCACAACTGACCCATCCCGGGGTGCTCTCCATTCTACAAGGAGATGACCCCAAGCAACTCATATCAAATATATACCAGACCTTACGCCGGCCCTGCACTGCCCAGCTGGCATATGGAGTTAAGACCAAGTGGGAGGTTGACATGGGGGGCATAGAAGATGAAGACTGGGAAGAAATTATGGAGGGGGTCAGGCTAGTTTCTCCCAAGATTTCAGATCGAGTAACACAACTGTATGTCTTACACAGAGCATACCTTAAGCCCCAAAGACTGGCTAAGTATCAGCCTGATAGAAATCCACTGTGTCCAATGTGCCAGGTGGGACCAGACGCTTTCTACCACCTCATCTGGGTGTGCCCGAAAATCCAAACCTTCTGGCTTCAAATAGTAAAATTATTACACGATATTATGGGCTAACCTGTCGCTCTAGACCCCAAGCTCTGCATTCTTGGCCTGCTCTCAGATGTGATCACTGATAAATATACCGCAATGTTTATTAAAGAAACAGGCAGGCAGCCCCCCCCCACCCCTCAGGAATGGATAAGAGACGTAAATAATATCCTACCCTATATGAAACTGATCTACTTACACAGGGGATGTCCCCACAAGTATAATAAGATATGGGAAAAGATGGCTCTCTAGTTCCGATACGTACTCTGAATAGATTGGGGAGTGTCAGAGAGTGTATAACACATGGAATCAAACACCTACATGATGCAGGCAGGTTTTGATATTTTTATGGTATATTTTAATATTAAGACGAAGCACCAAGTGGTTCACTGCTCCAGAGTCCGTATGGTATGGGTATCACATAAGGTACTATGACTACAGTGATTGCTGTTGCTGTTCCCATATGCACACCATGTAAGTATGTTGCTGTCTCAAAGACATCCACTGGCTATAACATTTACTATGTATACAAAGTCGGTATATTGTCTGTAATTTGCAGTTTTTTCTCAATAAAACTTTTCTGATTTTTAAAAAAAGTTGAAGTTGGGCAGCAATAAAATATAGTTTGGCATTAGGGACTGCCAAACCACCTCCATCGTTTGGAAGCTGCAGTATCATCAATCTAATTTGGGGTCGCTTTTGATTACAAATAAGGTCTCTGAAAAGGGAGTACATTTTTTTGGAACACCCGTTGTGTAATCCAAACTGGGGAGAATACAACAATTGCTGCATCCAAATATTTTTTTAGCAAATTTGCCCTATCTACCACTGATAGGGGCAATTCACATCAGGTTTTACAAGTCTTCCTCATCTTCAGTAAGAGTGGCTCAATTAAGAAATACTTAATCCTGTATTATAGGAGAAACCTGAATGGCCAGAAATTTGAAGAATTATACCAAGACTATAGCTTGTGAGACAAGGGATCTAATGGCAAGAGTACAGATTTATTCCAATGTATGGTAAATATGGAAAAGCTGCCATCTTTATATACCAGGGATATTAAAGAGACCAAAGATTGAGATATACCATCAAAGAATAAAAAAGCATCATTCACATAAAGGGCAATCTTTTCTTCCCCTGTGGGATAGCAAAATCCTGTAATTTAAGGTTATTGTCTAATGGCTGCAGCTAATGGCTCCATGGCTAGAGCAAATAATAAGGGTGATAATATACACATTTGACTTGTTCCTCTGTAAAGAGAGAAGGGCTCTGAAACATGACCATTCACCTGAATTCTAGCTATCGGGTCTGAGTGTAATAATTGTTTCCACTTTATAAACCAAATCTTACTAGAGTCTGCTGTAGATAACACCATTTGGTGCTATTGAAGGCCTTGGCCACATCTTAGGAAAGAATACTTCTGTTGCCTGTATTAATTGGTAAAAATTGTAATTAAGGGATAACCATCTGATGTTGATGGAAATAGAGTGTTTGGCATAGGTGTGCACAGCCTATTGCATTAGGATGTGCACCCGAAATGTATTAAAACATAGACACAGTTAGTAGGGCAGTAGATGACAGCAGTAGAGCAGGGGACTTTTCAGTAGGGCAGAGGTTGGTGTCAGTAGGGCAGTGAACAGTGTCAGTGGTTTTTTATTTTTTTATTATTTTGTGCATTTTTTTTAGGAGCCCTGTTGGGGACTTTGGTGAAATATCAGCAGGGAAATCTGCGCCGCTCAGGTGATTAGGGTGTGCCTAGGCACACCTGGCACACCCCCTGCACACGCCTATGGTGTTCGGGTATAAAACCTGTTTGATCAGGATGTATTACTATGGTAATAATGGTATATATTTTTAATGTACATACTTGCCAAGCAACGTGTAAGTGTAATGCCTTAGAGACATTTCTTTTTCAACAAGATCACAGTACTTCCCAGACAAAACATTCATCTTCTCTGCTACCAGAAAGCTAGTACCATCACTATTCACTGGATTCAATTCACCCACTACTGCTGCTTTTCACTTTGTGACTTGCTTCAGAATTAAAATGTTACAGTTGGAGTAATCACTGGGGAGAGAAGACTGAGACATTTTTCTGACTGTTTCAGCAGACTGATGAGATCATCTCAACCTAGCACAGTAACATGGGTGGCACTCAAAGTCTTTTTATTGTGTATTTTGTGAATAATTATACATGTGCTGTATTTTGTGACCTGTTAAGAACTTATTTGTGACAACTTTATCATTGTTATGACTGTATCATAACACATACGGTAGGTCCACTTTTATAGGCCTTACGTGTTTTCTAAATTTTGTATATTATGGTAAACTAAAAAAGGATCCTGAGATATGGAGTACACTCTAGCAAGCTATGGTACCATACATAAAGAAGAAGCTATGTGACATAGTGCTCTGTAAAATTTAAAGTGACAGCAGAATATACTACACAATAGAATTTTAACTAGTTCAACTGCAACATTATACAAATATTCATAGAAGAAAAAATAACATATAAAACAATATGCCAGTAAAAAGGAATTTTTCTTTCACTTTGGATTACAAAATGCCAGTGAAGCATGAATATCAATAATTACAAAATGCTACAAAATATCTGGAAAAAAATATTTCACTGGCTTTGCGGTCACTTAACAAAATTATCATACGGTAAGAACACTAGCCCAGATTTATACTACAGTAACTGTATTTACTTGGAGCTATATTAGGACAGATAAATCATGAGTAAAAGAAAGGCCAAAATCATTATCTTTCCTGGTGAGATTGTTGCTCCAAGGTATCTCCAGTGCTGCAGTGATGAAAAAAACTTTATGGTCTGCACTGAATGGGAGGATAAAAATTCAGAATAGCTGATCTAGGTTGCAAGCTGAACTAAGAAAGTCCCATTGTGCCATGGTTCCAGGTTATGTGACCTGAATTAAATATGTTAGATCATAAGACCCACAGAAAACCCTGCACAAGGTCACATAACCCATATCTCTTTAATCCAGTTTTGATCGGGTGCTCCTTTCTGTATTTCTATAACCCATACATGAACCACTATGGAACTTGTTAGGTTTCCTCACCCTGTTCAAAATCTGGACAGAACGCCTTAAGGTTCACATACAAAATATACCAGAAATATATGAATCTCTCTGGTGGCTCTATCTCTGTAAAACTGAATTTCTTTGAAGTGGTCTAACCCTTCAATTAAGTTGTATTTTATTTACAGACACTCGATTTTTATATATATTTAAAGAGGGGCCATTTCACACTTCACAAATGGCAGCTCAACAAAAATCAAATGGTCTATTCCACCACATACAACAGAAGATTAATATGTGTTCATAATAGCACCTATTTGCTGGGAAAGAAATTTACAAAGCACTTGACTTAATGTAAAACTAAGTGCTTCTTGTTCAAAAAGTAATAATGTCAGAGACCCTTTGGTGAGTTAATCAGCAAGCTTTTGTGGAAAAAAAATGCATTTTGGTGCGTTAATCAGGAAGCTCTTGTGGAAATAAATTGCATTTTGGTGAGTTAATCAGCAAGTTCTTGTGGAAATAAAAGGCATTTTACCTGATTTTTAGCTTTCTAATCC
This sequence comes from Glandirana rugosa, assembly GCA_018402905.1. Taxonomy (NCBI): domain Eukaryota; kingdom Metazoa; phylum Chordata; class Amphibia; order Anura; family Ranidae; genus Glandirana; species Glandirana rugosa. The sequence goes on from BLSH010375939.1 coordinate 56,014, forward strand.
ACCCTGTCAAGTGTCTTGTGTGCTCCAGACCTGCTCTGAGTGGTCATAGTGGTGCGGTTTGGTTGTCTATGGCACAAGTGAGTGCTTGTTAATGCTAAAAGTGTCTACAAATGGATATGAATAGTTATTTCTTTTGACATTGTTTTTATATGATTTTAATATATGTATGTTCCTATGAACAGAAATATAAAGCTCCTGAAGAAGCGATTTCAAGGTCGTGAAACATGTAGAGCGGAAGTATATAATACTGAGAAGGACAAGTGGGCCCCCAATTCAGAGGAACAATTATGTGGATAATACTTATTCAGTGATTACGCAGCCTCTGTATTATACAATATATCCTCAAGGGAAACCACCATAGATCCTATTCAGTGCATTTTTTTTAAGTTTACATTTTTATTGAATTTAAAGGACATTACAGCTTATGCTTGTTACAGAGTCATGTTAAGAGTCTAACATATACAATCCAGGTTATACTTTAGAGATATAGAGTAGTTATCTCAACAAAAATAGAAAGAGTTGCTCGCAGTAATCATTCAATTATTTCCTTATTGGACATGAAAGTCCATTATTTATACCATACGGTAAAATTTGGCTTCCATATTCTCACTAGGAAGTGCCTGCCACCCCAAATGGGTACTCACTGTGGTCAGGCTTGGGTGGTCAATTTATAATATATGGTTTGATAGTGGCTGTTTCCTATTGAATGATCATTGGTTGCAGAGTTATATAGAATATATTGGCAGTCAATATTATTTTTGCAACTAGTAAAATTAGCAACTATGTTGACTATGACTTATTAGCAAAAATGAAGCCGTAATAACGCTAACCTTATAGTAACAACACCCATAACAATAGCAACGCGTCCATACTGCTTTTACTCTCGTGACGCTGATTTATCACCTGCATTTGGGCTCATTTTAGTGGATAGTTTTTAATCCAGCACTCCCAGTTGTTCAGAAACTTTTTGGAGGAATTGTGAGCTTTGGCAAATGCGTGCTCGTAAGAACATTGCAGTTTGGTTCTAGATATGACTTCCTCTATGTTTGGGCTTAGGTCTTTCCTCCATTTACTCATGATTAGAGTTGAGCGAACTTCTAGAAGTCTGGGTTCTGCTGGTTTGGCCGAACTTCGGGACAAAGTCCGGGTTCGGGTCCGGACAGAACCCGAACTTTGTCCCGGACCCCGAACCGCATTGAAATCAATGGGGACACGGACTTTTAGGTTAAAAAAATGCTGTAAAATAGTCCTGGAAGGTCCTAGAGGTCTGCAAAAGGAAGGAAATGTGGGTAAGGGTGGGACAAGTGACCTACAAAGAAATGGGGACAGGGAAATAACGCACAGGGGTAACTAAAGTTACGCCAAGCCCCAGGCCCTGTTTCAAGCCCAAGACAGGCCTGGGCTTGGGCCTGAAACAGGGCTTCAAGCCGGTTTGGTCGTCTTGGGTCTGAAGATCTTCAAGCGAGTTGAGATTAGTACTCATTTACCTCCTTTCTGGATTCGGGTTTGTATCTCCTTCAGTATAGATCTTGGTTTGACGTTACAAGAATGCTCGTGCGTAAACGGTTTCGAGTGTTAAGGAGGTTTTTCAAAGACTTGTTGACCCTCACGACCTAATTTTTGATAGGTGATTTTACTCGGGTTTACGTCCACTATTTAGTCGCA
>BLSH010376024.1:28810-39068 GCA_018402905.1 Glandirana rugosa
TCATACACAAGTCAAAATTTCCTTTGTAAACTTCTCCGTTGACCAAGTGACTGCTAGAACTATACTGTGCAATGCTCCCACTGTGTCACATGTCATCAGTGTCTGTGAATGTTTGAAGTAAAACTCCATGTTTTCATTACATTGCTCACCTTATCCCTGGCACTGTCTCCCCCTCCCTTTCCGTAGATTTAAAGTAGAACTATAGGCAAAACCTTTTTTTCATTTTGAATAAAGTAAGGGAGGTTTATAACCCCTGTCAATTTTTTTTCCATCTGTCTCCCATTGGGGGAGATTTCCCTTCACGTCCTGTCCCATAGCCAAAACAGAAAGTAAAAGGAAATCCCCCAAAGTTATGGAATCCCTGGTTGTGCCCCAGAACTAGTGTCCCTATTGGAAGAATACCATCCTTTTCTAGGGTTGCCACCTCATCCCTTTAAAACTGAACACATACTGTATTAATTACACAGGTTCTAATGCTAATGTAATGCAGATAATGCACTAAATGAGTTTAATTACCACCACAGAACCTGTGTAATTAATATGTGTTCGGTTTTAAAGGGATGAGGTGGCAACCATGTCCTTTTTTTGTTCTAGTGACAACCTAATATTTAAAGTGGAGCTCCACCCTTTATTTCAAATTTCTATGTTCTCGATGTCCCCCTGGTGTACAGTGCTAAATTGATATTTTTTTTTTGTTTTTTTGTTGTTTATTGTTTATTTGTTTAAGTACCTTTTTTGATACCCCCCGGGCGGCACTTCCTGTCCCGACCACCAAGGTGATGACGTCATTAGGCCTGATTCACACCTATGCAGGTTGCCGTTTGCATACCAGGTGCATTTTGCGTTTTTAAATACACGTTTTTGATCCATTGAAGTCTATGGAACCAAAAACCAGAAAAAAGTCCCTGGCGCTTTCCATAAAATATACAGATGTGAATGTGACCCATAGGAAATGTTAAATGGACTGTAGTGTGTTTCTGAAAAACTGAAAACGCACCAAAAAATGCATAGGTGCGAACCAGGTTTTAGGCAATTCCCATTGACTCCTGGGATATCGGTGTCATATCCCAGGAGTTTTCGGGAAGCCTAATAATAAAATCTAGGTTGTGTTGATTGACAAGTAGCCATTACTTATGCTGCCGCTGCCATTGCTATGGCAACTTGCAATCAACACAGTGCGCCGCGTTGTGTCCTGACTGTGCATGTGTGAGATTGGGAGATGGATGCTTGGCAGCCAGCAGCACCAAATTCCAGAAACAAATATTCAAATGCCCACAGTAGCAATGGCCGCTGCCTGCATACCTGGGGCACTGTGCGTAATTGAAGATTCATAATCAACATGAATGATTACACTTATAACAATATCTAATTTAGATTGCACTAGTAAAGAGAATCATAGGGGTGCTTTTTTTACAAAAAATAGACAAGGAGAGTAGCCCCGAACCTCTTCTTTTGGGGTTTCCTATCGGCACTCCTGACTCCTCCTCTTCTCGAGTGCCCCCTCAGAGAAGCGCTTTCCCTTGGGTCACTCATGCAGGTGCGCTTCCGAGTCCAGCTGCTGCGTCCATTGACACAGACACCAGAACTCAGCCCACCCCCGCTCTCGCGTCCCTGGATTTGATTGACAGCAGCGGGTGCCAATGGCTCCTGCTGCTGTGAATCTATCCAATGGGGACCCAAGACAGCGGCTGGAGGTGCTGTGCTCGTCCCCGTCGCTGGGACCACCGGTTCAGGTAAGTAAGAGGGGGATTCTGAGGAGGGGCAGCTGCACTACAGAAGGTTTTTCACCTTAATGCATAGAATGCATTAAGATGAAAAACCTTCAGGGTTTACAACTCATTTAACATTTTATTGTCATCCAATCCACTTCCTGTGAGCCAGGGCTGTCATTGACACACCCCCTAGAGGGACAGGAAGTGATGGGAAATCTCTCCAAAGAGGACACAGACTAAAACAATTCTTCAATAGCTTAACTTCTTTCTGCAAGCAGGAACTGACAATGTAAGGGGATTTTAATACCCACTGATCGTGAATAAGCCCTTCCAGCTTCCAATCGTAAATAATGACTGCGGTCACAGTGCTGGGAACGCCGATTGGACACTTTCCCAGCACAGTGGAGTACTGCTGGCTCTACAGACTTAAAGTGATTGTAAAGCTTTGTTTTTTTTAAATAACAAACATATCATACTAACCTCCTCTGTGCAAGGGGTTTTCACAGAGTGGCCCCGATCCTCCTCTTCTGGGGTCCCTCTGTGGGGGGGAGAGGTGAACTTCCGCTCTGTGCCACGGTGCCAGGAGAGGAAGTGGGAGCTGGGTACCTCTGAAAACAAGGTACCCGCTCCCCCCCCCCAAAAAAAAATGACATGCCAATTGTGGCATGTCATGGGGTCACCTGCACTTAAAGTGGAACTTTTGGGTGGAACTACACTTTAAGTACAGGGAAAGATGTGAGCCTCCAGACACTGACAGTTCTCTGTGACAAAGCTCTGTTCCTGTCTCCCAAGTATGCTCCTGTGTTATCACCCTGTCACACAGCCTTTTGATCAAAGAGGGGTTCCAGGCAAATTTCTAAAAATTAAAAGTCAGCAGCTGCAAAAACTGTATTTTTTAATAAACAGATACTCACCTGTGCCAGAATCCAACGTCATGCTCACCCGAGCCCTTTGCTCCGCCGGTGTTTGGTCGCTGGCAGAGGCATCTTAACTGTGGGCACGCGGCTGTGACAGCTTGTGGCTTCACAGCCAGCTGCCCACTGCGTATTCACAAGCTCCATTGTGCACTGTGATTGGTCCCGCAGTCAGGGCTGGATTAAGAGCATCATGGGCCTGGTGCTGAGAAAGTTACATCCTCCTCCTCTGCCGGGGCCTGTGCTTGCACCAATCATTTTTACAGCAATGGACACTGGGCAGTGGTGGGCAGAGTGGCAGCACCATGGTGCCAGGGAAAAGTTCTTGGGTGATTTGGCCTATATTAAGGTAGGGGCCTGGAGCTGCAGCTCCAATAGCCCCTATGTTCATCTGGCCCTGCCCACAGTCTTCTGAGACCTCTGATGTGTCCCAGAGGGCTGCGGGCAGAGGGGACAGCAAACTTTCACTAGCATTGCCCTGCAATCTAAGCAGAAGTGGGAATTGGTACCTGTCAAAACCAGGTACTTGCTGCCCCCCCCTTCGCCAAACAAAAGTGCCATTTATTAATGACAAGAAGGGGAGGAAGACTTAAAGCGAACTTCCCCTTTAAAACTTCCAATGGCACTTTCAACACACATTACACAGGCATAGTCCACTGTTGTCACCATCAGGAAACCTGCCCTGAGAAATGTCATGTAGCCATCGCTGGAGTGCATGTAGACTGAGAGTGACTGCAAAGAGGTTGCAAGACATCAGCAACACTAAGATATAGCAAAGGATAAAAAAGGGGATAGTATTTTATATATTTTTTTTTTATATCATACACAGTGCTTTAAGGTTTATTTACATCACAATCTCTGAAATCACTGTGCATTTACATGTGTTTGCAATGTATTTGCAGTGTGTGTACACGCTCTTGCGATGCGTTTATTTTTTTATTTATTTTTAAAGTGGTTGTAAACCTCAGATATGAAATATAAACAAAGCATATTCCTCTATAGTGTGTACTTGTCTCAATTAAGAGTGTTAAGTGTAATTTATGTCTGCTGCTTCATTACTCTGCTATCAGCATGAATCACTTACAAGTTTTCCTGACACCAAGAGAAATATGGTGACAGGGGATTGACAGCCTCAGCTCTATTCCTATATGCTCTGTGAAGGTGGGTGTGTCCCTTCCTTCCAATCAGATTTCAGAGCTCTCCTCACTGAGCTTTACAGTGTGTCATTTCAGCACTCCGCCCCCTCTTTTCTGAACTCTCAGACAAGCATTTCCTTCATACATTCCAATGCAGAAACAGTCTTTGGCTTGTTTTTGATGTTTTATTAGGGGTTGATAGCTTGGATAGGGTAGGGAATTATGGGATGCCCAACTCCTGCACAAACTTGGTTTTCACAACACAGCACCTGCTGCTCACTCCTATGGGAACTAGCAGGATATTACTAGTTCAGCAAAGGCCCATTATAGGCAGGAACTCTCAGTCCCTTGACAAAGTAGTGCAATGTGAGTAAACAGCATGACATTATTCCTACTGCTTCCCTGTGGCCATTGATCCCAGCTCCATTTGCTTGCAGAAAATGCCAGCCCACCTGGCTGCCAGCAGCCACACCTGGCTGATCTTCCTCCCAGTCTTACTAAATGACTTTCTGCCCCAGTGCTGCCTGACTGCCACACACACACACACATGGAGACTTCTCAGGGCAAGGTTGGATGAAGACTTGGCACTACGTTGTCTTCAAGAGAGGTCTGCTGCATATGGCAGTCTCTCCCCTTGTCTGTTCCTGCACCATGATAAAGCCAAACTCAATACTCTAGGCCCTCCTCTTGAGCTCAGCGCTACTTAGCAAGATATCAGAAACTATAACCAATATATATCAGTTAATACCATGGGCGTCTGCAGGACTTTTTTTCAGGGCGGGGGGGGGGGGACATCATCTTAAGGTTACCCATGCTCTGCCCCTTTTCGACAATGTCATCACGTTCAGAAACTGCAGACGTAATACAGGAGAAGGCCAGAGACTGTGGACATAGCACAGGAGATAGTCAGAGACTGCAGACATGATACAGGAGATGGTCAGAGACTGCGGACATAGTACAGGAGACTGTCAGAGACTGCAGACATGGTACAGGAGACAGTCAGAGACTGCGGACATGGTACAGGAGACTGTCAGAGACTGTGGACATGGTACAGGAGATGGTCAGAGACTTCGGACATAGTATAGAAGATGGTCAGAGACTGTGGACATGGCCCAAGAGACTGTCAGAAACTGCATATATGGCTCAAGAGGATAAGGACCTAGTGGGGAACCCTCGATCTGATCCCTGATCCCGGGGGGGGGGCACTTGTCCCCCCTTGCCCCTACCTTCGAACGCCCATGGTTAATACATGTATCAAATTCATCAGCTGCTGGTAAAATCAACGTTCGTAATATTAAAATCACAAATAAAGCATCGGCCCATATGTCCAGCATGCAGATGTCAGTATCTGTAGCAGCGTTTCATTCAGACAATTACTTCTTTATGTGAGACCGTGCAAGCCAGTGATAGAGGTGACAGTGGTGATGACATTAATAGTCCGTGATGCCTGCACCATACACCACAAAACTTCACCGTGTGGATCACTGCCCCAAGGGTTTGAACTCACCAGAATCTGGTTGAAAAAACACCGATATCACAGACAGGGATCCTTCTATCGCTTCCACAAACGATGGGCATGTAAGAAAAAAGACTGCTCACATAGCATAATCCCGTTTCAAATGTTTATTAAAACAGCCCCCTCCTTTAAAGTGCACTTACAAAATAGCAATATACAATAGATATAGCATATTGACTGTCTCTTTCCGTGCTGACGTGCACGGCCAACCACCCACCCTCTGTCTCAATACTTTTGAGACAGAGGGTGGGTGCAGTGCTGTAAACTAGGCTTATTGAAATACATTCTTTTTTTTTTTCTTTTGCATATGCATTTGCACTGCATTCATACTGCATGTAAAAATGTATCTGACTGCTTCTGGGGTAAAAAAGCCCTTAGGGCAGTGGTTCTCAACTCCGGTCCTCGGGACCCACTAACAGGCCAGATTTGCAGGATAACTGAAATACATCACAGCTGATATCATTTGCTGCTCAGTGATTGCAGTATTCTAGTCTGCATCTCCCCAAGGTAATACTTAAAATCTGGCCTGTTAGTGGGTCCCGAGGACCGGAGTTGAGAACCACTGCCTTAGGGTTTATATATTCTTCCCCACTTTATTCAAAACTTTACAAAAAATGCATTCTTGGCTTGCGTTAAGGCTAGTTTACATGTTTGGATCGCTCTTCAGAGAGCATTTGAAAGGCAGTGAGGAGGTGCTATATCGCCTCCTTACCACTTTTTTTATCCCCTTGAACCCAGAAATGAAATCACAGCTGGGATCATTTTGCCACAGTATAAGGCAGTGGCATATGTACTCCCCCTCTGCTGCTTTTTCAAAGAGAGCCGCAGGGGGGGGGGGGGGGGCAGTAAAAATGCAGCTAAGCACACAACCTGTGGAAGACCTCTTCAGCACAGAATATTTCCTTGTTTTTCTGGTCCTTACTCATGTCTACTGATGATGGAAAACACTGTCTCTGATACTGTAAGTGTTCTGAGCTTCATAATAATTCCATCCCTGGTAAAGTACAAATTGGCTGCCATGACAGACAGAGCTATTCAGACAGCAGAACAAAATCCTGCTCTGTAGCCATTACAAGTTAGCAGTACATTACCGTGTCTCCAATCATATCATGACACAGGGAGGACAGCGACAGACAGTTCACAAGTGTAAGCAGAGAACAAGAGTCTTGATTATGGTGATGTGTAACCCAACCTGTCAGGTACCTGTGCGTAATGGAAAGCCAAGAAGTGTGCCCTTATAAATAACCCATGGTGGGCTTTGTGAGACAGACACTTCTCTGGTTGTCCTCACCTGCCCCTCACTGCATAACTGCACATGGACATGCACGAGTACCGGTAAGAAATAGGTTCAAGAGAAGATAGTGTTTTTTTTATCTCTCTACTTTTCTCTTTCCTACTTTCTGGCAAAAACATATTAAATGGGTGTGTGCCCTGGTTCACATTGACATGATTTGGCATGCGATTTGACATGCCAAATCGCATGCCAAATTGGCGGCAATTGCTGGCAAAGGCACCGTCCTAATCGGTTCGATGCCGCACTAGCTGTGCCGCACCAATTTCAAAAGGTAATTATTGTACTACTTTTTGCGATTTCAGGTGCGATTTCCAGAAACCGCACAGATGCCTTATGAAATAGCCGCTGAAATTGGGTCTGACGTGTGGGAATGAAATCGTGCGATTTCATTCCCGCACTCAGTCTGAACCTGGGCTGCAACTGACAATTTTTTTAAGGAAACCTGACATTTAAAGATATACTCCAAGCAAACAGTTAAATACACAGATGATATATATATATATTCATAGAGTTATGCTCATAAGTTTACATACCCTGGCAGAATTTATGATTTCTTGGCCATTTTTCAGAGAATATGAATGAGATCACAAAAACATTTCTTTCACTCATGGTTAGTGTTTGGCTGAAGCCATTTATTATCAATCAACTGTGTCTACATTACCCTGTAAAAGTTTACATACCCTGGTGATTTTGGCCTGATAACATGCACACAAGTTGGCACAAAGGGGTTTGAATGGCTATTAACCACTTCAGCCCGGAAGGATTTCCCACTTTAGGACCAGAGCACTTTTTGCGATTCAGCACTGCATCGCTTTAACTGACAATTGCGCGGTTGTGCGGCGTTGTACCCAAACATTATTTGCGTCCTTTTTTCCCACAAATAGAGCTTTCTTTTGGTGGTATTTGATCACCTCTGCGTCATTTATGATCACCGATATAAACAAAATAAGAGCGACAAAACCCACATTTCTTACTTTTTGCTAAAATACAAATCCAAAAAAAAAAATATAAAAAAACATTTTTCCATCGGTTTTGGCCGATTTATATTCGTTCTCATATTTTTGGTTAAAAAAAAATCGCAATCTGCGTTTATTGATTGGTTTGCGCAAAAGTTGTCACGTTTACAGATGAGAATTCATTTATGGGGTTTTTATTATTTTTTTCTAGTAATAGCGGCAATCTGCGATTGTTAGCATTACTGCGATATTGCAGCGGACATGTCGGACCATTTTGACACTTTTTTGGGACCATTGGCATTTATACAGCGATCAGTGCTATAAAAATGCACTGATTACTGTGTAAATGCCATTGGCAGTGAAGGGGTTAACCTGGAGGGGGCCCTCTAAGGGTTAACTGTGTTCCCTAAGCGTGTTCTAACTGTATGGGCGGTGGCCTGGGGGAAGGGAGTGATCATGGCTTCCATATACAGGAAGCCTGTGATCACAGCCCTTCCCCCTCTAACAGAATGGAGATCCATGTTTACTTACACGGACCTCCGTTAATTCACTGCGGGGGGGCAGGCGGGTAGCTGGCGGCGATCGAGTCCGTCCTACCTGCTCCCTGGCCCCCCCCAAACACAGTGAGCATACGAGCACGCCTCCGGCTGCGCGCGCACGCTCACAGTGAGGGATATTGCAGCCGCCGTCACATGACGGCGGTTTGCGATATCGAGCCATTTTGTCACCGTCACATTGCGGTCGGCGGTCGGCAAGTGGTTAAAGGTAACCATCCTCACCTCTGATCTGTTTGCTTGTAATTAGTGTATAATAGGTCAATGAGTTTCTGGACTCCTGACAGACCCTTGCGTCTTTCATCCAGTGCTCCACTGATGTTTCTGGATTCTGAGTCATGGGGAAAGCAAAAGAATTGTCAAAGGATCTGTGGGAAAAGGTGTTTGAACTGTATAAAACAGGAAAGGGATATAAAAAGATATCCAAGGAATTGAGAATGCCAATCGGCAGTGTTCAAACTCTAACCAAGAAGTGGAAAATGAAGGGTTCTGTTGAAACCAAACCACAGTCAGGTAGACCAACTGAGGTTTCAACCACAAATGCCAAGAAAAACCCACAAGTAACTTCAAGTGAAATAAAGGACTCTCTGAAAACATGTGGTGTGGCTGTTTCAAGATGCACAATAAGGAGGCACTTGAAGAAAGATGGGCTGCATGGTCGAGTCGCCAGAAGAATGCCATTACTATGCAAATGCCACAAAGTATCTCACTTACAATATGCCAAACAGCACAGAGAAAAGCCTCAAACCTTCTGGCACAAAGTTATTTGGAGTGATGAGACCAAATTTGAGATTTTTGGCCACAACCATAAACCCAACATTTGGAGAGGAGTCAACAAGGCCTGTGAAACACAAAGGTGGATCACTGATGTTTTGGGGATGTGTGAGCTACAAAGGCACAGGAAATTTGGTCAAAATAGATGGCAAGATGAATGCAGTACTGTATGTTATAAAATAATACTGGAGGAACATTTGCATTCATCAGCCAGGAAGCTGCGCATGGGACGTACTTGGACATTCCAACATGACAATGATCCAAAACCCAAGGCCAAATCGACCTGTCATTGGCTACAGCAGAATAAAGTGAAGGTTCTGGAGTGGCCATCTCAGTCTCCTGACCTCAATATCATTGAGCCACTCTGGGGAGATCTCAAACGTGCAGTTCATGCAAGACAGCCCAAGAATTTCCAGGAACTGGAGGCTTTTTGCCAAGAGGAATGGGCAGCTTTACCATCTGAGAAGATAGAGAGCCTCATCCAGAAATACCACAAAAGACTTCAAGCTGTCATTGATGTTAACCATTTCAATACCGGACGTTTATACCCCCTTCCTGCCCAGACCAATTTTCAGCTTTCAGCGCTCTCACACTTTGAATGACAATTACTCTCTCATGCTACACTGCACCCAAACAAAATTTTTATAATTTTTTTCACACAAATAGAGCTTTTGGTGGTATTTAAGAACCTCTGGGTTTTTTATTTTTTGCGACATAATTGAAAAAAGTGCGAAAATTTGGAAAAAAAAACTTTTTTTTCGTTTCTGTGATAAAATTTTGCAAATAAGTAATTTTTGTCCATAAATTTGGGCCAAAACCTATACTGCTACCTATCTTTGGTAAAAATAACCCAAATAAGTGTATATTGTTTGGTCTGTGTGAAAGTTATAGAGTCTACAAACTATGGTGCAAATCATTGAAAATTGATCACACCTGATGCACTGATGGCCTATCTCATTTCTTGAGGCCCTGAAATGTCTGGAGAGTACAAATACCCCCCAAATGACCCCATTTTGAAATGTAGACATTCCAAGGTATGTAGCAAGAGGCATGGCGAGTTTTTTGAAGTTGTACTTTTTTCCCACAATTCTTGGGAAAATTAAGAAATTATTATTTTTTTTGCACAAAATTTATACGACACACACTCTTTATTGAACAACAAAACTGTTAAAACACGTTTTTTTTATTATTAAAGAATTAAAAGGGTTCTTAACACCCTTTTTTCATGTTGAAGTTTTTTGAGCGGTACGGAGAACGATGTATGGAACCTTACAGATGTAAAGTTTTACCCCAGTAAACCCCCCATAAACATGAGAGGTCTGTAAAGTCCCGGAGTTCTTTACTCTATCCGGTAGTCACGTAGTCCACACTAGTTAAAAGTTACTAAACGTGGTATCAAACA
>BLSH010376024.1:61995-82868 GCA_018402905.1 Glandirana rugosa
TCCGGACTGATCTAAAAAGGAGAGGATGGTTTTCAGATGTTTTCATTTTCGTGGATGTGATACCCCCGTGACAACATCTTTAAATCCCACATAATACATAACAGTGTCACAGAGGGTCACAACCAAATGTCCATAAGCGACACATGTCGCTTATACCGAAATTGGCTATGACTCCTTTCCGGTTATCCTGATTGACGGTAATACACCCGCGCCACAGAACGTGCATTGCACCTCAAAGATCCGGACCGGCGTTTGCTCCAGCGATAACCGCTCAGGGCACCTGCTGGCCGGGATGATCGGGCGGTAGCGTGTAATTATCAATTGATGGAAGATATCCATTGTATTGGCCTTTCCTCAGTATCGGTTAAAGCCATATTCGCTGTACACAGCGAATACCTGTAAACCAACACTGGGAGACACTGTGACAATACATAATACACCCTAAATTTCTACAACAGTGCCCCCATAGTGTAGGTGCTTTTACTTTTGTAGACTTTTGGTAGGAGAGGAAAAATCTAGTCAGGCCTGACTGTAAGTGCAGACCTGAATGATTTGATCTGGGCTGGGAGAGGCTCAGGGGTGGGGCTGGAGATGGAGGGAAGGTTCAACCCTTGGAGATTCCTCCCCTTGAGCTGATGTATGACAAGGAGCCCTGACCGATCCACAGGCAGGGGGCAGGTCTCCTTAAATACAGTGATCTGCCAGCAGGTGTCAGGAGAGTTCGGGTGGAAGAGATGAGGATGTAGCTGGAGCTGCGGATCAGGCCTCGCCCGAGAGGGAATTCCCCAGTCTGGGGGGGGGGTGAACCTGAGGCCTGGGGCTTGGATTCAGCCGGGAGCGGGAGTCGGCTCCTGGAGTGGCACAGGAGAAGCAGGAGAGCAGCTGAGGTCTACATGGAAGAAGACTCTCGGTGAGTGGTGGCCCCTGGGAGTTGGATGAGAAGGCTGAGACAGTCTAGAGAGGAGAAAGAGCAGTCTGTGGAAGTCAGGAGGAGCCAACCAAGGGGAAGGAGAGCCATTAGACCGCAGGACAGGCCGGATGGGCCTGGAAGATGGATGGGCTGTGAGTAGTCGTTCATTCAAGGCCCAGCTAGCACCAACGTACTTGGCTACACAACAGCGGGTCCACGGTTTCAGGGAAGGAAACCTGCAATTCTTACCCACAAAGGGTGGTTCTGAGGCCTTGCCGGCAGCTGCAGCAGGCCTCGCCATGTGCTAGCTGTGGTGAAGAGGAGGTGTCATGGAGGTCTGATAAATTTCCTTTCGGACCAGGGCACAAGTGTAATGGTCAGCAAGTAGTGTGCTGGAGGAGAAGAAATGTATATACTGGAGGTGTATATAGTCAGTCCCGTGTTCAGTTACTGGGCATCCCACAGTCATCCCTAATCCCTATCCAAGTTCAAACCCCTAAATAAAACAACAAAAAAAAGTACCAGCCTGTTCAGTGACTCCGGTGTGTGGAATCGTGTGATTGAGGGCAGCGGGGAGGTAGACCACCACTATCAGCCACTCTTAAGGGCACACATGGCTACACTTACATTGGTCCAAGGTGGACTAATATAAATATGCAAGTAAGATCATACCTGGAGTTCAGCTTTAAAGTGAAGCTCCACCCAAAAGGGGAAGCTCTGCTTGTTTGCTTCCTCTCCCCCTCCGCTGCCACATTTGGCACATTTCGGGAAGAAGGGGGGAGCGGGTTTTGTCAGGTACCCATCCCTGACTTCTAGGAGACCTCGCCACAGCGAGGTCCCTCGGAAGTTCAGTCCCTCCTCCTTCCACCGCCGCAGGGCCATTCAGAAAGCGCAGCAAGCTTTACACATTTGAAGTAGGGTACCGGCTGTGAAGTTGCAAGGCTTCACTGCCGGTTTCCCTTACAAGGAATGGCAGCGGCAGCACCCGAGAGTTAATCGAAAAATCAGCCAGGGTGCCAACACAGCAGGCTCCCTGGACAGGTAAGTGTCCTATTAATAAAAGTCAGCAGCTACAGTATTTGTAGCTGCTGACTTTTAATTTTTTGGTGGGGGGGCTGGAGCTCCGCTTTAAATTATCTATTGAATATGGGTATCACTTCAACTCCACACTTTTTTAATTTGTAAAGTTTTAATATAGTAACCTTTGAAATGAAATGGAAATGTAAAACAATATCAAATATATAATTAAATATATTATCATATAATATATAATGAATATTAGACAGTAATATTATATTTACAGCTTATAATTGTATCATAATATTATGATATGACTATAATATTTATATCTGCCCTTAAAGTATATGTGAACCTTTAGCTTGTAAAACAATCGATTTAGTTTAAAATAGAAATGAAAAGGCAAAATGTGTGTGTGTATACAGTATATATATATATATAGTACTGTGCAAAAGTTTTAGGCAGGTGAGAAGAAATAAGTAAAAATGCTTTCAAAAATATATACAGTATCTCACAAAAGTGAGTACACCCCTCACATTTTTGTAAATATTTTATTCTATCTTTTCATGTGACGACACTGAAGAAATGACACTTGAGGGGGACCTCAAAGCACTCTCCCCATGTTGGGGGCATGTGGCTGTTTATGGTTCGGGGGGGGGGGGGGCGCTCGCTCTTCCCCACCCCCTCCTGCCATGACAGGGCTGCGTACTCAGATAAGGGTCTGGTTTGGATTTTGGGGGGGACCCCTAGGCCATTTTTTTAAATTTGGCGTGGTGTTCCCCTTAAAATTCATACTAGACCTGAAGGGCCTGGTATGGACTGGGGGGGGGGGGGGGGACGCAATGCTTTTTCAGTGATTTTATCTATATTGCCGGAAAACGGAAATACATTACAGCCGCAAGTGGTTTTAAATGACAATTTTTCCAGTACAAATGTCATTTTGCTCTGGCACTGTTCTAAACATCACAGAGGTGCGCCCTTTTACAGGCAGACTAAGGGGACCCCCCAGGCACGATATTTAAAGGAATATTTCATTTTTATTGTTCCACTTTAAGCATTATGAAAATCACTGCTCCTGAAAAAACAATCGATTTAAAAATGTTTTTTTGCATTGATACATGGGGCAGGACCCGTGTCCCCATACACTTTTTAGGGCAATAACTTGTATATAAGCCTTTAAAATTAGCACTTTTGATTTTTCATGTTCGAGTCCTATTGCTTTTAACGGTGTTTGCGTGTTCGCAAACATTTTTAGCCTGTTCGCAAGTTCTGGTGCAAACTGAACCGGGGGGGGGGGGGCGTGTTTGGCCCATCCCTACTCCTCACCTAGTTGCCGCCACACACGCTTGACACCATCTGACCCAAATAAGTTTATCTTGGTCTCATCAGACCGCAGGACATGGTTCCAATAATCCCTGACCTTAGTCTGCTTGTCTTCAGCAAACTGTTTGCAGGCTTTCTTGTGCATAATCTTTAGAAGAGGCTTCCTTCTGCGATTACAGCCATGCAGATCAATTTGGTGCAGTGTGCAGCGTATGGTCTGAGCACTGACAGGCTGACCCCCCCACCCCTTCAATCTCTGCAGCAATGCTGGCAGCACTCATACATTTATTTCCCAAAGACAAACTTTGTATATGACACTGCGCATTTGAACTCAACTTCTTTGGTCGACCATGGTGAGGCCTGTTCTGAGTGGATCCTGTCCTGTTAAACCGCTGTATGGTCTTGGCCACCATGCTGTAGCTCAGATTCAGGGTCTTGGCAATCTTCTTATAGCCTAGGCCATCTTTATGGAGAGCATCAATTCTTTTTTTTTCAGATCCTCAGAGTTCTTTGCCATGAGGTGCCATGTTGAACTTCCAGTGACCAATATGAGACAGTGAGAGTGATAACACCAAATTTAACACACCTGCTCCCCATTCACACCTGAGACCTTGTAAGGCTAACGAATCACATGACACCGGGGAGGGAAAATGGTTAATTGGGCCCACTTTGGACATTTTCCCTTAGGGGTGTACTCACTTTTGTTGCCAGCGGTTTAGACATTAATGGTTGTGTGTAGAGTTATTTTGAGGGGACAGCAAATTTACACTGTTATACAAGCTGTACACTCACTACTTTACATTGTAGCAAAGTGTAATTTCTTCAGTGTTGTCACATGAAAAGATAGAATAAAATATTTACAAAAATGTGAGAGGTGTACTCACTTTTGTGAGATACTGTTAATGTTTATATATATATCTTGTGACGGACTAGTGCTCTGTCACTGTGGAAAGATGCAATTTGTGACTGGTTCATCGGTGAAATGTTGGCTACGTAGGTGTATGATTGACTGCCAAATGAGTATTGAGCAGGAAGCAGCAGGAGTGTGCGGACAGACATGCAGGGAGCATGTGCCCAAGCCTGAAACACAGGTGCTTTAAACAGTTTGAAGAGAAGTGGGTCACTGATGTCTACTGTGAGAGATGATCTTTAAACAGGCAGCAAGCCTGTACAGTCCAAATCAGGCAAATCATGAGCCAGGAGTTATAGTCTGTGCAGAATAAAATAGCCAGGAGGCTGAAAACATTGCTCTGTGTTGTGTTCTGTGTGATAGTGAGAGCCCCTGCAAGGAAAAATCTCCTGTACAAGAACTTTTATTGTAACTAAAATTTGTGGGGGAAAAGCCCTAAAAAAAAATACAAGTTGGCAAGTGGACAGACTTTGAAGGCCATTAGAGCTTACGTGTCTATGTATATATACACACAATATATATACACACACACAGACACATATTTCACCTGCTACTCTCAGTACAATTCATGGTCCTTAAAAAGGCAGAAAAGAGGAGGCGCATGCGCAAGGCTGACTAAGACGGATGCTTTCTAAATATCTCAAGAGAAAAATGGGCACACTGATCACTGGCTGCATGCTTCAGTCCCACTTGCTATTATTCAGCTAAGAACACCCAAGCACCATCCTGGTGCTGAAATAGTGCAACCAGTGCTTTGGAAGAAGGCAAACCTAGCCTGACCACACTGTGGGAGACCCTGGGATAAGGGGTATAGTGGCCACAGCTGAGGAAGATACTCACTCCTCTGGAAACCTTCCAATCCTTGAGGGGAGGACCCATCCATCACAGATCGAGTCACTGGAACAACAAGCCTCAATGGTGCGTTTGCAGTCATGCTACACAAAGCCCTAGACAAATGGCCCAACTCAAACAAATCAGGGACATTGGCAAAAGACCTTCTATGCTAGAACAATGGTTCAGCTGTGATAGAGGGCCAAATAGAGCAACTGCAACATATTATTATGACCATGTTTTCACAGGATTCTGAAAATAGGGACCGCAGACCTAACTTGAGACTAGGGGGTCTCCCGGAGTCCACAATGGACCTGCAGTCTACAGTGAGCACTTTATTTCAAGAGCTGGCAAATAGAATACCAATTGAGAGACTAGAATTCAATATGAATTACAGGGCCCTCTCCAGACACTCCTCCACGGGACATTATAGTGGGTCTCCACTATGGTTGCACTAGAAAATATCTGCTGTAAGTGACAAAGGACCAATCTCCCTTGGAAATCCAAGGCTATGTATGTAAACTAATTGACTGACGTCTCACCAGCTACCATTGCCAAGGGATGAATACTCAATAATATCTTGTATTTTCTACAATCTAACCAGCTTCAGTATTGCTAGTGATACTGTTTCAAGCTCCAGTTCACAAAGCCAAGAGGTGCTTGGAATCTATGCGGCTCTTGCCTCCAGGCGACATTCCATTTCAGTCAGTGGAATTCTCCTCATCACCCCTGCACCAACAAGTGCATACAGTGGGGGAAAATAATTATTTGATCTCCTGCAGGTTTTTGTAAGTTTGCCCACTTACAAAGAAATGAAGGGTCTAGAATTGTTATCATAGGTATATTTTAAATGATAGAGACAGACTATCAACCAAAAATCCAGAAAAACACACACTACAAATGTTATAAATTGCAGTTCAGCAAGTGAAAAAAGTATTTCATCCCCTACAAACCAACAATGATTCTGGCTCCCACAGACTGGCCACAGTGTGTGCTCATGTGGTACACAGATTAATCCTGTCAAGTTAAGAAGGTGCTCCTAATGACAACTCATTATGTGTATAAATTACAGAATCGATTTCTTTCATTAAAAGCTCACTATCATGGGCATCATGGGCGTATCTTCACAGCATATGTTTTTTTTATGGTCAGTAAAAACCAATACCGGGTGAGCTGCTCCTTCCAGGAGGTACCGCCATTCCTCCAAAGCCGACTTGATGGCCAGCAATTCCCTATCACCGGCATCATAGTTCCAGCAAGATGGGGCACCACCACATTATGGGTGTCAGGTCTGAGCATTCCTAGATGAACAGTTTCCTGGAAAGTGGATTGGTCGTCGTGGGCCAGTTGAATGGCCCCCAAGGTCTCCCGATCTGACCCCCTTAAACTTTTATCTTTGGAGTCATCTGAAGGCAATTGTCTATGCTGTGAAGATACGAGATGTGCAGCACCTGAAACTACGGATACTGGAAGCCTGTGCTAGCATTTCTCCTGCGGTGTTGCTATCAGTGTGTGAAGAGTGGGAGAAGAGGGTTGCATTGACAATCCAACACAATGGGCAGCACATTGAACACATTTTATAAGTGGTCAGAAACTTGTAAATAACTCATGAAAGAATAAAGTTACATTAAAACCAAGCACACCATTGTTTTTCTTGTGAAATTCCCAATAAGTTTGATGTGTCACATGACCCTCTTCCTATTGAAAAAACAAAAGTTGGATTCAAAATGGCCGACTTCAAAATGGCCACCATGGTCACCACCCATCTTGAAAAGTTTCCCCCCTCACATATACTAATGTGCCACAAACAGGAAGTTAATATCACCAACCATTCCCATTTTATTAAGGTGTATCCATATAAATGGCCCACCCTGTATATTGCCCTGGTGACTGGCTTGCGACAATTCACAAGGGTTTTAATCACCTCCTCAGAGAATCCCTGGGGTCTTAAGATCTGTTCCTCAGAAGCCACGCTGACGGTTTCAACGTCTTTATCTGGGGATGTGGCACTGGACCCTGCATCACCAGATCCTCCCTCTCGGGAAGGAGTAAGGGCAGAACCGTCGAGAGGCTTCCTAGAAGGGAGAACCATGACCTCTTCGGCCAGAAAGGAACTACCAGGATGAGCCTGGTTCTTTCTGCGCTGAACTTCCGGAGAACTAGTGGAATTAACCTTGTTGGAGGAAAAGCATAAGCCAGGCTGAATGCCCAGGGGATATTCAAGGCGTCTATGCCTATTGAATGATCCTCTGGATCCAGAGAACAGAACTTTTTGACTTTTACTGTTCTTTTTGGAGGCGAACAGGTCCACCTCCGGCATCCCCCATCTCTGGGTGATGGCTGCAAACCCCTCCTGGCTGAGAGCCCACTCGTCTTGATTTAGCCTCTGACGGCTGAGAAAATCTGCCAGTGAGTTCTCTGACCCTCTTAAGTGAATAGCTCATATTGAGCTTAACCCCTGTTCTGCCCATGCAAATATCATGTTTGCAATCTCCTGGAGCCGCTGACTTCTTGTGCCCCCCTGCTTGTTTATGTAAGCCACCGTGGTCACATTGTCAGAGCGTATCTGTAAGTGAGCTTTTTCTAGTTCTGTCTGAAAAGTGCTCACTGCTCTCTGGACTGCTAACAGCTCTCTCTGATTGGAGGACCCCCTGGCTTCCGTTGAGGTCCAGGTTCCCTGCGCCAGTCTGTCCCCCAAATGCGCCCCCCAGCCAAGATGACTGGCATCTGTAGTCAGAATCTTGGTCTGCATGGTGGCCCAATCCAGCCCCTTGCTCAGGTTCTGCTGTGATCGCCACCACCAGAGGGATCTTTTGATCTTTGCAGGGAGAAACACTTGGGTATCTAGGGTCTCCCTGCTCCCATTCCAAGACCTTAGGGGAAAGGCCTGCAATGGGCGTTGGTGGAATCTCGCCCAGGGTACTGCGGGAAAGCAGGATGTCATAAGGCCTACTACCTGCGAAATCTGCCTTAGGGAGACTGGTAGATTGTTTTGCAGCCTTGCT
Source organism: Glandirana rugosa (assembly GCA_018402905.1). Lineage (NCBI taxonomy): Eukaryota > Metazoa > Chordata > Amphibia > Anura > Ranidae > Glandirana > Glandirana rugosa. The sequence goes on from BLSH010376024.1 coordinate 69,992, forward strand.
GACACCTGATCCATCTTTAGGATCTTTTCTCTTGGTAAAAAGATTTTTTGTTCTACCGAAGCTATCTCGTATCCCAGATATGATACCCTCTGGGAAGGGACTAGGCAAGACTTTTCTTGGTTGACTAGCCACCCCAAGGACCTGAGAAAGCTTTGAATCTCCCTCAGTTCTGCTGATAACTGGTGGGACGATTTCGCTATTACCAAAAGATCGGCCAAGTATGAACTGATCATTATTGCCTTCAGTCTTAGTGGCGCTAAGGCTTTTGCTAGGACCTTTGTAAAAATTCTTGGTACTGAAGCCAGACCGAAAGGAAGGGCCCGGCACTGAAAGTGACACACTCTTGTCCCCATCCTGACTGCAAACCTGAGATATCTTTGCGATGCTGGATGTATTGGCACGTGGAGGTATGCAGCGTGGCCATGTAGCACTCCTGGAACACTATGTTCCTTATGGAAAAGATGGACTCCACCCTGAAGTGCTTGTATTTTAAGGACTGGTTTAGGGGGCGCAGGTTCAAAATTAGAGGGAACTTGCCTGAGGGTTTCCTTACCACAAAGATATGCGAGTAAAAACCCTGACCCCGCTCGTCCCTGGGCACCTGCAGCAGTACCTTTTGATCTAAGAGATCCCCTACCAGGAGACTCAAAGCCTCTTTTTCTGGATTTCTGGACGGTGTTGTTACTAGTAATCTTGCAGGGGGAATCGACTTGAACTCCAAGATGTAACCGTACTGGATCAAATCCAGAATGTATGCATTGGAGGAGATTGCTGCCCATTGTGGGAAGAACTTCCCGAGTCTTCCTCCCACTGGGAGACAGGAGTCATTGACTCTTTGCGGGCTTCTGAGGAGGATTGAAGAGTATTCCTCCTCTACCTCTGCCCTTATGCCCCCGTCCAGTGCTTCTCTGGCTCACCTTCGTGACCCTGTGCCGCTTACTACCTTGGACCACGAAAGGGCCTCCGGTTAACCGGCTTTCTTTTGGCCTCCGGAAAGGCCTTCTTCTTATCAGCCGTGTGCTCCAGCACCTCCTCCAGACCTGCACCAAACAGATGGTCTCCCGAAAAGGGAATGCTGCAAAGGTGCAGCTTGGATGCTGAGTCCCCTGTCCAGGTCTTCAGCCAGAGAGCACGTCTGGCTGAATTGACCAGGGCAGCTGATCTGGCAGCCAGTTTAACTGATTCTGCCGAAGCATCGCCAGATACCCTACTGCCTTGAATAGCAGTGGAAATTACTTCAAAATCTGTTGCCTGGAAGTACCAGCCAATAGGTGTGTCTGGCGTTGTGTAAGCCAACTGTCTACATTCCTGGCTACACACGTTGCTGCTAGCGCTGGCTTAAGACTTAACTAGGTAGATTCCCACGCTCTGCGTAGCAGGACATCTCCTCTTTTGTCCATTGGATCCTTTAGGGTTCCCATATCGTCAAACGCAAGGTCTGACTTCTTGGAAACCTTAGAAAGGGGCGCGTCCAATTTAGGAACCTTATTCCAAGGTTTGGACGCATCTTCCTCAAAAGGAAATCGCCTTTTCAGACCTCCTGAAAAAAACGGCTTCCTTTCTGGATCCTGCCATTCTAACCTGATTATATCTTCCAGGGATTTGTGGACTGGAAACACTCTTGGCTTTTTTGTCCGAGATCCTTCATACATCAAATCATGTTTGGACAATAGTACCTTCTCCTCTTCTAGTTCAAGAGTGTCGTAAATAGCTTTTAGCAGGTCGTCTACATCTTCTAACGACAATTTGTATCTAGAGCCCCTCAAGGGTTCCGCATCCCCTCTCTCCTCTTCAGAGCCAGACTCCGCTCCTGAAGAGCCCTGGGATCTTGGATCCTCTTCAGGACTATCCTCCTCCCCCCTGGTGAGGATAGGCCTGACAGGGACTGTAGGGACCTGCATTTTTTCAATTAGACCCCTGAAGGATTTAAAGGTTGGGGCTAACTCGTCCTTCACTGAACACAAAATTTTGTGACATGCTGTAGCAGATTCGTCTCTTACTAGGCTATCTACACAGCTGCGGCACAAAGGTTTCTCCCATGCAGAGCTTAACCTGGCCGCACACGCCGCACATTTTCTCTTGGGACCTGCCGCCTACACCTTCTCCTGAGCTTTAACCTATGTAAAGTAGGGAGACAAGGTATAAAAACATCAAGGCTGGTCCGTTCCTCCACACCTCTGTGTGGTACAACATACAATAAGAAAAAAAGTGCTACTGAAGCTGAGACTAGTCTATCTAGCCCATAGCTCAGAATAACCTCCCATAGTAACAGCAATAAGGACCTGGTCCCCTGCTTACCTGAGAGGAGCTGGTGCCTGCAGCCATTGGTTCCTGAGCGCATGCTGGACCCTCCATGCCGCTTGTCCCTGTGTCTACTTGCAGCCTTGCTGTGAGACACCGAACCACCAGCAGCCCCACTCCCGCCGTCTGCGCCGTTTAAATGAGGCTAGCCACACCTCATCGGCGCCTGCGGATGATGTCACTCGGCCGGCCTAAGTTACCTATGCAACTTCCGGTTGCCAGCGTGGGATGAACAAACCTTCCGGCCCGAACGAGCGTTCCTGCCCCTTCCGCCAGAAATGACGTGCCGGAACACCTCCTCACCACGAGGTGCGTCTCAGTCTCAGAGGCTGTCCTGGAAGACGACTTGAGAAATACATAATAACGATCAATTTCCCTCAGTCTGGAGCTCCATGCAATATTTTGCCTCATGGAGTGAGGATGATCATGAGAAAAGTGAGGGATCAGCCCAGAACTACAAGGGAGGAGCTTGTGAATGATCTCAAGGCAGTTGGGACCACAGTCACCAAACAAACGATTGGTAGCACAATATGCCACCGTGGATTGAAATCCTGCAGCGCCTGAAAGGTCTCCCCCCTCAAGAAGGCACATGTACAAGCCTGTCTGAAGTTTGCCAATAAATATCTAAATGATTCAGAGGAGGATTGTGAGAATGTACTGTGGTCAGATGAGACCAAAATTGAGCTCTTTGTCATTAACTCAACTTGCCGTGTTTACAGGAAGAAAAATGCTGACTATGACCCTAAGAACACCATTCCTACAGTCAAGCACGGAAGTGGAAGCTTTGTGCTTTGGGGCTGTTTTTCTGCTAAAGGTACAGGCCGTGTATTGTAAAATCTTGGTTAAGAACCTTCTTCCCTCAGCCAGAACACTGACGATGGGTTGTGGATGGGTTTTCCAGCATGACAATGACCCAAAACATACCGCCAAGGCAACAAAGGAGTGACTCAAGAAGAAGCACATTAAGGTCATGGAGTGGCCTAGCCAATCTTCAGTTCTTAATCCTATAGAAAATTTATGGAGGGAGCTGAAATTAAGTTCCCATGCGACAGCCAAGAAAAGCATTAAGAGAAGATCTGTAACAAAGAGTGGACCAAAATCCCTCCTGAGATGTGTGCAAACCTGATAACTAACTACAAGAAATGTCTTACCTCTGTGCTTGCCAACGAGGGGTTCTCCACCATGTACCAAGTCACGTTTTGCTTGGGGGAAATCAAATACTTATTTTACTCACAGAACTGCAACTCAATTTATAACATTTGTATCGTGTTTTTTTCTGGATTTTTGGTTGATATTCTGTCTCTATCATTTAAAATACACCTATGATAAAAATGATAGACCCTTAATTTCTTTTTAAGTGGGAAAACTTACAAAATCTGCAGGGAATCAAATCATTATTCTCCCCACTGTACCTCATGCTCTCCTCACTCAAGAAAAGAAACAGCCTAAGCTCTGACTGTCATCAGGCTCACCAGGCAGATGACCGTTCAGGACCAGGTCGAGCATGACTTTTTTCTAAGTGGCCTAAGTGGGCCTGCCTGGAAATCCACTTTCTGGATTTCCAATTTCGTGGAGGTAAACTGTTCCAGCCTCACTTACTGTACTTCCAGCTCTATAGGATTGACCTTGGTGGAAAGTGGGATGAGATCACTTATCCCACTGGTGACTACTAACCACGAACCCCCACCCCCACTATACCATTCTAACTGTTCAACGTAATGGTAATAATTGGTAATGGTAATAATTGTACCCTCTCGGGCTTAGTTTTATTTTTAGTGCTGCATTGTTGTTGACCTAGGCTCACTCTCAAAGCTAATTTAGCTTGACCCTTCTATTCAATGGGGGAATGCTTTCCCCCAAATTGGCTTTGAGAACTGGCACCATAACTTTAAGATATGTGCTGTGACACAGTTTTGCAAGGTCCTTTCTCGGTATTGATGAGCCTAAATGAGTAGGTGCCATTTGACCACCATCTGATGGGGCCTTTATAGTTAGATCAAGTGCCTCCTAGGGACCTTTTTGGGACAAATGTTCTAATCTTGCCTTAGAGTGCAGCTGCTACATTTAAATGTAAGCGTATATGTAATGCATCATTTATGTGTTAACTCCTAACCTGGTCTAGTTTACTATGCTACCTCCAAAATCACCATCTTTAGTCCCAGCTTAATATCTACTACCTGACAGGTTATTGAGTATTGTTTCACTACACACCCTACCCCTAACCACAACCCTATCTCCGGGCCTTCTGAGCCCACAGGGATATTTATAGAGAGCATTTGCTAAACCCACCACCTTTTCCCCCTACTTTTTTATCATAACAAAGTTTTCCTTTAGAGCTCACACTATGCATTGCTATAACACAACGCATTCTGGTGCACTGTACTCTACTGTAATAGCATGTTAGGGTGTCAAAATGGATGGGACTGCAACACAACTCGGTTTGTGCATTGCCAAGCATTGGAGTAATGCACAGTAAAAATATGCAAACATAACGCTCCCTAATGTCCCTAACATTTTTATATGATTAGGTATCACAACTGTCCTTATTTTAGGTGTACAGTTCCAATTTAAATCTGAACTGCATGGGGATATAAAAACATAATTTAATGCCGCTGTGTATTCATAGCAATACAGCTAGTATAAGCACCTGGAATTGTCTTCATATTAGCTTTCTGTTAGTCCCTACACAGTAGCCCTTATAAAGCCAGTCTAACTTAGTAGACTAGATTACAGTAAGAGCCAAGCACAAGAAAGACCTTGACATTGTGTGGACATCATGGTGACAGGTAGGGGGACACCAGTGCATTATTTATCTGCATCAGAGAAAGTGGTGTCGCAATCTTGGCTATGCCATGTGGAACAGGTGTGTGAATCAGAAAACGGCTGCACATTGTCACAAATAATCAGGCTGCTAAATAATTCAACTGTGTATGTAACTGCCTGGTGTTCATCTTTAATCTAAATCCAAGAACAAAATGTGATATATTGCACCTTACCAGTCCGTTGATGTAGTGGTAGCATTCTTTTTATTTTTTTAGCCTTTTTTTTCTTTTATTTTCACCTGGTGATCCTAACAGTAACAGACTTCCTGTTCTAAGGTGACAACATACACTCCCTGTATTGTATCTGTGTGTCACCACTAGAACAGGAAGTGTGTTAGAACTACAGAACATCTCCCCCTCTCCTCAACTCTATGACATGGTGGTCCTCAGAGAGAACAGGTAAAACTAATACTGTCTGACTACATTTGTGGCAGGATCACTAGTTTTTTTTCTGGATCTGCAGCTTTAAAAAAAAAAAAAAAAAAAACACACGGGGAATGTAAATTTATTGCAGAGATGTTCCTTAAAGAGGATCTTCACCCGGTCTTCGGGTTTCCAGCATTTTTAATGTGGGAAGCTGGCTGTGAATTTTTGCAGCTTCATAGCAGGATTACCGCCACGCTACGAATTGTGAATGGTCCCACAAGCCTTCTGGGACCTGTGACATGCCCCAGAAGCCTGCAAATCTGATTGGATTGCCTAGGCTGGAGCAGGTAACCTGGTTTTGACAGGTACCTGCTCCCCTCCCAGTCAAAAAATAAAGTAATAAATAAAGGTTTCCAAAGGTGATAGAGGAGGTGGGTAGGCGGAAAAGCAGAACTTCAAGCCGTTTTGGGTGAAGATTCTCTTATATATATATATATATATATATTAAACTTTGCCCAGGCATACACTAAAACAGGCACACTCTTGCCCATAATGGGTAGATTTGGAGAGAGTTGGTATACTCATTGAATGTAAGCATAGCCCCTTTGTCAAATGAACCACAACAATAACCACTTACGATCATGTATGCAGCTATTTTTTTATTCAGGTTTTTCCATTTTACGTTTTATAAAAAATATTATACCAAAACAGAGAAGCAAAAAAACAGAAAAGGAACAACAATATAACCCCTTTACAGCGCCAGATACAAGATGTATGGTCCATTGTATTAAAGTAGTAAAATTGCACTGAAGTTTAAATTGCCAAACGTTGACAAGGAAACTGGAAAAAGGTGAGGAATCTTTCCTAATAAAAGGATTATCTATGAAATAAAACAGTGCCAAGAGCAACGATGTGTAAAAATAAATAGTAACTTATTATATTCCAGTAAGAATGAATGGATCACAAAGTGGATTGAGCCTCCCAACCCATCCATAAATATGAATAATTTATCCAATGCGCACAGTGTAGGATGTTCCCACGTGCACAGTTCCCATAAGGTTGCAGTAATAAAGCCAAACAGAAGTCATTGTCACATACTTTTAGATGGCATCTTGGCCTTACAACATGGCAAATAGAGAACTTCCAGCACAGTTGGGACTTGATAAGCAACTTTTGCTTGATTGCTGTGGGTTCTTGCACTTCACATGTTGTCTTATCACATAAGTGTCATGTTTTCTAACTGTAATAGATCATAAATTCCAAAATGCTCAGCAAGCCACTGGCCAGCCACTAGCTTGCAAAGTGTCATGGAATTTTGACCAAAACTAGACAACTGCATCTCCTTTTTTAGATGGGCCGGAGAGTTTAATATGCTGATATTCTGACGCTGAGCTACTTAAAAGGTGTCTGTTATAGAAAGATAAGCAGGACCTGTTATCCTCACAGGGGCTTTATGATAAAGGGAAAATAGCGAATATAACTAATAAATACTATTTACAACAGCAGGAGGGACATTTAATCGGCATTGTGGACAGGAAGGGGACTTTAGGGGCATGACTGTTTAAAACAAATAGTATGAATTGTTTAAGAAACAGAACATCCAAAATTGATACTTTTCATCCAAAATTGGGCTTTTTGCAAAAGGAGTTTCTGTGCTCCTATTGCTTCTTTGTATGAACAATAAATGTGAAATTATACACAAAGAGTAAGCCACCCTTATAATGGCCCTGACATGAGGGTGAAGCTGGGAACCCACATGCAGAGATGTCACAAGGGAAAAGTTAATAAGACTCAACCCACTGAAATATCAATTCTGTTTCCATAGAAGTGTATTAACAGCAGGGTTAGCAATGCCTACAAAGGGTAAGAAGACAATTAAAACAATAGCCAGGGATGTTCAGAAGGATCAGGATTTAAGGCACTGAGAGACACAGGGCAAGACGTCATTGTTGTGGGATCCGGGACAGATTGGAGTAAGAGCTATGGAACTACTATTCCCCATATCACATTGTATTGTCTGCAAGGACATGTCATTCCATATCAGCTGGAAAGGCACTGCTTCCATACAACTAGATTATTACAGTCTACAAACCCTCAATTTTAACACGTCTTCCTCTTTTGGGCTGTATATTAAAGGACAAATCCAGTTACATAAAAAACTCATCAACGTGCATAATATCAGGTGTATTGAACTTGCGGTTTCTCTAAATTTTCTTTAAATTGTGAGAGGCAGAAGCAGTCCCTCATTGCACACAATTTAAAATGTAGCTCTCCTAAGCTGAAACAAAGTGTTTACTTTTCAAAGGGAGAAGGATTGCCCATTGGCTGGGATTGCATTATGTGTAAAGGTCGTTATGCTGTCTGAAAACTTGTCTGAGACAGGCTATAGTACCTCCTGTAGGCCCATAAATTTTACAATTTTTCATTTTTATGTCCTCCAGTCAATGCATTAAAAAAAAAAAAAAAAAAAAAAAACCTATTCGCCTTGCATATTTGGATTACATTTTGCATTCAGCTTGGCGTTTTCCCTTTAAAATTTAGGAATTCTGTTCTTTTGATTCATCCATTCCCTTCTATATTCCTTTTGTGATTGTTTCCTGGTATTTATATAAGGCAACATCATTATATAACTATATATCTTATTTCATACTTTTATCTTATAGTTAACTATCTGGCTTTGAAATATCCAGGTTGCCTCAGCTTCTTTTTTTTCATTTTTGGAGGGGTAAACTGAACAGGCATGGAATATATAATTTATTAACATATAAATGTCTCTCTCCTGAGTCCTTTAAAAAAAAAGGACCACTGAAATGGTTCCTCTTTGAGAATTTTGCTGGAGACATACAGACAGTCCAGAGCTACCTTCCAAAGTCTTGCTTGCTACGATCGTAGATTATTCGCCAATGTCAAGTCTTGGGTCCCGACCTATGTCACCCGTCAAGCAGGGTTTAGTCCAAAAAGGCCAGGTCTGTGTGGGAACTTGAAGGGTGGCTGCAAGTGTTTGGGAAGAGGGGTTTGTGGAAAGAGAAGGTGGATAAGGATCATCCATTAGGAAGTAGCATTCACTCGCCTGTCGAGTTCTATTACTTTCGTCTCATTCTGTCCAAAATCCGAAGTATACCTGAAAGAAAGAAAGAAAAGAAGGATTATTCACTGAACCATTTAAAGAGAACCCTTCCGTTGGACTGTTTTTATTCTGCAAATGCTAGTTACTTGGTATGGACAAAAGTCCAAATAGACAAAAATGTTCCAAATTGATGTACTGGCTAATCTTAATATCCAAAATCTATTGAGCTTTCTGTAAAACCTTCTATATCACCTTTACTATTCCTAATGCCACACACTTTTCAAGGGGCTAAGATTTTGGTTTTACAGCCTGCTAACTGGCATTTTTATAAGAAGTTCTTAAAGATAGGCGACTGCGCTTGACTGACTCACTCAGTTGAGGGTCTGTGAGTGGGTGACGGTGCGGGCAGGCTGGGAGTGTTCACTCCCAATGATTCTGGCCCAACTTGACAGAGGGGTGGCGGTGAGCCCTTTTGAGGGGTCTGCTACCTCTGGGTGCGGCCTCAAGGCCGTTTCCGCATATACCTGTAGGGGTAGGCAAAAGGAGCGCCTAATATCCAATTTAGAAGCAAAATGAAGGTGAATATGTAGTCGTTTTATTGAAAGTAGCAAAATATTTTCAGAAGGTAATCAATGATAGCACCCATCTAGTAGCAGGTCCACTCCAGCTATGGTAAACGCAGTCAATTCCAGTGGGGCTAATACGAGGTCTATGCCCCTAAAACCTCGGCATAAAGTGAAGGCAATCCATGCAGAAAGTATAAAGAGTCTGAAGGTGTTCCCAGCTATTCTCACCTGTGCCGTACTATTCCATCTCGACTGTCATTGGACAGGGTGTATGATTTCTCCTGGGATCGGCTGATCTCCTCTATTGCTGCTTTGTGATGCTGAGAGATGATCTCTGTACTTCTGTCCCAGGCGTCATGTGAATCAACGGTCACTGCGGAGCTGTGCAGCTCTTCCCAGCCATGATGCTCCTCGAAGATCAGGAGACTCCTAGAACGCACTAAGAGAACAAGAAGTCCATCAGCAACCTGCACTGAAAGTATCTCACCATGTTCCTATACATTAACCATTTCATAACCAGCAATTCCTAGACCAAAGTGTAGTAGCTTTGGTTAGCTTGACTATAAGGCCTTGAGTCAGTGGGAGATAGCCAGTTAGACTAAAGGCATATTTGGCTTTTATTTTGTACACGGTTTTAAATAAATTCTCTTGGCTCTTATTTTTAAATACAAGCTGTTGTTAACAAATGTTCTTTTAAATGAAACTTACACTCAACATCTTAGAATAATTTAATAACTTTAAATAAGCCAATATAAACGTTAAACAACTAAAATACATTTTTATAGTGTGTACACCAGTTTAACAGCTGCAGCCTTGCGTCTACTGCTACCAATGTGCCTTTTTTTATGGGCACAATGACAACAGAGCTGGAGAGTTTATTTTGCAAACAAACACATGTGATTGCTATGATTTGCTGTCACAGAGATCATGTTATTGGAAACCGGTGGTAGAGTGGATCCTAGTCATGCAAAACCAGGGCTGTCATTTACAGCATGTTATGGACAGTAGGAGCTCACTTGGGGCACCTTGCAAGGGAATGTTAATTTAGGGATTGCAGGTGGGAAGGGGTTATAAGGTCAGACATACCTATTGATGCTGCATACGATTCTGGTGCCGAATGTCTGCTTGGTTCCTGCACTGTCTTGGTGGCTGATGGGTAGGGGTCAAAGGTCTGTGTGAAGCTTCCAAATATGACTGCAAAGCACAAAACCACCACCTGAGAGAACACAGGAGAAAGACTTGAGACAAGTTGTATATAGTTTTCATCACACTCAGCATAGTGCAGGCCCTTAACCATTCCTAGGTGACATCACTAAAGCAGCCACTTTAAGAACCAACCTATCAATACTTTAGTGATATCACCAAAGTAGCTGTTTTGAGACCAGGACCATTATTATCACACATTTTGCCTTTCAATTAGTGTATGTCTGGGAAAAATAAAATAAAAATCACAACATCTCTGTAATATATACACCCCCCCCCCCCCACCTCCTCCTTTAGGTTTCTTTAAGAGCACTGCAAGTACAAAAAAATACCTGTTGACTCTTCCAGAAAATCCAGTGAGCTCCCAATCTCCTGTCTGAAGTGACAAAGATGTCTCTGCTGCACTAAAATCCCAAGCAGTATTGTCAGTGGTTCCCCATTCTCCTCTGCTGGACAACACAACACCTCCCCTTTCCTCATTTCTATTACATATGGGGGATGTTCTGCAGTCCATTAGGAGAGAGCTGACAACACTGCTTAGGATTTCATTGCAGCAGAGGCATTTATCAGTCACTACAGGAAGTTAGGGGCTCACTGAATTTCTGACAGAACAACGGGTGTTTTTCTATACTTGCAAAGACAATACAAGAGGAAATGTGCATGTACTGTAGACATGAACCAGTATATAAGTTTCTAATTTTGCCCTGACATATACTTTAAAGTGATTGTAAAGCCTTTTTTTTAAAAAATAACAAACATGTTATACTTACCTCCTCTGTGCAATTGGTTTTGCACAGCGCAGCCTGGATCCTCCTCTTCTCAGGTCCCATTCGCAGCTCCTGGCCCCTCCCTCCCGTTGAGTGCCCCCACAGCATGGAGCTTGCTATGGGGGCACCCGAGTCGAGTTACAGCTCTGCGTGTCCATTCAGACATGGAGCCCCGTCCCCTCTCTCCCCTGATTGGCTAACTGACTTTGATTGACAGCCGCGGGAGCCAATGGTGCCGCTGCTGTGTCTCAGCCAGTCAGGAGGAGAGTCCCGGATGGCTAAAACATTTGTGGACATCCCTGGAGAGAGATGGGGCTCAGGTAAGTAATTAGGGGGTGCTGGGGAGGCTGCTACACACAGAAGGCTTTTTATCTTAATGCTTTGTAAGTTGTTGTTCGTGTTTTTAATTGTATTTGATTGGTGAGAAATGAAGGGATTGGCAGAGAGGGGTAGCAGACACTGAACAACATGTGTAAGACCCCCTCTGACTGCATCTTATCTATTAGATGGGTGATTGGGAGGTGGGAAAACTGTAGTTCAACTGCACGTTTTTATCAGTCCCCCCTTGCTGTCCATGTAAATGAGGCCTTACTAGGAAGTTCTAGGTATTTCATGTAGGCTGAACATGGTTGTAAACCCTCACATATACCCAGTGAAGTGAACAGTCTCAGATGATACACAGAGATGAAACAAATCCTCCTACATAAGTTTTACATGCATATCTGCTGTCTTCGTCTTTCTACACCCTTTCAAAAGTGCAGATCGTGTTAAAAATCTTTCATCTGTCAGCAGTACATGGGGAAGGGTGGAGAGACTGCATTTACACTGTGAAAGAGCTGATTGGAGGAAAGACACCCCCCTCCACATAGGCAGAGGAATGAAGGAACATGCAGAGCTGTAGTCTGAATAGACAAGCTTATCTACCTCTAAGCACCTTCCCCAACACAATTTTTCAGCTACTGTTATCTCAATTGTCAGAGAACTTGTCAGAAGTGCTGATAACAGAGGAACAAAGCACCAGAGAGAAACGACACTCTGGCAGAATTTATGATTTCTTGGCCATTTTTCAGAGAATATGAATGAGAACACAAAAACTTTTCTTTCACTCATGGTTAGTGTTTGGCTGAAGCCATTTATTATCAACCAACTGTGTTTACTCTTTTAAAATCATAATGACAACAGAAACTACCCAAATGACCCGGATCAAATTGCCCCCTTTAACCACTTCCCGCCCGCAGGACGTCTATTGACGTCCTGGGGTTTCAGTGGTGATATCTCAGTGATGCCGGCACCTGCAGGCATCATTGAGGTATCATTTTTTAGAGCAGGCGATTCCCATCACCGTAAGAACGATCATAGCGGCAGGTCAGCCGCTTGATCGTTCTTACAGGCGGCGGGAGGGGACGTCCCCCCCCTCCCGCCGCCCTCCGGTGCTTCTCCCGACTCACCTGAGCGATCGGTGACCGGGAGAAGGAATCGCCTGCCGCCGGATGCTGGTGCGAGAGATTTCCGAGGGACAGATGTCCCTCGGTCATCTCTATGGCTCTCGGAGGCCCGGGCGCACGGCGTGACGTCACTTCCGGGTCTCCGAAGTAAACAAAAGCCGTTAAAGGGGAAGGAAAGGCTGAAATCGTCAGTTTTTTTTTTCTGATCTCAGCCTTTCCAGCCTGTAGGATACTAGTCTTTTTTTTTTGACTGCTAAAGTCGGAAAGGAAGGGGAAATTGCCGAGAACAAATGAAGCCTCTGGGCCTCCACTGCAGTGCTGCACGCGGGCCCGGAGGCTC
>BLSH010376024.1:83269-95890 GCA_018402905.1 Glandirana rugosa
AAAAAAAAAAAAAATAAAGAATAAAATGAAAATAAAAAAAATAAAACTGTGAAAGTGAAATAAAAATAAAAGAAAATAAAAATAAAGTGAAAGTGTCAAAATAAAAAAAATAAAAGTAAAATAAGAAATAAAAAAAAAAAAAAAAAATTTAAAGCGTCCCGTCCCCGCGAGCTCGCGCACAAAAGCGAATGCATACGCAAGTCGCGCCCACATATGTAAACGGCGTCCAAACCACACATGTGAGGTATCGCCGCGTGCGTTAGAGTGAGCGCAATAATTCTAGCCCAAGACCTCCTCTGTAACTCAAAAAACCTAACCTGTAAAAATTTTTAAAGCAGCGCCTATGGAGATTTTTAAGTACCAAAGTTCGGCGCCATTCCATGAGTTTGCGCAATTTTAAAATGTGACATGTTGGGTATCTATTTACTCGGCATAACATCATCTTTCACATTATGAAAAAAAATTGGGCTAACTTTACTGTTTTGTTTTTTTTTAATTCATGAAACTGTTTTTTTTCCAAAAAAAACGCGTTCGAAAAATCGCTGCGCAAATACCGCATGACATAAAAAGTTGCAACAACCTCCATTTTATTCCCTAGAATCTTTGCTAAAAAACCATATATAATGTTTGGGGGTTCTGAGTAATTTTCTAGCAAAAAAATGATGATTTATACATGTAGGAGAGGAGTGCCAGAAATGGCTCGGATGCGAAGTGGTTAACATCAATGACAGCTTGAAGTCTTTTGTGGTATTTGTGGATGAGGCTTTTTATCTTCTCAGATGATAAAGCTGCCCATTCCTCTTATCAAAAAGCCTCCAGTTCCTGGAAATTCTTGGGCTGTCTTGCATGAACTGCATGTTTGAGATCTCCCCAGAGTGGCTCAATGATATTGAGGTCAGGAGACTGAGATGGCCACTCTAGAATCTTCACTTTATTCTGCTGTAGCCAATGACAGGTTGACTTGGCCTTGGGTTTTGGATCATTGTCATGTTGGAATGTCCAAGTACATACCATGCGCATGCAAATGTTCCTTTAGTATTTTTTGATAACATACTGCATTCATCTTGCCATCAATTTTGACCAATTTTCCTGTGCCTTAGTAGCTCACCCATCCTCAAAACATCAGCATGTTTCACAGGCCTTGTTGACTCTCCAAATGTAGGGTTTATGGTTGTGGCCAAAAAGCTCAATTTTGGTCTAATCACTCCAAATGACTTTGTGCCAGAAGGTTTGAGGCTTGTCTCTGTGCTGTTTGGAGTATTGTAAGTGGGATACTTTGTGGCATTTGTGTAGTAATGGCTTTCTTCTGGCGACTCGACCATGCAGCCCATCTTTCTTCAAGTGCCTCCTTATTGTGCATCTTGAAACAGCCACACCACATGTTTTCAGAGAGTCCTGTATTTCACCTGAAGTTATTTGTGGGTTTTTCTTTGCATCCCAAACAATTTTCCAGGCAGTTGTGGCTGAAATTCTAGTTGGTCTACCTGACCGTGGTTTGGTTTCAACAGAACCCCTCATTTTCCTCTTCTGGATTAGAGTTTGAACACTGCTGATTGGCATTCTCAATTCCTCTGATATCTTTTTATATCCCTTTTCTTTTTTATACAGTTAAACTACCTTTTTCTGCAAATCATTTGACAATTCTTTTGCTTTCCCCATGACTCAGAATCCAGAAACGTCAGTGCAGCACTGGATGAAAGATGCAAGGGTCTGTCAGGAGTCCAGAAACTCATTAACCTTTTATACACGCACACGAATTACAAGCAAACAGATCACAGGTGAGGATGGTTACCTTTAATAGCCATTCAAACCCCTTTGTGTCAAAGTATGTGCATGTTATCAGGCCAAAATCACCAGGGTATGTAAACTTTTGATCAGGGTAATTTGGGTAGTTTCTGTTGTCATTATGATTTAAAAAGAGTAAACACAGTTGATTAATAATAAATGGCTTCAGTCAAACACGAACCATGAGTGAAAGAAATGTTTTTGTGTCATCATTCATATTCTCTGAAAAATGACCAAGAAATCATAAATTCTGCCAGGGTATGTAAACTTATGAGCACAACTGTATATGTGCACAGTTCAAATTTCATGAATGGGGTTTACAACCACTTTAAAAGAGCGGAGGAAGAGCAAGGGGAACGTGGCTGATCTCCTGCTGGGAAGAGGTTAGTTAGTTGACCCTTTTACTTTTCCCTGGGTAAACTAAAGTAGCACTTAAAGTAGCAACTTCAAGGGATAAATTAATAGCCTGCAAACTTTTCATTTTCCAGACACTGTGATACAAAATGGTTACCGTCGCTTTTTGTTTATGAGAGGAGGACTTCACCAAGGACGTGTTCTAATTACGGGGCGACGAAGCACAATGAAACCATGACCTGGGAAGATCTAGTTTCGTTATATTTAGAAAGGTTTAGATGAATGGATAAACCGTGTAATAGATGCCACAGGGAGAAAAGAAACGTAAATAGATCCTTTAAACAAAGCAAAGGTTAAAATGGCTCAGTTGTTCCATTCAGGCTATTCTAGGTGCTCTGAAGAAGCTGAAACATACCCACAACTGTCAGCCAATCTGGCTGAAACACAACGATGGACAATTTAAAAAACCGCAGGAACGAAAAGCACGTGGCCCAAAAGTAACCAATGAGGTTTCCACTTAGAAAAAAACATCAGCTGGAGTCTGCTTCCTATCGCCAGCACAGACACTTTAATCTGGTTTACAAAAATTAGCTCCTACACTGTACAACCTGTAATCCAGGATATCCAAAGGAACCCAAAACAAAAATGGATATATTGCAGCTTACCAGTCTTTAGATGTTGTGCTACAATAGTACATAAAAATAACGGTTCATCTTGTCAGAATTCCTTGCGACTTTCTGTGAGCTAAACTAATACATTAATGTTTTCCCAGCTTCCTTCTGTGAGCTACAAGAGAAACCCTTCCCATTTAATGGGCATGCAGTGGGGAAGAGAGACTAGTAGTCCAAGGCAAGCGAGCAATCTAGAGATAAAAATTGTCTCCCTCCATAGATACAGTGCAGTAAGTGAGCGTCGTCACCCTAGGACAGGAAGAGCTGGGCACAGCAGGATTACTAGATTGATATCATTGAAATAAAACGCAGTGATATAAGGTGGGTAGAACAGAACATAAATGCCCCAATGTGATGACTTTTCTTCACTCACTGCAGACTTTTTAGGAAGAGAGACAATTGCAAGAGCAGGGGGATGAGAATTTGTGAAGTACCATGAAGTATAGTTCTGGTTACAATGGTGGAAACTTAAAGCAGTTGTTATACCCCGCTTGGTGATTTTTACCTACAGGAGGTAAGCCTATATTAAGGCTTACCTGCAGGTAAATGAATATCTCCTAAACCTGCATCGTTTAGGAGATATTCACCCTGCATGCAGCTGCTGACATCAGCAGCGCATGCGCTCTGAAGGTCCGGCGTATCGTGCCGCAACTTCAGAGCTCCTTGCCAGAACGGAGTTACATCATCGCAGCTCCGGCCACTCACAGTGCCAGAGCCTGCGAACCAGGAAGAAACACTGGGGGTATAGGTCAGCCCCCTCAGTGGTGACTGGTGCCCCTGCGTGAGCTTCGTTCTAAGGTAAGTATTTCATAATGTGCTAGTATGTGATGCTATTGTCTTGCAAGTTGTTTTTTTTCAGTGGTTTACTACCGCTTTAACAGTACGAGCCATGAAATGCTGGGTTCCAGCATGGTCCAAGTTTCATCAGCAAACACCCAAATGGAAGACACAACTTTTTTTTTTTTTGGCTTCATGTGAAGCTCTACATCAACCTGAAAAATATTAAAGGCATTTGCCTCATTTAAATTGGATTTAAAATAAAAAAATGGACTGTGAGTGCACCATCTCTCTTCTATTTCTGTATATCCTAGGGCTGCAAATTAAATATATCTAAACCCTAAAACACAATATATTGAAGAATGTGGTGGCAGCATTCATTTTTCTTTTTTAGGCACACTAGAATGCAGTGCGGGAAACCCACGATTGTGTGCACATTTCCCACACTGCATTCAAAATGCACTTACATAGTTACATAGTTAGTCAGGTTGAAAAAAAAAGACACAAGTCCATCCAGTTCAACCAATGAGTCACTGAGTTGTGATCCACAGCAGGTGTCAATATATATTGAAACATATAGAAAAGAAAAGAGGGTGCACCGACCTTGTGCATTACCAAAAATAATTTTAATATAAGTAAAAACAACAATGGTTATACTCACATACAAACGTGGTATACAAGCATATCAAGGCAACAGCAATAGTGAACGGTGTCTCTTAGCTCTTGAGTTTGGACAGGGGATGCCGGAGGACCAGACAGTATAGCAGGGTGGCTAACGCGTTTTGAGGGAGGACCCGCTTTCTCAGAGACATCGCTTTGGTTCTGAGGAAGAGGGTCATCCCTCGAAACGTGTTAGCTGTTTGCTGTTTTTACTTATATTAACATTATTTTTGGTAATGCACAAGGTCAGTGCGCCCTCCCTTCTTTTCTATATGTTACAGTGCCAAGGACACCCATTGTTCTGAGGAGGGCAGCAAGGCCATTGACATTCCATACAAAAAAGGGTTGACTGAACCACACATTCCTAGACCCAGCACCCAAGCGCAGGAGAATGTTTTTGTGTTAATATATATTGAACAGACATAATAAAACATTTTCAGTAATAGAGCAAAAGGGAGCAAATAAAAAAATCTCATTGCAGATTACATATTTAAATGGATATTAAATATTAATATAATATTAAATTATAAATGGTCTTGTGTGGGAGTTCTACGTGTATTTGTTTTTTATTTAACAAAAGGAGTTTTTCTTCAAACAGAAATTGGCGACATCATGAACATAAGGCGTCATGGAAAGGAGGCAGAGTGACTTTAGATGGGATACTCACCATAAGGCAGGTGCCAGTTTGGGTGCTCGCTGCTCTGTATGAGCGGTTAACTTTGCCGGCTACCATGGCCTGGAGACGCTGCAGCTGCTGCAAGAGGGTCCTGAGGAGGGAAGATAACAAGGAGAATTAAAAGGCATGTCAGGTCTGAAAACAAGCTTTAGTTACTGAGGGGCTTATTGCTAAACTCAGCAAAAACTATTTATTTTTATATCATTGCAGTCCTTAATTATTATCTGCTATATTTCACCTGTCTTTTTACAATTTCTAAAACCTTCATCACTATTAGGGTACTTGCACAGATTACTGAATAAGGATCGATCAATTATCGGTACGGGACGATTATCGGCGGCCAATATTCACTGTTTTTTTTAAGTATCGGTCACAAACATACCCGGTACAGTTCTTTAGAGCAGACGGCCAGCTTTATTGTAATGACAACCGATGCGACTCAGCAGCTGCTCGCCTGTTATTACAAGCAGCGGGAGGGGACTCTCTCCCCCCCCCCCCCCTCCTGCGTGCGTCACGTACCGTTGCTCGCCCGGGCTATCCCATCCCACCGGGAGGCCCAAGCAACCAACTGTCACGACCGCCGGTGGGCCGAAGACCAGAACAAAGCCAGATCTAGTAACCTGGAAGCATTACATCATACGTCATTACATCACTTCCCGGATAACTGGCATATTAAAGGCCTCAGTTTTAAAAAAATAGAAAGTATTTAAAAATGCAGATCTTGACATTTTGAAAACTTTCAAATGCAGAGGAGGGGTTTGGGGTCTTAAAGAGTACCTGTCACTGGCTATTACTGTCACAAGGGATGTTTACATTCCTTGTGACAGCAATAATAGTGATTTAAAAAAAAATGTAAAAGGGCAGTGTAAAATTAAAAATTTTAAATGTGCAGAATATCGACACATAATATGGGCTATCGGCCTGAGAGGTGGCTGAAAAATCGGTATTGTATCGGCACTGAAAAAACAATACCGGTCGATCCCTATTACTGATGTTTAAACAATCACAATTTCTTGCGTTTATTTTAAGCGCATTTGTGAATACGCACATACACGAGTAAAATAAATTGTAGCTCTCAGAATGCAATTTTAACCTCTTCAGATTAACAATTTACAGGCGTACTTGTGTATTTGCTCGTATATGCTCATACGCACCTAAAATACAGATAGGCAACTTAGATTTCTGCATTTATTTTTTTCTACTCATCTATGCACAGCACATGTTTATGAACATGGTTAAAAACCATGGGCTGCATTTAGATCAGTTAAAGAAAAAGCCAGTTAGCCTAAAAACACTACGTTTTTAGGCAGCAGTATGCAAAAGGGCTTATACAGAATTAAAATATTGTCCAGCAGTTAGAGCAATACATTACAAAATAGAGGGAGACAGTATAGTTACAATTCATGGAGAGTTAGGCACGCCTTGCTTGTGAAAGCTTACAATGTAGTTCTGATACTGAAGTGAAGTGTTCAAAGATGGCGGGTGGGAGCAGACAGACAGCGGAGAACAATGGTGCAACGTGTCCAAACTATGCCCAGTAAAGCAGTGGCGTCACCAGCATACCAAACTTAGGCAAAAGGCAGGGATATTTATTGCCACAAACTTGCAATACGATAATGTGCCTTGCATCACGTCACAAATTTGCATCAAACAATATTCCTGCATTTTGCATAGGTTTGGTGTCTTAGTGATGCCAATGCTTTGTTCTGCTTGGTTGCATGGTGCCAACCATTATTCAGTGACTGCAGCACCCATTTTTTTTATGTGTTTCAGCGGCATCAAGTGCACTGGATCATATAGTCTCATACCAAATTATGCCCTAGTTATAATTTCAGCAACAAAAAACTGTGTTCGGAGGATGCCCCAAGAAGTATGAACAAGTTTGGCACCTGTGGATGGAACTAGTGGATCAGTCTACTTTGGCCTTCTGAGTATCTACCCGGCTCTATGGTGAACTACGGTCTATACGCAAGATGCATGGGCGGTTGTATATGTTAGTGCAACAACAATCTAAATGTTCTACTCTTGTAGTATCAAACTCTGGTGGATAGGGTAGGAGAGAGGGTCTTCCAGGTAATGCTACTCCTTGTCATAATCCTATATACTGTAGATCTGAGCAGTGTGTGTCTAGAGTTATAGAGTAAGTTGTAAGTTGCGAGTTGTACTCACATGTTACGCACATGGCTAGGTGCACCAGTTAGCCGGGGTATGCCTCAATGGCTAGGTTTTGTACTTCTAACCATATAATTTTCTAATAAAAAGAGAATTTTCAAAAAAAAAAAAAAACTGGAAAAGTCTTTAGAAGCCTAAAATTCTGTCCACTAAAGTACTTTTCACTGAATTGTTTCTTGCAGTGCATTAACACATGTTATGTTGTGCGCAGGGCTTGACAAATTTGCACACGCTTAAAAAATCATTTTAGGTCTGAAGATTACATAAAACCCCCAAACATATATTTTCTGAAAGCAGACACCCTGGAAAATAAAATAGTGGTAGTTTTTTGTGTCTCATGATTTTACTGCAAAGGCAAAAATTTCAGTAAAGAACACATTAAAAGTTCATTTTAGGGGGCACAAAAACAAAGCTTATGGGTGGAGCACTTTTTTGGTAAAATATAAAAGCTGATGTTGCACCGAGTATATAGATACCTAACACATCAAACATTAAATTTGTACGCACTTGTGAAATGGTGACAAACTTCAGTACCCTATATTTTCCATAGGTGACGGTTTAAAAACCCCTATTGCTCATCAGTTTAGTGTTACAAAGCAGGTCTGGTGCTAGAATTATTGCTCCCATTCCGGAGTGTGCAGTGCAACATACGCAACATCGATGGTTTCAGGCATAGGTGGCACGTGCGTTTATGTTTGTATATGTGGGGGCTCAAAATATTTTTTTGGGCGAGGGGGTGATATATGTGCTTAGATATTATTTTTTTTTACAATTAAAAAACTATTTTTTTTTTTACTCAACAAAAAGTCCCCTATCTGTTGATTTTTTTTGGCGACAGATTCTCTTTAATGAGACATCCAGGGTTTAAAATACACTGTATGCCTCCTATGTATTCCACTAAATGTAATGCAATGCACATCGCACTGCATTACTTTCTTTCCCAGCCTTGGAAGCGGTCAATGGGGATTAACATGCGCTGCATTAGGGAAGCCCATCGAAATCAATGGGCTGCCAACACACCTAAAAGCCCGCTGTGGGATACAGCTCACTGCAACATGTTGTCTCAATGTAGCATGAGTCTCGGCATGTTACTACAACCTGAACATGTAATGGGTCTGAAGGGCTTGTATACAGTATGGCGTATGCTCAACCTTTCAGCCAACTGGCAGGAGACAGTTTAGCTTTAGACCAAATAATATCTGCAGCTTCAGGGTTGCCTCTTATTTATTTATTTCAGGTGTTTATATAGCGCTGTCAATTTACGCAGCGCTTTACATATATATTGTACATTCACATCAGTCCCTACCCTCAAAGGAGCTCACAATCTAAGATCCCTAACTCACATTCATGCCTCTCTCTGTTTTCTTTAGCTTTTCCAAGCAAATACAGATGCTATGCAGATACTCTGAGCAAAATGCTCTTCTGAAACCAATGTAATCTTACCAGGCTCTAAAAGCAAGTTCCAAAAACTACAGCACAATATCTTCAGAATACCAAGAACTATAGTTTAGACACTAGGGGGCACCATTGCACCATCATAAAAACATCAGCTGTGCACAATGTATACAGGGACCTATTTTTTTTTCAAAATACTTTTAACTGTTAACTATAAATGCATAAAACTGGCAATGCACTATACAATTTTCTTTATATTTACATGGCTTCAACTATGTAGTGCAAGAGCCTGCCTGATTGCACACAAAACTGAAAGTGTTAAGATTAGACCATATTATATGGTTTTGATTGATCTAAAGGAAAATTGTACAAGAAAATAGTATAATTTATGGCCAGCCTTACTCATGTTACACATTATACCACCCAATCCAAAATTTACTAACAGTATTTCAAAAGCAGTACATATACCATGTTGGTAGTGCAGCAATAGGGACGCAGAATTCTACCATCACAATAATTATTAGAGAAAAGGAATTGTTATCTTACCTGTTAGCGGTTTCTAGAACTTCTACTTTCTTACGCAAATCACTGTTTTCTGAAGAACAATTCTCCACCCTAAGGACACAGCATAGAGATCAGTCAGACCAAACCAGGGGGAGATACATTACAGTCACTGGGCCCTAATGATGTCATAAAAGCTTAAAGTTTGTGTAGCAGATCGGATGCAGCAGCTGATCGAATTAAAGTGTTTCAACAGTCTCACTCGACAGAAGTCAATCTACCAATCAGCTCCTGCTTAACAGAGAGAGTAACACCCACGGATCGAAATCCAGATGGTCACCGCTGAACCGTCTGAACTTCAATCCGTGTGTATTCAGCTTAATGGTAGAGAGATGACAACACTGCTTCTGCTGCACTGAAATCCAAAGCAGAGCTATCAGCCCTGCCTAAGTGCTCCCTGCTGGACTACAGAACACCCCCCTTAATGTTATGGAAGTGAGGAGGGGGGAGAGTTGTTGTGTAGTTCAGTATGGGCTTACAATGTTGCTTGGGAGGAGTTATTAGCTCACTATAGGAAGTCAGGAGCTCACTGGATTTCAACAGGTATTTTTCATTACAATGAAACAAAACATGGGAAAATGTGCAGGTATTGCAAACATGTACTAAATTGTTTTGTTTTTTTGCCCAGATGTAAACTTTCTAAAAACTTGATATAGTACAAATCACTGTGATCCAATTACCTCTTCTCCAAGCTGTCCATGTATTCTTTTTTCTTTCTTCGGCTTTCCTGGGCTGAGATCTGCAGAGATAAACATATGTTAGGGTATTTGACTAGCAGTAATATTAGATGCAGACTTTGTGACTTCCATTAAATACAAATGGCTTCCTTGATATCCTCAAAAATCTCAAGTAATCCCAAAAACCTGTGAATGGCATTGAGAGGTTTCATTTCTCTGATGAAATTTCACCATGTGGCATAACTCAATTTAAAACCCAATGAGCTTTCCAAATGCCACTTTCGGCTAATAACTCAGATTTTTACAGCAACTAAACAACCTATAGCTAGAGCTTGGATTCCTTCTCCCCGACGGCAGTACATCCAAGATTTATTGGATGCTCATCAACGACAAACTGACTGCTAATATTACTGATGAAATATATAGCTTACATACAGTATCTCACAAAAGTGAGTACACCCCTCATATTTTTGTAAATATTTTATTCTATCTTTTCATGTGACAGCACTGAAGAAATTACATTTTGCTACAATGTAAAGTAGTGAGTGTACAGCTTGTATAACAGTGTAAATTTGCTGTCCCCTCAAAATAACTCAACACACAGCTATTAATGTCTAAACCGCTGGCAACAAAAGTGAGTACACCCCTAAGTGAACTTTTATACTGTTATACAAGCTGTACACTCAATATTTTGCATTGTAGCAAAGTGTAATTTCTTCAGTGTTGTCACAAGAAAAGATATAATAAAATATTTACAAAAATGTGAGGGGTGTACTCACTTTTGTGAGATACTGCAATACCTGGGACCCCAGGATTTCGCACTTTAGACCACCAGGCTTTGACCACCACTTACTAGACTAATGAGTAATAGACCCACCTATCCATCACAGAGTTACAGTCCTCATACCCCATGGGATACTCCTCTACAGAATCCCATATCTGTTTCCCTTCTTCTTCACTTATATTCACAATTTTAGTATGTCCTCTATGACCCTCAGTTGAAGCTCCATTAGAGCCCCTAGATGACACATTACTTGTTTCCTAGTATGCGGAAATTTCCTAGGCACTTTGTATGGCTGGTCTGCATGCCAGGCCAGTGTCATTGTTATCTTCTGATGGTTCTGTATTTACTGCTTTAAATCAAAAAAAACTTTTTTTTTTTAATAAAAAAAAAAAAGACTAATAAAAGAATATGGCATTTTCTTTAAAAATGTATGCAGGCAGTGTCAGAGGGGTAGGATAGGTAAGATTTAACAGTGGGTTTGTGTTGCCTTTCCACATACTTTAAGATTGCAATGGGGTTTAAAGCATATCAAAGCCAAAAAAATAAAAATGTGATATATTGCAAGTTACCAATCCTAAGATGGTAAAAATGTAAAGTGATAATATATAAATAAGACACGTGTAGAGAGAGGCCTCAATTTTTTGGATAAACGGTACCAGCATCCTGTTGTGTATACAAAATTGGGGAATGAGGTCTAGGCTTCTGTCCCAAAAGCACTTTTCCATCATTGAAGTCCACACAAACAAGTGCAAAAATGTTACATGATTGTAACTATTGTTTTTAATTGTTGCATGTTTTTCAATAAATTGTTTTTTTTTTTTTTTACAACATGTGTTTACTCTCTATTGGTACCTAGAAAGTGCTCCCTCATTTTGCCCTTCTCAGGGTATTGGCCTAAAACTTCTGCTTTTGGAACAGACGCCTAGACCTCCTTCCCCAATTTTGTATAAATAAGACACGCACAAAAAAGCACCACATGAAATAAATAGATAGATAGTATAGGGCCTACAGTGGGGGTGGAAGCAAGTTTAGGCTTAGACAGTATTGAGGGTGAAAAAAAAATTATATATATATATATATATATATATATATATATATATATACACACACACACAGTACAGACCAAAAGTTTGGACACACCTTCTCATTCAAAGAGTTTTCTTTATTTTCATGACTATGAAAATTGTAGATTCACACTGAAGGCATGAAAACTATGAATTAACACACGTGGAATTATATACATAACAAAAAAGTGTGAAACAACTGAAAATATGTCATATTGTAGGTTCTTCAAAGTAGCCACCTTTTGCTTTGATTACTGCTTTGCACACTCTTGGCATTCTCTTGATGAGCTTCAAGAGGTAGTCACCTGAAATGGTTTTCACTTCACAGGTGTGCCCTGTCAGGTTTAATAAGTGTGATTTCTTGCCTTATAAATGTTGGGGATTTATTCAAAATTGAAGGCATACTGAACCAGCATGGCTACCACAGCATCTTGCAGCGGCATGCTATTCCATCCGGTTTGCGTTTAGTTGGACCATCATTTATTTTTCAACAGGACAATGACCCCAAACACACCTCCAGGCTGTGTAAGGGCTATTTGACCAAAAAGGAGAGTGATGGGGTGCTGCGCCAGATGACCTGGCCTCCACAGTAACCAGACATGAACCTAATCGAGATGGTTTGGGGTGAGCTGGACCGCAGAGTGAAGGCAAAAGGGCCAACAAGTGCTAAGCATCTCTGGGAACTCCTTCAAGACTGTTGGAAGACCATTTCAGGTGACTGCCTCTTGAAGCTCATCAAGAGAATGCCAAGAGTGTGCAAAGCAGTAATCAAAGCAAAAGGTGGCTACTTTGAAGAACCTAGAATATGACATACAGTATTTTCAGTTGTGTCACACTTTTTTGTTATGTAGATAATTCCACATGTGTTAATTCATAGTTTTGATGCCTTCAGTGTGAATCTACAATTTTCATTGTCATGAAAATAAAGAAAACTCTTCGAATGAGAAGGTGTGTCCAAACTTTTGGTCTGTACTGTATGTATATACAAGGGTCTCTACGAATCGTGAACAACCGGGAAAACGGAAGTGAGACGCCAGGTCGAGTG
>BLSH010376024.1:95900-106339 GCA_018402905.1 Glandirana rugosa
TAAGGTCCGATTATAATAGGTTCGGATACACGAAACCATCATAGACGAGTAACGACGAACACTCAGTCACCCTAACAAAAAGAAAAAAACCAGATTACCGAAGTCAACATAACAAACAAGGTATTGACAGAACAACAGTTGATACAATGGTGGGACTATTAAATAGCACACTTTTTTGAAGGTGTGTCCAAACTTTTGGTCTGTATATATTTTTTTTGTATAGCATACAGATAAATTATCAGGGTGGTAACATAGTTGACAACAAGACAGTTATGGAGCAAACAATACAACTGAAGCCATTAGACCAAAAAAAGAAAAAACAATTCCACTGACTCACAAGCAGCAATGAGCAGATACTACCAAAGCACATAGGCTTGGATAATATTAGCCTGGAATTCTACTTTAACAGCCTGCTCAGGCAAAAGAAACCACGTTTGCTAATAAATGTTATTTACAAATTTTGTGAATTCACTAACCTTGTTCTTAATCTTTCTGCGGATTTTCTTCAGAGCTTTTTCTTCAGCCTT
Source organism: Glandirana rugosa (assembly GCA_018402905.1). Classification (NCBI taxonomy): domain Eukaryota; kingdom Metazoa; phylum Chordata; class Amphibia; order Anura; family Ranidae; genus Glandirana; species Glandirana rugosa. Next base: position 96,428 of record BLSH010376024.1, read on the forward strand.
AGTGAGGGGCAGTTTGGTGGGGATGGGGTATCCCTCCGCTATAAGGGTCCTCTTCTCTTCCTCAGTGAGGATTAGGGGCCCTGTTCCTTGAAGCTTCTGCAGAGAATTAGAATAAAACGTATTAGAAGTAAATGAATTAAAAATTATTTCAGAGTTCTGCGGTTCTTAGGTTTGCGAAAGAGCCACGAGGGAGATCCCTCAAAATATTTCTTAATTTATTAAGATGGAGGAAACTTTGAGCTTGAGAAAATGGGTTAGGAAGATGGGTTTATGGACACCACCACTGAGAAAGATAATTCATGCACAAGACACAATTAACATGTCATTTTTTTTTTTTTTTTAGAATTGGGCTTTTAAGATCCTACAAATATGAGATTTGCCCTAATTTAATGCCACATAAATGACTAGGGAAGCCAAGGAACTAGCATCTTCAAAAAGAAATGGCAACCAATCTATATTCCTCAGTACAGGAATATTATTAGTATTTTGCATCTCCATGACTGGAGTGACTATGATCAGAAAATTTTAGATTGTATGGAAAGCTCAAAGCTTTATTTTTTAGGTTTGGATAGAGTATGGAGGAGTTAAAACCCCTACTATATTATTTTTGTGGTCTGTGTCCTGCTGAGGAAATTTTCCCTTTACTTCCTGCCCCAGAGACACAACAGAAAATAAGAAGAATTCTCCAAAAGTGAAACTCCAACCACATTGCAGGATTTTTTACTTGCCTCTTGCTCCAATTGCAACTTAAAATTGTTTGGATTTCATCCTACCTCTGTGGAAATGATAACCAGAACACAGTGAAGGTGAATCCCCCCCAGTGGGCATGCAATAAAAACTTTATATAGGGTCCAACCCTTCTTCACTCTATCCAAAACCAGCTGGGAGCAGATGTTTAGGCCAGCCTCATCATTGTGGCGGTTAGTAAGCAGCGGCATATTCATGTGCCCACTTTTTAGCACATATTTCTGCAGTCACTTGAGCATGTACTGTGTGTTATAAAATTACACAAATGGGGGCACAAATGTATGCCCTGGCATGGGTATGTGCTACACATGAGGGCATAGATTTATACACCTTGGTCACTAATGGGTTAAAGTGAGGCGATTTATGCAATATATAGTGAGACTCTGGGAGGCCTCTGCTGGGCCTTGTTGTTCCTGCACAGCTAGAGGCATATTTGGCAGTGTCTGATTTATGATGGCTGAAGCTCTGCAGGGAGAAAATCCTAACATGCTCAGCCTCTCATGTAAGTGTGAGTCACTAATGAATAGGACAATTGTGTTCTCAGAACCAGTATGGGGGAGAATACACTGTACATTGAGTCATCAAATGACCATTAGCTTCCTACAGCCAGTTTTCCACTGCAAGCATTTTTTCCTGAGCTCTGTACAACAGTCTAGTGTTGAATGAAATCTCCATCCTGGGCATTCTCTCTCAAGGATCTCTGCAACCTGATATTAGCTTGGATAAATCTACTATTATTATTTGTCTCCATTGTGCCAACATATTCCGCTCTGCTTTGAAGAGAATGACAATGCAGTATATGCTACAGGAGGCCATACAATTTACACAGGGTTGATTTACAAAATGATTACAGACTGTTCACTTAGCATAGTGAATGTTCACTAAGCTTATTCAATATGATGAAACTGTATTTGTTTCAATCATTCGATCACGTTTTAATTTCCCTTGCAGAGGATCGGGCTTTCAAAGTGAACACGGCTTCACCTTCTTTACTAAACTAAGTGAACTTTCTGGGGTTGATTTACTAAAACTGGTTCACTCAGAATCTGGTGCAGCTATGCATGGTAGCCAATCAGCTTCTAACTTCAGCTTGTTCAATTAAGCTTTGACAATCAAACCTGCAAGCTGATTGGTTTCTATGCAGAGCTGCACCAGATTTTGCACTCTCCAGGTTTAGTAAATCAACCCCTCTTGTGTTTCTTTGGTAAAGAAAAGCTTCACCTTTTATCATTCAAATGGTTTCCTTTAGCTCAAGTCCAGTAACTTTGTCTAGACTGACATGATGTCATCAATCTGCTGCAGGCCTGAGAAAGCATTTTCTCAGTCTCCTCTCCCCCAAAGATCAGACTGCAACTTTGTAACATTAAGAGGTTGAAGCATGGGCTTATCGATGTTAGACATCTGCGAACACAGCCAAGGACTGCACAGGCACCACGATTTATAAGACTATGGGGGGAGATTTACTAAAACTTGTGCACACCGAATCTGGTGTAGCCGTGCCTAGTAACCAATCAGCTTCTAACTTCAGCTTGTTCAATTAAGCTTTAAAAATAAAACCTGGAAGCGGATTGGTTACTAGGCACAGCTGCACCAGATTCTGTGTGCACAAGTTTTAGTAAATCCCCCCCATGGTCTCATAAATCCTGGTGCCTGTGCAGTCCTTGGTTGTGTTTGCAAATGTCTGACATAGATCATAGTAAATTTCCCCCTAGGTCATCTCTGATGTGGCATCTCAATTCAAGAAGTAGATGATGACCCTGGATGATACCAGAACAAAGATGGCTCTGTCCTTCTGGACAGAAAAGCAGATGAAGGCATTGTTACTGTGATCTCTGTAACAAATGTGACCTGGAAATGTCACATTTACTTAGGGATCATGAAAATGTGATCTGATTTTAGGTTCATTTCAACACCACGTTGCAGGCTCAGCAGTGCAGGGCATACTATCTTTTGCAAAATGATACCCAAGATTATTTACAGTTTTGCTGCACTGCACATTGTCAGGGCTGCAAATTACACTTACGATTTACATAACCTATTTCCACCACCCTGATACTAAAGCAACCATAAAAAAACAGCTCCTAGCATCAGCATCCTGAACAACATTGTGATACATAACTGGCCCATACAACCTGCTGAAGACCTTTCATATGTGTTTACCATACACTGCAAAGAGAATAAATGTTAAGTACTTACATGTGGAGCAGTCAGAAGGGGGGAATTTGAAAGTGCCGAGGGGCTGCGAGCTGTCACTTTGCTTCCGGACTGTGATTGGACAGGACTGGAGGGTGGGAGGGACCGGCTAGGGCTCTGGCCTCCTTCAGAATCACTCCCATGGCTGCTGGGAGGAGTAGGGGGCAGCTGCAACGTGTCTGATGATGCCTCTAAAAGAGAGCAATTTTTTTTTTTTAATGGCAACAGTAAAACTGTAGTGGCATAACAATTTCTATAATAGCCCTGGTGGCTGCTATGGGGCTTGGCCTAGGAAGGGGCCCCATTATGGAGATGTTATGGAAAATTTACCAGAAAGCTTCTGTTATAAAAGAGCTGCAGGCAAACCTTAAGGCCTGAATCACACCTATGCAGGTTGCAGTTTGCATACTGCAGGTGCATTTTGCATTTTTCAATACACGTTTTTGTTCCACTGAAGTCTATGGAACAAAAAAACAAAAAAAAAAAAATCCCCTGGCCTTTCCAAAAAAAGCACAGTTGTGAATGTGACCCATAGGAAACTATGTTAAATGGACTGAAGTGTGTTTCTGCAAAACTCAAAGCGCAATAAAAAAAATGCATAGGTGTGAACCAGGCCTCCATTCACACCTCACAGATGTGACACAGTACCCATGCATTACCGCAAATCATGGGCATTAATTTCAGTTAATGAAATGCACAAAAAAAGTCCTTGACATTTTAACAATTGTGTCTCACCAATTGCAGTATTTGCGCTTCGAATTGCAAGTTAGCAAGATGCATGGGGATACTACTACAGAGATTTCCACTAGCTTCTGGGTCCTGTGCCGAGTGGCTGTCCTGTTGCATTCCAAACACAGGAAATGGCTATTGAGAGATTGCTTTGAATTTTCTCAAGGAATGCAAAGTGTTCTCTGATTGGATGAGGTAGAAAGGCAGGGTGGTGACATCACACTCTCCACCTTCGTCCAATCAGAGAATGCTTTTCATTGACAAAATGTATGTGCCCAGCGGCTGACCTCCTGGATTCAGTAAACATTTGTGTCTACAACAGCTATTTCCAGCTTCCACAGGTAATGTATATGCATAGTTACATTGGTCCAAGCCAGACCGATGTAACTATGTAAAAATATTCATACCTTTAACTAAGAATAATTTCCTAGACGGAAACAAAATGCATCTTCAGTACTAATCTTTTTGTTTTACTTGTGCCTGCAGCCTGCTTAAAAAAGTAAACTGCAAGTGATACCGATTTGCTGAAAAATAGGAGTTTTAGACACCCTTCCAGCCTTATAGCCATTTCTTTACACAGCATCCTACTGTAGCAGCTCCTGGCCACCATTAGAGGGAGCACCTCCTTGCAATTTACTTTTTTGTTATAAGGATGTTTAAAGTAAGAATGAATGAATGAATTCTCATTGTTCGTAAAAAAACGTGGCAACTTTTGCGCAAACCAATTAATATACGCCAATTGCATTTTTTTTTTTACCAAAAATATGAGGAAGAATATATAACGGCCAAAACTGATGAATAAATAGGTTTTTTTTAATTATTTTTTTTTTTTGGATGCGTCATTTAGTAAAAAGTAAGAAATATTTTTTTTTTTTTTTGCAAAATTGTCACTCTTTTTGTTAATAGTGCACAAAATAAAAATTACAGAGGTGATCAAATGCCACCAAAAGAAAGCTCTATTTGTGGGAAAAAAAGGACGTCAGTTTTGTTTGAGTACAACGTTGCACGATTGCGTAACTGTCAGTTAAAAACGACGCAGTGCTGAATCGCAAAAAGTTTTCTGGTCCTAAAGGGGGAAATCCTTCCAGGGCTGAAGTGGATAAAGAATTAAAAAGAAGTGATGATAGTGCACTTATTATTACCTCAATAATACCAATGGATACTTGTGTATTGGAGAGCTGCTCTAGCTCTGTCTCAACAGGGGGGCCTGTCAGCTCTACAGAGAGACCACTGCTTCCACACAGAGAGCAAGGGTCCTTCTCTACGGTATGCTGGTGTGGACAGGCTTTTCTAAAGAAAACAAACTCTATCGTGTCCCCCTTTTTTTAATGTTTTGTTTTGTTTTTTTTGTATGCACCTTCTGATTGTGGGGGAAAACAGCTTTGTATCTAGTATGTCGCATTTTGCTAAGTTTGTCAATTTCAATAAAAACTATTCGAAAAGAAAACAGACTATGACTTTTGTCTTGATACACCCGTAATGCATTTATCTGATTTATGTTTAATCTGTTTCTATTAAATTTTCATAAAGACATTTTCCAGAAAGAAAAAGAACATTGTACAGTATATCACATATATGATATCAGAGGAAAAACATTTCTAATTACCAAAAAATTAAAATAAAAAAAAAATAAAAAGATACTGTATAGATCAAGCCCTATATAACTTTATAAAGACCATGTAAGTGATTTTACGCTAAAGCAAACCTGAGATCATTTATCTGATTTAAGCTGAAAATTTAGTTGGGCTTTGGGGTTTATGACCCTTAAAAAAAAGGAAATCCTGGGACTTAGGGGTTGATTTACTAAAGGTAAATAGACTGTACACTTTGCAAAGTGCAGTGGCCCACTGTAAGTGCATTTGTTCCAAAGCTTAGAAAAAGGAGGTAAGGCTTCACTTTGCAAAGAATACCCAATCACGTACAAGGAAAATAAAAAAAACTGCATTTTTGCTTGCACATGATTGGACGATGGAAGTCAGCAGAGCTTCTGCTCATTTACTAAGCTCTGGAGAAAATCTGCACTTTGTGCACTCTTTTTGCCTTTAGTAAAAACAAAAACCCTAAGAATCCCATAAGGTACAAATAGCCATGTCATTCAAGTTTTAATTTATTATGTTTTCTAAACCGCAATTAAAAAATTCTACAATCTGTTGCTTTAGGTTTTGTTGTTCTTGGCATAATCCCGTTACAAATTTGGGGGACACTCACGCTCTTTGGGGCAGAGGTTGAGGAATTGGTCCACTTCGTGAGGCTCCAGCTTGATTTGGGGCAGAGATTTGGGGCTCAGAGGTTTCATCTGCAAGCAAACAACAGAACAGGTGTCACCACTTCCTGGAACCTCTGCAGGAGAGAAGTTAATTCCATAAACTGATCACATACTCATTACATATCTGTCTTGTTGAATCTTGATTATCCAAGACTATGCTATAAAAAGCATCATAATCTGACCATTCACATACACAGTAGTGCTCATAAGTTTACATACCCTGGCAGAATTTATGATTTCTTGGCCATTTTTCAGAGAATATGAATGAGAACACAAACACATTTCTTTCACTCATGGTTAGTGTTTGGCTGAAGCCATTTATTATCAATCAACTGTGTTTACTCTTTTTAAATCATAATGACAACAGAAACTACCCAAATGACCCTGATCAAAAGTTTACATACCCTGGTGATTTTGGCCTGATAACATGCACACAAGTTGACACAAATGGGGTTTGAATGGCTATTAAAAGGTAACCATCCTCACCTGTGATCTTTTTGCTTGTAATTAGTGTGTGTGTATAAAAGGTCAATGAGTTTCTGGACTCCTGACAGACTCTTTCATCCAGTGCTGCACTGACGTTTCTGGAGTCATGGGGAAAGCAACAAAATTGTCAAAGGATCTGCGGGAAAAGGTAAAGGTAGTTGAACTGTATAAAACAGGAAAGGGATATAAAAAGATATCCAAGGAATTGAGAATGTCAATCAGCAGTGTTCAAACTCTAATCAAGAAGTGGAAATTGAGGGGTTCTGTTGAAACCAAACCACGGTCAGGTAGACCAACTGAAATTTCAGCCACAACTGCCAGGAAAATTGTTCGGGATGCAAAGAAAAACCCACAAATAACTTCAGGTGAAATACAGGACTCTGAAAACATGTGGTATGGCTGTTTCAAGATGCACAATAAGGAGGCACTTGAAGAAAGATAGGCTGCATGGTCGAGTCACCAGAAGAAAGCCATTACTACACAAATGCCACAAGTATTCCGCTTACAATATGCCAAACAGCACAGAGACAACCCCCAAACCTTCTGGCACAAAGTCATTTGGAGTAATGAGACCAAAATTGAACTTTTTGGCCACAACCATAAACACTACATTTGGAGAGCAGTCAACAAGGCCTATGATGAAAGGTACACCATTCCTACTGTGAAACATGGAGGTGGATCCCTGATGTTTTAGGGATGTGTGAGCTACAAAGGCACAGGAAAATTGGTCAAAATTGATGGCAAGATGAATGCAGTATGTTATCAAAAAATACTGGAGGAACATTTGCATTCATCAGCCAGGAAGCTGCGCATGGGACATACTTGGACATTCCAACATGACAATGATCCAAAACACAAGGCCAAGTTGACCTGTCATTGGCTACAGCAGAATAAAGTGAAGGTTCTGGAGTGGCCATCTCAGTCTCCTGACCTCAATATCATTGAGCCACTCTGGGGAGATCTCAAACGTGCAGTTCATGCAAGACAGCCCAAGAATTTCCAGGAACTGGAGGCTTTTTGCCATGAGGAATGGGCAGCTTTACCATCTGAGAAGATAAAGAGCCTCATCCACAAATATCACAAAAGACTTCAAGCTGTCATTGATGTTAAAGGTGGCAATACACGGTATTAAGAACTGGGGTATGTAAACTTTTGATCAGGGTCATTTGGGTAGTTTCTGTTGTCATTATGATTTAAAAAGAGTAAACACAGTTGATTGATAATAAATGGCTTCAGCCAAACGCTAACCATGAGTGAAAGAAAAGTCTTTGTTTTATCATTCATATTCTCTGAAATATGGCCAAGAAATCATAAATTCTGCCAGGGTATGTAAACTTATGAGTACAACTGCAGTTATACTTATATAGAGTCATTCAATAAAATGGTAAGGCCAATAATGGTGTGCATTACTCAGCAGACCACCCAATCAGGCTTCAGCTTAGTGAAATGAAAGAAGTGAAGTAGAGGAGACCCATCACCGATCACACACACAGTTCTTACCTGATCTGGCTCAGGCAGCTGTGGCAAAACAGCTACTTCAAGAGGTGCTGTCATTGTGTTAGCCGTCAAGGTGACCGAAGGGGCGAGACCTGGGTTTTCCTGCACAGGAACCTCCATCTTTATTTTGTTGGAAGTGAGCTGTCCTCCGAGACACCAGTCCTCTCCAGCAAGATCCCCTGTAAAGAACAAAACACGGGATTAGTATGAAGAAAATGAGCAAATGCATGAATACCACTGAAGGTGTATTTAAGGAGACCATTCTGGACCCACTGAGGGCAATGTGACAAAAGATCAACCCTGCCACCCACTGCTTCACTGCTCCATCACAGCTCCTGGGAAGTTCATGATCCTGTTACTGGGGAACATGAGATTTACTCTCCTACCTCCCAGAATGCAACACTCAGGTCCGAGCAGCATATCACCAGGCCCATATACTGTCACGTAAGGGAGGATAAGAAATCAATAATTCCATGCAAGCACAAATCATGAGGTTACACAAGGCATTGGGCTTGCATCTCCAGTGGAGGAAGATGGTTGGTGGCTCTTTCTTTGACTCTAAAAGCAGGTAAACTGCATTGGAGGACACGTAACCAAGACCAAGAAATAAAAACCAGAGGTTCCATTATAACACATTACCACAACACATGGTAATGCAATGCAGAGGTTTGTTGCAATGCAATGAAATGTTAAGCTGGCCAGAGATTGATCCAAAGTCGGCTGATTCATTCAGCAAGAACTGTCCAAATTCCGATCAATTTATGGCCGTTGCAGTTCATGAGAAGTCGATCTAATGATCAACTTCTAATGAATGGGCTTCTTGGAAAATTTTTGTTCAATCAGCACTGCAGCTGATCACAGTATTCTGAGGAGTCGCCGCTGTCAGAATACAATAGCATAGCTGGGGAGGGGTCCTCCATCCACCTCACTCATCTGGATGTGAGAATTCCTACAGTTTTTTCGATCAGCCCATAGGCTGATCAAAAAAAAAACAAAAAAAAAAAACGGATCAATGTGTGGCCAGCTTTATTTGCGCCCCAGCGCACATCTACAATGTCAGTCAATAAAAACATAGCACCCCACAGACATATGCTCCAAGCATTGTGCTTAAAAAAAAAAAAAAAAAAAACAAAAGGTGCTGGGCCTATTTTTACATTAGTTGTGATGCGTTGACAGCCCAATCATTTGCACTTCAGCACACAATGCTGTCAAAAAGCCTACTGTAACAGTTTCCGCTTGTGACTTTCAGTGGCAGAAAGTTCTGAGCAACTAAGGGCTGAAAACCACATATATAATTTACCATATTTCATTTCTAAAGAATGACATTACACATCCCCTAAGCAATGCATTGTAAGCAGATTATTGTGCAATATGAATAAAGGCTGCACATTGCCGCCTGCCCACATGCTTTCACTTGTTGGTTGTGCAGAATGACAAACAACTGTAATCTGGTCAGGCAACTATCAAGGAAAGGACTGAGCTGTCAGCCAGCAGGGAAAGTGACGTCTGTGCAGAAATCCAACACCTTATGGCTTCCAGGTTTTGTTCTGTTTAGAAAAGTAGATCATAACCCCAGCATAGACTTCTACTGCTTACACTGCATAGTAAGCTCTACTTGGGAGGATGGCCTTAAAGGGGTTCTGCTTGATATTAATTGCATTTGACATACACTCAGGACAGTTTCAGAAATAAAACAATCCGGGGAAATTCCGGTAGGAGGGTTCATCTCGAATGATACGTCACATTCGTCATCTTCAGATACGACCCCAATACTAGATGAAAAGATTTGTCTTGTTTTGGACCTTCGGTATTCCACAACCTAAAGACGTGTCTGCAGTGAAAGGGACGACCGACTGTCGAGTCAGGAAAGGAACTATCAACGGACTGGTCTAATGTCAACAAACAGTAAGACGTGTTGGTTGTTCACTTTCGTACACCCGTCCGCCGTTACACGTCGGAAATAAGTATAACGTGTTATTAGACGAATGTTACGT
>BLSH010376024.1:106349-127432 GCA_018402905.1 Glandirana rugosa
AAATAAAGATGCAAGAATTAAATTGTGCGAGTTCAGCTGAACTCACACGATTTCATTCCCGCTGTCAGTGTAAACCTAGGCTAATGCAAAGACAGGGATTGTAAACCTCTGAAATAAAAAATGAAAAAACCATATCATCATATGTCCCACCCCCCTCCTCTAGCACACAGAAGGTGATTGACAGCCTCAGATGTGCATGTTTCCCTATGAAACTGTGCATGGGGGTGGAGTACACTTTTCCCTCCATTCAGGTCTCAGATTACACTCAGCTCTGTGCTGTACAGTGTATGACCTCAGATACCTGCCCCCTTTTTAAAAACCATCTGATCTGTGTACTTTAAAAAGCTCTGGAGAAGAGAGGGTTGCAGATAAACAGGTGAAGCTTATGTAGAAGGATTGGCTTCACCACTGTGTATCACCTCAAACTAATCACTTTAGTAGGCTTATGTAAGGAATTATTATCACAAAGCTGAACTCTAGGCAGATATAAGAGACAATGGGGTTGATTTACTAAAAGGGGAGAGTGCAAAATTTGGTGCAGCTGTGCATAGAAACCAATCAGCTTCAGGTTTTTTTTTTTCGGTCAAAGCTTAATTGAACAAGATGAAGTTAGAAGCTGATTGGTTTCTATGCAGAGCTGCAACATATTTTGCACTCTCCGGTATTAGTGAATCAACCCCATTGTATAATCCAGCTTTGTATTCAATAATACATAATTAAATGTATTTTTGTAAACACAAGCAGTAAGTAACTGAATGTGACTTGTGTTTAGCTTCCTACTGTCCCTGTACAGCAGAGCTCAGAGAGGGGAAATGAGAAGCAACACAAGGACCCAGTTAGGCATGCTGCAGTGCATGCTCATAGGAAGAGAGCAGTGTTGGCAGAGAGGACTATGCTCTGTGGCAGAGCTGTGTAAATCTCAAGGCTGGATGGACAGAAATACAAATCCTTTGCCAGGTAAAACAGCCTTCTTATATGTAATTAATCTGTGGATTTAGCAGTTTGCCTGGAATTCAGCATTCATCAAGCTCAGGCTACAATATGAGAGAATATGTGTTGCTGTGCAGGTTATTGGGCGTTGCTCATTGTGTTTTTCAAAGTGACAGGTGCTCTTGTATTCTAAAGGATTGCAGTAAGTTCATCATCCGCCTTCCTGCACCGTGACACTCAAGGAAGTCTCTATTTTATTTTTCACCCTGTGTTATCTATAGCATCGCATATTGTTTCACCAGGAACAATAAAAGTGCCACACCTGTCATTTCTTTCAGCTCTTTCCTTGTTTTCTGGGTAAAATACACAATGGTAGGTGAAGACGAGTCATTCCAAGCGATTAAAAACCCATATAACAGCATTGTGGACGTAAAGTCGCCATAGCAATTGTTTATAGAGCTGTCGCTATATGTAGCATATAGCTGCCAACTGCCATGAATTTACAGGATCATGTCCGGATGTTTCTCGCTGGCCAAATGGGAGTTACAAAAAAATAAAATAAAAAAAATAAACTATCCTCACTAATAATTTTTTTTCCAAATTAGTTTAAAGCGGTTGTATCCCCTAAAAAGTGATTTTTACCTACAGGCAAGTCTATAATAAGGCTTACCTGTAGGTAAAATTAATATCTCCTAAACCTGTACAGTTTAAGAGATATTCCACTTGCATGCAGCAGCTGACGTCAGTGGCGCATGTGCAGTGATGTCCCAGCGAAGCGCCGGACCCTGCTGGAAAGAAGGAGGTGACGTCTCGTGGCCCCGGCCACTCACAGCGCCGGAGCCGCGAACCTGGAAGGATCCACCGAGGGAAGATGGCAGCTCCCTCTTCAGGGACCGGGTGGCCCTGTCCAATCTTCATTCTGAGGGAAGTATTTCCTAATGAGCTAGTATGTGTTGCATACTAGCTCATTATGCCTTTCCCTTGCAGGTGTTTTTTTTTCCAGGGGGATACAACCGCTTTAACCACTTTAAGACTGGGCCTCTTTTTGGAGTTCGGTGCTTGCAAGTTAAAACCAGTTTTTTTTGCTATAAAATTACTTAAAACCCCCAAACAGTTTTGAGTTACAGAGGAGGTCTTGTGCTAAAATTATTGCTCTCGCTCTAACGATCGCGGCGATGCATCACATGTGTGGTTTGAACACAGTTTTCATATATGGGCGGGACTTACGTATGCGTTCGCTTCTGCACGCAAGCTCGTGGGGACGGGGCACTTTACTTTTTTTTTTTTTTTTAGCTATTTATTTTACTTTTTAATTTTTATTTTTATACTGTTCTTTAAAAAAAAAACATTGTTCAATTTTAGTCCTATTAGAAGAAATATAAACATTCCTTGTAATAGAAAAAAGCATGCCAGGACCTCCTAAATATGAGATCTTGGGTCAAAAACCACCTCAGATCTCATATTTACATTAGAATGCAAAAAAATAAATACAATAAAAATAAAAATAATTGGAAAAAAATTGCAGTGCAAAAAAAAAAAAAAGGGCCCTTTAAGAGCATTGGGGCGGAAGTGACTTGTGACGTTGCTTCCGCCCTGCCATGTTATGGAGCCAAGTAAGCGGCCACTGGGGGGAGAGGAACCGATCAACTCCGCTACTGCCGGCGGGTCCGGTAAGCGGCGGAGATGATCGGAAAGTTACGGGAGGGGGCACCTCTCCCGCCGCTGATAAAAGTGATCTTGCGAATCCGCCGCTAAGACCACTTTTATCAGACGCGGAATCGCCTGCAGAAAAAAAAGATACCGGGGTTATGGTAGCCATCTGCTACCATAACAACGGTATTCCACTTCAAACTGCTGCCATATAATGACGGCGGGTGGTCTTGAAGTGGTTAATTAAAAAAATATTTAATAGCTGAAGTTTAATCTGCTTAAATTTTGCATTGACTTGGTTTCTCCCTTTTCCCTCCTCATCTACATACTTATACCTATTTTATATGAAGTCTTTCCGTTTTGATTACATGCTTTATTTTAGATTCAGTGATCTGTCACTGGGTCTCTGTGCTTCTTTCTGCAATGCAGGCAGATCATGACTGGTGGGAGGGGACTGTAGGGCTTCCTGAAACATCACCGCCCTCTGCCTCATCTCTGATACAAGCTGTGGGCTGGCTCTTGGGAGGAGTTATGCAAATATAAAAATGCCTTAATGGGCTGATGCCAGTTTGGAGAGATGGGCATTCCTAGAAAGGCTGCATTGGCAATCAGAGCACACCAGGTAACGCCCACATGTGATGCTGAGCAACCAGGATTTAAAGAACTGAAATTCAATGAATGAAAGGGGTAGGCCGGGGACAGTGAGTCTGGGGAGGAAAGGCCCTAGATCAGGGGTCTCAAACTGGTGGCCCTCCAGCTGTTGCAGAACTACAATTCCCATGATGCATTGCAAGGCTGACAGTTACAAGCATGGCTCCCATAGGCAAAGGCATGATGGGACTTGTAGTTCCGCAACAGCTAGAAGGCCGCCAGTTTGAGACTTCTGCCCTAGATGATGGTGGATGTCCTCCAAAACTAGGAAATGAGACAGGTTCTATTTGATTTGCTGCAGCTTCTAATGCACATTGTGAGAAGCTCACAGTGTGCAGTGGAATCAGAGTGAGACATTTCAGTATAAGAGAGAAGCCTGTACAACTGTGCAAGACATAGGTAAGCCTGGAATTCAGGGTTAACAACAATGGTAAAATCAGTCTGTTTATGCAATAAAGCATGCTTGTTATACTCACTGTGGAACCTAAGGGGTTAAAGTGGATGTAAACCCGATTCATGAAATTTGAGCTGGGCACATCTATCTTCAGTGTTTTCTTATCTCTCTTCAAAACCCTAAGTCCCCTGGCTTTCTCCAGATCCGTTTTTCTGTTATCAGCATAACTTCTGACAAGTTCTCCGACACACGTGATAAAACCAGGCTGAATTTAGTGTCAGGGAGGGTGCTATAAATAGATTAGCAGAAAGCTGCTCTACTCACAGAGCAACTCTGAAAGTCTCTTCCTATGTGGAGGGGGTGTGTGTGCCTTTCCTCCAATCAGCTGTCTCCTAGGGTAATCCAACAGTGCACGGTTACTGCTGAATGAGGGAGTGAACATTCTAACACGATGTGCACTCTCTAAACAGTATATAGAGCTGAAGACAGCAGATATACATGTAAAACTTATGTAGGAGGATTTGTTTAAACTCTGTGTATCATCTGAGGCTGTTCACTTCACTGGGTATATGTGAGAGTTTACATCCACTTTAATCCTCTGCATTGGGTAAAATGTCTGTTTGATCCTGTCTTCTGTGATCCTCCCCTTTTCCCACTATCCCAACACATCTCCTGATAGAACAGACCCTTGTAGTCACTCTGCACATGCTCAGTTGGGTGTATATTGCTACAGAAGGTTTTTTTTTTTCTTGGAAAAGTGCATGTGATCAGCACAGGGCCAACCAGTACTGTCCAGACAGAGGGTCAGGGGTCCTGCAGCCTTATTAGGACAATCAGGGGAGAATGAAAACTCCTCCTACAATCTTTAACCAGACACTGATAGAAATCACAAGTGCTGATGAGAAAATGTATTTAGCAGTTTATATTTACTAAATTGCATTTCCATGTTCTGAGGTAGAGCAGATATAGTGAATGCAGGGTCCTGGGTTTAGTAACACTTTACGGGCCCATTCACACTAGGAACTGCATTGGAATCGCACAGGAACTCTGTGCGATTCTGGTGCTATCCCCATGCAGTTCTGTACAGTGCGATTTCAAAATCGCACCAAAAGTAGTATATGCACTACTTTTTGAAACGCACAGCAAATGGGTGGCATGGTACTTTTGTACCATGGCGATCGAGTGTGGGCAAATAAATGAATAAATTACTTTTCTATCAGACCTCGAAATCAACTTTGTGTTTAATATGGAAATTATCTTGTAATCTAGAATGAAGTGTTGTTAGTGCCCTCCCTGTATTAACATTACCATGTAGATTTACTTTAAATTAAACCCTTGCCAACAGCATATACAGCATGCATACAGTATGTACCTTCCGTTTGCTCCCCGCCGCTCTGTTCTGCTGCCAGCAGCAAAGGAAAGCGCTGGGTAAATGAGAGTTGACGGAGTCACAGCTTACACAGGGCTATGAGCTCTCCATGTGACAATACAGCTTTGCCCAGAGCTATCACATGGGGGGCACTGAAGAGAAATGGAGGAGTACGGAGGAAAGGGGGGTATGTCTTGGGGGTACATGGGGGATTAAAGCAAACCTGTGCATTCCCTGTAAAGAGAATTGAAAGCCACGCTGTCCCTATAGCCACCCCTACCACCAAAAGCTATGGCATACTGAAAAGTGGCTATGCAAATCTCCACATTGTTTTTTTCAATCTGATCCCATGTATATGACTGTAAGGCGTAATTTCCACCTAGCATTTTCTAAATGCACCCTTTTTTTGTGTGCGTTTTCATGCGACACATAGGGCAGCCCATTCATCTCAGCAGCCTACCCTACGCATGACAAAATGATGCAAAGTAGCTCCTGTAGTTTTTTGCCACACTGAGCCTTGAACATTTTTTAAAAAAAAAAGATTTTTATTGTGGTTATCAAAGACAAACAGTTGAAAGCATTTTGAGGGTGCAGCCGCTCCGGTTACATAAATGTGAAAAAAGTAGAACATATTGTATATTAGATGATGAATAACAAATTATTAATTGTTTTGCGTATGTTGTACATCTAGTAACTGGTGAGGGCTACATGGTTGTCGCCATGTATGCGATACAGCGAAATACTGCAGGGTCTCTGTTCTCCTTGTCTTATCAGAGACTGTCTGGAGATATACTGTATGTAAACGACCTTACAGACGCAAGTTATGTGGGATTGCAGGAGCCTCGCGCATTTTTAACATAATAGAACTTCAATGCAAATTGAAAAAAACAACATCATTTAGGGCCAGTTCACACCAGATGCGGTGCAGTGCGTTTGTTTTTATGCATGAAAAACGCAAGGAAAGTTGATCACATTAATGCCAATGGCATAGTTCACACCACTACAGTCCGTTCCAGTGCGTTTCAGAAAGAAAAAAAAAATTGGTCATGCTGCATTTTTTATGTACAGAAATGTACTGGACCGCAGTGAGTGCTAGTTCACACCGGATGCAGTTCCGTGCGCTTTTTTCTGCACTAAAAGTGCATGCACAGTGTTTTCCATGTATTCAAATGGCTCTAGTTCACACCAGTGCAGTCAGTTTCCGGTGCAGAAAAAATGTAGAGTATATAGTTCACACCAGTGCAGTCAGTTTTTGGTCGGTTTCCAGTGCAGAAAAAAAGTAGAGCATGCTGCATTTTTTCTGCACAGAACTGTACTGGAACATAGCAAAGTGTATCAAAAACGCACTGGAACTGCGTGTGGTGTGAACACAATTTGCTATGTTCCAGTACAGTTCTGTGCAGAAAAAATGCAGCATGCTCTACATTTTTTCTGCACCGGAAACCGACTGCACTGGTGTGAGCTAGAGCCCTTGGAATACATGGAAAACACTGTGCATGTATTTTGGTGCAGAAAAAAAGCGCACAGAATTGCATCTGGTGTGAACTAGCTCTCAATGCAGAAAAAAAGCGCACGGAACTGCATCTGGTGTGAACTAGCACTAAAACGTATCAAAATGCACTGGAACATACTAAAAACGCACCGGAAAGCGTACAGAACGCACCGGAACGTAACAAAAAAAGTAATTGCAAGTCGACCCCAAAGTAGTACAGGAACCTTTTTCTTAGTCGGAGCGACTTGAGTCGCTCCTATTTAGAACGGTTCCATTGCAACGCATGGAGGCGACTTGTCAGGAGACTCAAGTCGCCTGACAAGTCGCCCCTGTGTGAACCAGCTCTAACAGAAAGTATAGTGTTATAGTGAGTAGCAATATTTTCCAACACACAGCTGACTTCCTTTCCAGCAGTCCCATAGAAGAACACTACGAATGTTCTGTTTTGGTCTACTTTTGCTGGGGAAAAAAAAACAGCAATGGCACAATGTCAGATATTTCAGTGCAGACTTTATATACACAGGTGTGGATTTTTTCAGCGTCATCAGTATCGCTTTCATTTTTATTTTTAGGCAGCAGGTGCTTCTAACAATGGCTACTACAGTCAACTGAACAACATAGGAGCATTTAAGTGAGCCAGGTTTTACGTACGACTTAAAATCAGACCTCGCATATAAAATGTATGAAACTAAAGGGTTGTGTTCTTTGATCAGATTTTAATCTCCTGACAATCAGCATGTTGATAAGAAAAAAAAGCAGAGTAACAGGTAGATGAGCTAATCACTGTACTGCCTTTTCCTAAACTGTCCAGTCACAGGCTAGGAAGCGGTTCCGGGAAGACCTGGGCTCAGGGGAAGTGTGTTGAATGATGCTGAGCATCAGACAAACGACGTCCAGTGGCCAAATAAAATGCACTGTCGGGGAAATCTCTGAATTGATAGTGAATATTACAGGCAGTTTTGTTTTTGTACCTTTAATAGGATGTTCAATTGTATCTTACCTTTTTGACTGGACTAGTACTTTAATTGTTGCCCTTCACTTACTGTCCTGATAACATCTGTTAAGGGACACCGATCCTGGAGTCACAGCCTGCGATACATCTTAACCAGAAAAACAATGCTGCTGCTGCTGCCTAGACTGCCAAAAGCCTGTCCGCACACTGTGTGTAGGGAAAGGAGTCTTGGGAGATGTAGTTCTGTGGGTGTGCCTATGTCACAGGGAACTGAGCTCCCAGTAGCTGCCCCTTTATGAATTTTACAAGCCTGGTGATGAGGTCACAGGGAGTAATAAAAGTTGTATCTCATTACAGAAATAAGGTAATGAATGCCAAGACATGATCAAGAGGTGGAGAGGGAGGTTTGCTGGCAATTTGGGTAAAAGTGGATATACAATTTAACCTCTGCCAAACCCATGCCTAGTTTTAGCTGATCTTACCATCACTGAAGTTGTCATCAGAGGAGCCATGGGTGAACGGAGACTGAGGGCGGGAATCTCCGCACAGGGAGTAGCTATGTTCTGCTTTGATCATAGGAGAAGGCGAGTTTGGGTTGTCCACTTCCATCATTTCATATTTATCGGACAGGAACGGGTCACAGATTAGCTGTCCCAGTGCATCCAGCAGGGCGGTGTCATCCAGGAGCTCAGAGAAAGGCTACAAAAGAAATAGGAGGTCTGCAGTTAGTAAAAGAACACAGAATGAACAAGACACATTATTTATTTATTTATTTTATTTTAGGTACTTATATAGCGCCATCAATTTACGCAGCGCTTTACATATATATTGTACATTCACATCAGTCCCTACCCTCAAGGAGCTTACAATCTAAGGTCCCTAACTCACATGCATACATACACATACTAGGGGCAATTTTAGACAGGATCTAATCAACCTACCAGCATGTCTTTGGAGTGTGGGAGGAAACCGGAGTACCCGGAGTAAACCCACGCAGGCACAGGGAGAACATGCAAACTCCAGGCAGGTAGTGTCGTGGTCGGGATTCGAACCTGCGACCCTTTTGCTGCTAGGCGAAAGTGCTATACACTACACCACTGTGCCGCCCACATTACTAAAAGGCCTTAAGCCTCATACACACGATGCGACGGTCGTATGACCGAATGGCCAAAATTGTATGTTGGCTGTTGTATCTCGCGTACTGACATGCACTAAGTGATCGTACGACCAAGCCTAACGTAGTGACGTGTTACGAGCGTATAAAAAGAAAGTTCAGGTGAATGTGATTTGTGAATTAGGAACGTAGGTTTACACAAACGGACACTTCCGAGCGTTCCTGACTTCTGAGCATGCATGTTTTGCACGTACAACTTGTTGGACCAACTTCTCTGTACAATACAACAGTCATACGACCGCTTGCTGTACAACCACAGTTTTTTAGTCTGCTCATCCAACTTCTGTTATACGACCGTTGCACGCTGGCTGTTCTAATCGTGCGTACTAACGGTCAGATGATCGTACAACAAGCGGTCGTACGACCACTTTCATACGACCGCCGCACAGTGTGTTTTACTCTATATCAGACCATGGGGCCAGGTAAAAAGACACAAATATGTTCATTTGCTTTAAAATTCTAAGGTTCTAAAAAGACAAGAGAGGCAAAAAAAAAAACATTTCTCTGAATTTTTTTTTTTTGTGACTTTGGTTTGTTGTCAAGATTGTTTTATATCACTCTAAGATTGGTCTCCAAACTGTGGCCTGGGGACATATGCAATCCTTTGCTTGCTTTTATATGGCCTTTGAAGCACTGTTCATCCCACTGATACAAGACGCTATTCTGCCCACTGATACCATAATTCTTGCCACTGACACCAACAATGGGGCACTATTTCTCCCACTGACGCCAACGATGGGGCACTATTCCTTCCCCAAATACCAAAGATGGGGCATGGTTTACTCCCACTGGCCCCACAGCCCCCTAAAAGGACAATAAACTGGCCCTTTGTTTAGAAAGTTTGGAAACTCCTGCTCTATATAATCAACGCCAACTCCCAACTCAAATAACAAATAAAAGAACCAACTGTACCCAATCAGATCTTTCCTTTCATCCTGCACTGAATGGGAAAGTATGATTGTCTAGTTTTAAGTGGAGAAGCATGTACGCCATATAAAGAACCAATGCATCAACTAAAAACCTCAGGATGGAACAGAAGTTTGTGTTATTTATGGCTTTACAGAAAATAAAATTGGTTTTATGTCTTTTTATTTATTTTTTGTTACTACTAATGGTTCCAGAAAGTGATTTTCCTATATTGTACTGAGCTTATGTGTCTATTCTGGTTTCATCTCTCTGGTATGAACAAATAGTCTAGGTTTCCTCTAGTATTTCTTAATCAGCCCCCTAAATCCTCGCAATAAAGTTTGCCTTGGAACCTTTCAAGTAAACAATGAAAAAAGCCTCCAGGTCAGAGTGACCTGGACAAACATCACATCCGCCTACAGATGGTGGGAAGAACCAACATGGAGAATAGTTTAAGGTTTGTGTAGAAAGGGAAAGGGAGGTCTATGTAAACAGACCACCAGAGAATGTCCAGACCTCCTGCTAGGCCCACAGCAAACGTCTCTCCAACCAAGACACAAAGTACACAGCACCATCTTCATCTGAGTAACGTTATAAAGCAATGTGGTTTACAGTTATTTAGGCCTCATGCACACAGGATGTTAAAAAAGTTCTAAAAACGTCAGTAGCTTTGCAGTGAGTTTTTCAGCTCTTACCAGCGTTTTGCACTGACGTCTTTGAGCAGTAACGACCAAAAACGTTGGTGAGCCGCATTTTTGAGCAGTAGCATTTTTGTTCCCCTCAATGGGCCTACAGCGTCCAAAAACGTTGGTTGAGCGGCGTTTTTGAGCGTTTTTACAGCTGAAAAAGTCTCTCAGAACCCATTAGTCTGATTTGGTTTTTTTTACAGCTCAAAAATATCACTGCCCAAAACAGTTGGTAACAGCCTATGTGTGCATGAACACCTAGGATAACATGGTGGAGGGTTTATTGACTGTAGAAAAAAATGTCTGCAGCTAAAAACAGCATCTGTAATACAGTCAAAAAAACGTCCTGTGTACACAAGGCCTAAAATGAATATATTGCAGCTTACTAGTCTTTAAATGTGGTAGCTTCATCAATTTTCTTTTTTCAGGCTTTTTTCTCATCCCACTGATAACCAATATACTAAGCATTCTACCCACTGACCATCAATGCAAGGAGGATTCTTCTGATTGACCACCAATGTAAGGAGCATTCTTCCCACTGACCACCAATGTAATCAGCATTCTTACCACTGACCACCAATGTAAGAAGGATTCTTCTACTGAACACCAATGTAAAGATCATTATTCTCACTTAGCACCAACGTAAGGGGCGTTCTTTACATTGACCACCAATGTAAGGGGCGTTCTTTACCTTGACCACCAATGTAAGGGGCATTCTTTACCTTGACCACCAATGTAAGGAATGTTCCTCCATCTGACCATTAATGTAA
The DNA here is from genome assembly GCA_018402905.1 of Glandirana rugosa. Lineage (NCBI taxonomy): Eukaryota > Metazoa > Chordata > Amphibia > Anura > Ranidae > Glandirana > Glandirana rugosa. Next base: position 117,324 of record BLSH010376024.1, read on the forward strand.
GGAGCATTCATTTCTTCCCACAGATAACCAATTCACAAAGCATTTTTCCCACTGACAACCAATATAAGGAGCATTCTTCCCAATGATCACCAATTTACAAGGCATTCTTCCCCCTGATCACCAATTTCCAAAGCATTCTTCCCTCTGTCCACCAATGTAAGGAGCATTCTTCCCACAGATAACCAATTACAAAGCATTCTACCTACTGACAACTAATACAAGGAACATGCTTTCCACTGACCACCAATGGAAGAAGCATTGTTTCCTCTGACCACCAATGTAAGGAGCATTCTTACCACTGACCACCAATGTAAGGAGCATTCTTACCACTGACCACCAATGTAAGGAGTACTCTCCCCATTGATCACCAATATAAGGAACCTTCTTCTCCTGACCACCAATGTAATGGACATTGATTACACTACCACCAATGTAAGGGACATTCTTATACACTGACCACCAATGTAAGGGACATTCTTCTATCCAACTACCAATGTAGGGAGGATTCCTTATTATTTTATTTATTCTCAAGTCTCTACTTACTGTCCAAGTGAATGTACTATGAGCTGTAGATATAGTAATTATTGGTAGAGGTTCCTTGAAACCTAAAGGTTATTTCAAGGGTTCATGCATGTTAAAAAGGTTCAGAAAGGGTACTGTGCTGTATCCTCAGAGAAGCAGTGCAGCTTCCCTAGTTACCCGGGCACAGAAAATGTGTTAAGACACCTCCTCTTCTCCATAAGGTCCACATGCCAGACTCTAAAGACCTTACTCTTGACTCTCACCTGTAAGTACTATGCCCCCCCCCCCAACTGTCTGATACTTACCATACCTTCATATGTTCCTTATCTTTTTAAACACTTATCAGCCATTCATTTACACAGGGATGATCTATTACAGGTCCTCCATATCCCCTGTCGGCACAGATCAGCCTCCTGGTTTTACTTATGCTACTGTGATCCTTATGAGGACCCAGTTATCCAGTGGCCCTGGTTTCCCCTTTCATGTCCATCCGTATCTAGTTTGTTTGGACCACCATCCACTGTCCCCACCACACATTCCATCCTGTATTCATCCCGTGGATGCCCAACCATTTGGAGGACCGGGAGTCCTCAGCTGGAAGAAATTTGACAGGACAATAGCTGCTACATGAGTTAATATTCCTTGTTTCTCATCGTTCTATGGCTTATTACCATGTTTGTATATATTCTTTGTTTTTAAATTTAATTTTCATACCAACTTATGTGCTCCATATAGATTTACCTTAATGTCTCAATTTAAGATGTGTATCTATGTTTAAATCACACGTTCTTACCTCTTATATGAATCATATGTTGATTAATATATTATATATTCACATAGATTTTGCAATATACCAGACATTTATCCCCTGAAGAAGGAACAAGATTCCAAAACATGTCGGGATTCTCAACACTATTTGTGCTGGCGTGAATTTCGCATATATATATATATAGACTTTCATCAATTATGCAATGTACAACTATAGTCATTATGCATTTTTTAGATTTTTTGCATCTGTTTTTAATATTTGATAAATAAAATTGCAATTTTAATATACTTCGCTACTCCAATTTACTTGGGGAACCATGCCTAAAAAGTCAGAGGGGTAATGTATTGCTTTTTTGGATTTCTTGTTGGGATGTGGCATTAGATGGCCCCCTCTTCTTATTCCCAATATAGCCATTTGGGACAGCACACCCAAACAATCGCCCCTCGTATTAATTACTCTTGACTCTCGACCTTAGCTTGTTGTAGACTTTCTCTGCAGATAGTGGGCACATGTGCAGGCTGCTGCCAAATTTCAAATCAGATAGCTTTTAGCCTCGGTTCACACTGCAGCGATGCGGGAACCCTGCGAATTCACTGCGGGTTCCCACATTGCATTTCTCTGGGCGGCAGTTCACACTGCCATATGCGAACTCTGGGGAGTGTCAATACAATGTTAATGACACCCCCAAATCAGTACGCATATCGCACTGCGAACTGCAAACTCGCACAGGAATCGGATCCCATGGTGTGAACCACCATGCGATTCGATTCTGACCCTGCGAAAAAAAGGGTCATGTGCGAGTTTGCTCCGATTGCGATGCAAATTCAGCCATACAATCTCTATGGCTGATTTTGCATCGCACAGAGATCTCATATGGTTCAAACTGCAGTGCGGTGTGAAATCTCTGAGATCGGAGCAGTGTGAACCCAGCCTTAAGCAGGATGGAAGATGTGATTTTTCAAGGGAGGCAATCATGTGTATGTGGGCCTCAAATATTTTCCTACCCGCAGTACAGGCAGGTGTCACCCTCCAGGACCTGCAATATCTGCTGACTTGCCAGTCTCCATGGAGAGGACAAATTGGTTGCCAATGGAGTCATATTGCCAAGAACAGGGTTCTCCAAACTATGGCCCTCCAGTTGTTCAGGAACTACAATTCCCATCATGCCTAGTCATGTCTGTGAATGTCAGAGTTTTACAATGCCTCATGGGACATGAAGTTCTGCAACAGCTGTGGGGGCCGTACATCCCTGGCCAAGAAGAAGTACTGGGCAGCCAGATCTGAAGGTGTATGGGAGGCTCTAGATAGAATCTCCTTATACAAGGCATCATTGTGTTTACAATCCGTTCAGTGCCGTGCAGACTGAACTCAGCATGAACCCACCGCCCAGCACCAAGAAATGTCTCTCCAAACACACATGCAGCAATGGAATCCACAGGCCTCCCTCTACACAGCCCCCTCCTCCCCGCCTGCCTCTGGGCTGTGAAAAGGCCATTTCTCTTTCAGGTACTGAATGTGTCATTTCATATCCAGGCCACTTCCAGGAAATTTCTTCTGATGGTACTTTGAGACAAAAAATAAAATTACAGGCTCCAAAACTTACCTTCGGTACAGTAAATATCTCCTAAGTATGCACCATTTACATATTTAGATATTTATGCAATCTGAAGGAGCAGCATACCCGTGCCATTCCTTCAGAGCTGTGCCATAAATAGTAACTTCCATGTGCATACGGGAGTGGCATCATTGCCGGCTTGGCCATTCATATCGCCAAAGCATGCGAACCCCGGAAGGAAGACCGGGTGAAGATGGAAGCGCCATCAGCGGTGACAGCGTGCCACTGGAAGGCTTCGTTCTCAGGTAAGTCTATCATAGTGTCCTAGATTGTAAGCTCGAACGAGCAGGACCCTCTGATTCCTTCTGTATTGAATTGTATTATATTTGTACTGTCTGTAAAGCGCTGCACAAGCTGTTGGCGCTATAGAACTCATGTATAATAAAAATCAATATTGTGCTAGTATGCGATGCATACTAGCTCATTGTAAAAAACAAACAACAATCTCCCGTGCTCAGATTCATCAACCAAGAGCCCTGCAGTAGCAGAGAACATAGGGTGCAATGGAAAGTCTCTATGGACGTGAAAGTCACTTTGCACTTAATGGTCTTGCTGCCCTCCTCAGGACCATGGGCTTCCAAAAGGTACTAGGGAAAAAAACACAAGAGAGGGGCGCACCGACCTAGCGCAATACCATTAAAATGTTTATTAAAAGTAATAAGATAAAATATAGATATCAGAGGCTCTGATGAAGAGGGTTCACCCTGGAAACGTGTCAGCCTGGCCACGGACATCGTCCGGTCCCTCTGCTGAGGTGGAGATTCCTAAGTCCCCTGGAGGCACAGTTTCCACCTTTTGTCATGATGTTTTTATAATTGCTCACTTTGTGAGTAGATATATTTTATCTTATTACTTTTAATAAACATTTTAATGGTATTGCGCTAGGTCGGTGCGCCCCACTCTTGTGTTTTTTTCCTAGTACTAGCTCATTATGACATTAACTGCCCGGTGCCTATTTTTCTTGTGGTTTACTACCGCTTTAAGGCTGAATTCCGGGATAAACAAATATTATACAGGTAAAGGAGTCATGTGTATTCTTATTCGAACCTTGGTGTGCTTTCTGTATTTTTTTCTAGATCTGTTCAGGAGCTTCCTGTAATAAAGACCGGTCACTGATGCTCTCTCTCCTTGTGCAGAGGGATTGGTCTTTTCTCCGCCCCCTCCTGTAGTTTTCTGCAGGCAGCCTGTAGTGGGTGGAGCCTGTTAGATCCCTCCCATAGCTCTACTCTCTGCACAGGCTATGTACAGCACAATGATAAGGTCACCATAACTTTTACAGGGTAATACCATGGTTTGTAAACACCTTTCAAGCTCACAAAGTAGAACTCATATTCTTTTGGCTACTGAGGAAAATATTTAAAAGAGCAATTTGTGGCTGGTGTTCAGCTTTAATGAACCTTCTGAAAATTTCAAATGAACCACACTACCTATTATGCCATCTAACCTATGCTGTTGGTAAATGGTAAATGCTTATGGTGCTTATCATCCATCCGCACACAGAGCCTGCCTGCGAACTTGTGTCTAGAGGAGGAAATGATGTAAAGAGATGTCTAGAAGATGAGTGTCAGGATGTAAACAAAAGAGAGAAAAGCATAAAAGCTGGGCCATATCAAAACCAGTTAAACAGCATTAAGAAGAATGCATTAAAAAAAATGCAGTCAGTAACTTTCTTTTCTCAATGTTGCACTTATCTTTTAAAGCTGGGCTTCCTAAATGCTTTATTCCGAGAACCCAAAAAAAGAATATTGTTACCATACTGGGACCCAAAAAGGGACTCCTTACCAAAATGTCAGCTAAAGGTCACCATACACGTTACAATCTGACTGTGCAATCTTTGTATAATTAATGTTGGATTTTCCAAAACTATGTAATATAAGGACCTACTTAAACTTTCCAATGAATCTTTATCCAACCGGGTAGGCCCCCGTACAACATAAATGTTGGTAGATGTGATCTGGACCTGTATCTCATTTGAATATTTTAATTGTCCTTCAATTGCAACTTTGTGTGCTTAGTTTGTACTACTTGTAGCACTGTATACCGTGTTTGTATTTTCTTTTATACAAGTTTTAATTAAAAAAAGTGGATAATAAAAAAAAAAAAAAAAAAAGAATGTTGGTAGATCTAATCAGGGCTTTTTTTCTCGGGGAATAGGAGCATGTACTCCCTCCTTTCGAATCACCCCTCATCTCCGCCCCCTACCCACCTCCGAGCACCATCCATTGGTTCCACCCCCTACCCACCTCCGAGCACCGTCCCTTGGTTCCACCCACCACCCTCCTCCGAGCACCGTCCCATGATTCCACCCCCTACCCACCTTCCAGTACCATCCCTTTTAGAGAATACAGAACCAAGTAATTTGTATCGAATTTGATACTGATAACAAGAAAAGCAATAAAATAGATCCCCTGCAGCAAACAATAGACACCCCCCCCAATCAATAACAGACCCGCCCAGCAACAGTAGATGCCTCCAAACAACAAAATAGACCCCCACTAGCAACAATAGATCTCCCAGCAGCCAGCAACAATGGACCCTTCCCTCAGCAATAGATACCACCCCTCCCAGCAACACTGGATCACCCACAACAATAGATGCCCCCCAGCGACCATAGGTCCCCCTAGCAGCCAGCATCAATAGACTCTCCAAGCACACTCTGGTACCCCTTGCCATTACATACATTCTGTGCTGGAGGTGCAGGAACTGTGTTCCCCCACGGTCACGCTGAAAAAATCCCTGGATCTAATGAAGATCTTACAGAAAAATTGTAAAGTGTGGGGTAAGCCCAAAGCTGGTCATAGAGTAATCGAAATTCAGCTGGTTCAGCAGCAATCTATGGTCGTTCCTGTTGGAGAGGAGTCTATCTAATAATCTCAAACAGGACTGTTGGAAAAATTGAATTCGATCAATGGCTGCAGTGCTGATTGGTGTATTATGACAAACGGCGAGTCCCCACTCTCAGAATACAATAGTGCAGTGGGGAGGATTACTTCATCACTTGGATGGATGGGGTGAGCCGTTCAGGTTTTTCGATCAGCCCGCTGGCTGATCACAAAAAAAAAACAAGTCATCTGTGGCCAGCTTTGGAGAAATAAACACTTTTTGCTGTTTTCAACTAGTGCTACGCCATCTACACTCCCATCCTTGTCAATATAATTCCTGCTGTCCCCCACCTCGCACGCGCTCTGGTCCCCCCGTATGTCTTGGTGCTGTCAATCATATTAGTTTGGTGAGGGGCGGTGTTGTGAGCCGACATATTTATTGCGGTTTTATCCCACAGAAACAAACGCCTTCTGTGATACATTAATCATGTCCCAGATCGCAGTGGTATACAATAGATAAAGTGTGCTATAACCACCCACCATAATGCTTGAGAAGATCCAGGTGTAGGCAACCCTGGCACTCCAGCTGTGGTGATAGGGTTGCCACCTCATCCCTTCAAACCCGAACACATATTAATTACGGTACTCAGGTTCTGAGGCAAATTGAATGCAGATAAGGCACTAAGTGTGTTTAATTACCACCTTAATCAGCCACAGAACCTGTGGAATTAATATGTGTTCAGGTTTGAAGGGATGAGGTGGCAATCCTATGTGGTGAAAGTACGAATCCCATCACGCCTCTAACCGGAAGTCACACAATTAATACGCGTTCGGGTTTGAAGGGATGAGGTGGCAACCTTATGTGGTGAAACTATGAATCCCATCACGCCTCTAACCGGAAGTCACGCAGTGACCACAGTGCAGTGGTATACAATCTGAAACATAGATAAAGTGTGCTATAACCATCCACCATAATGCTTGAGAAGATCCAGGTAACCCTGGCACTTCAGCTGTGGTAATAGGGTTGCCACCCCATCCCTTCAAACCCAAACACATATTAATTACTCAGGTTCTGAGGATAATTGAATGAAGATAAGGCACTAAGTGTGCTTAATTACCACCTTAATCAGCCACAGAATCTGTGGAATTAATACGTGTTCGGGTTTGAAGGGATGAGGTGGCAACTATGTGGTGAAACTACAAATCCCATCATGCCTCTACCAGAAGTCACACCTGTAGCTGTCAGTCTTGCAGTTCCATCATGAGACTTGTAGTTCCACAACAGCTGGAGTGCCAAGGTTCCCTATGGCTCATGTGCCTTTAAAGCCAGGATATCCTCCTCCATTGTTGGGTAGCAGAGGAGGAAATATTTGGCAAGACCTTGTGATTAGGGCAGGGTTTCTCAACCAGGGTTCCATGGAAGCCTAAAGTTCCTCCAGATGTTGCTAGGGGTTTCTTGAGCAATGATCAATTTCTACCTCTCAGATAAATTCCCAATGACATCATTGATCTTTAGCTATCTGTAAGGGGGTAATTCTTCCCAATGACCACAAGTGTAAGGTTCCCATTGACCATCACACTAATGTATCATGAGTTGTACATTTTAATTTTTAGCAGGGGTTCCCCGAGACCGGAGAATTATTTCAAGTGTTCTTCGTGCTGAAAAGGTTGAGAAAGGCTGGATTAGTGTTTAATGTGGAGCCTGTTAACCCTTACAGAGTCACATAGGGTCTGGGGGTATCTCTGCTCTGTAAGCTTCTTCAGGTCTTCCTGGTAGTGCAGGGGTTAACAGGGCGCTGCTGATCTTAGAACTGCAAAAAAAGAAACCGTAAATCCAGACAGTTACGTAGGGGAGCCACAAACCCAGACAAACACCCCGAGACGGCAACCTGATCGCTTTTCCATGAGTCACTGGGACATCATCCGAGCCAAAATACAGAGACCTAGAGGTGGAAAAGCCGGTCTTAAAGGGGGCTTATCATCCTGGAAACAGCTGGGGCTGAGATATCCACGCTTATCGCTGGGGGCCGCCTCATTATTTGACATATCAATAGTTTCCTTGCAGTTTAGATTATTGCTGCCCAACTCGATAGCCTACATTTTAGCCTGCCCACAGACACAACATTGCGCCAATCATTCTATATCATACACTGTGCAGATACCCTGGCGCCAGTCTTATCAAGGGAGGCATTTTGCTACGGGGATGTGAAAATCGAAATCCAACCGATAACTGATGTTTGCACAAATACGCACGACTAGATTGTGGTCTGAAAAAGATCAGAATCATCCATGTTAATTAATATTTTGACCTGTGCATAGGCTTAGCTCCCAATTCTTCTTCTTTTGGAACGACTGTCCATCTTTAGGAACCAAATCCCCCCTTTTCCTCATTCCTACTCACATGTCCTCTGTTGTACAGATCTATATACAATTATTTATATAGCGCCAACAATTTTCGCAGTACTTTACAATATGTAGGGAGACATTGAAGTCACAATATAATAAAATACAGGAGGGTACAATAAATATATTATTTATCCCCTTCACGCCGACCGTACGCAAATATGCAGCCCCACTGGACGGGGCTTTTCTTCTGTGGTGCCGCATATTTGCGCATCTCCCTTTGTGCTGGGAGCTCCCAGTAAACAGACCAGGGTCTCACTGAGAGCCCCGGGCCCCATTCTAACGAATGGGACCCAGAACGGCCGATTCTGGGTCACCTGATCGCTGTGATAGCCCCGATTGGTTATCACAGTGATCAGTCACTGTGAAGCCCGCCCCCATGTTTTCTGTCTCTGAATGGATGAGAGAGATACATTGTATCATTCTCTGTCCTTGCAGAGATAGGGGAAAAAAAAGTGTGTGAAAAAAAAAAATATTAATTAAAAAAATAAAATAAAATAAATAAAAACATTTTTTTTAAAATACCTACAGTAGATCAAGGTTTGATTTAGGTCAGTGACAGGGTTACTGCTTGGGTCAAGGTCAGCGTCAGTATTTTGTGGACAGGATTTTTTTATTTTGAATTAGTGTCAGTGTGTTTTAGGTAGGATTAATAAAAAGCAAAATGCGCACTATTGTTTCTGGGCTGTACTACGGGTACATACAACAACTAGCATACACGTGTGTAAGATTTTATTTTGGGTTGTTCTTTGGTGGTAGCAAGAAATATACAGTTACATTTTTTAAAACGTTTTTGCTATTTGGCCCAGTTTTCCTTTGAGAAAAAAAAAAAATAATCAAGGAGATATCCATTACCATTTACTAAGGGCCAGTTCACACCACATGCAGTCCAATGCGTTTTTGTCTGCATCAAAAACATGTAGAAAGTAGGTTATATGGTTTTCAATGGCATAGTTTACACCAGTGCAGTCAGTTCCAGGGCATTCCAGTTCCAGGAAAAAAAGTAGACCATGTTGCATTTTACCTGCACTGGAACGTAGTAAAATGCATCAAAAACGCACTGGACCCTAGTATAATAGGGGGAAAAAAAAACACCTGGATTGCACCCGGAAACACCAAAAATGCACTGGACCCTAGTATAGTGGGAAAGGAAAAAGGGGGGGGGAAAAAAGCACCTGGAATGCACCCGGGAACGCATCAAAAACGCATTAAAGACACGCATGCAGAAAACGTATACGGAACGGATCTGGAGTGCTTTTTATATGCATAGTTGTGATGACATGTATGGGTTTTACTAACACATGTCAAAATTGCAAAATCAAGCTTAGGCATTTATATTTCTTGTACCCTTAGGTGCGAAGGGGTTAAAGCTAAATTCCAAACAGATTTAGGGCTGGTTCACACCATAAAAACGCACTCCAGATCCGTTCTGGATAAGTTTTTGCATGCGCGATTTTGACACGTTCCAGTGTGTTTTTGGTGCATTTTTGATGCGTTTCCAGGTTCTTTTTTCCTGTCTATTTTTCACCATACTAGGGTCCAGTGCATTTGTGATGCGTTTTACTGCATTCCAGTACAGTCCAGTGCAGAGAAATTGCAGCATGTTCTATTTTTTTTTCTGGAACTGGAATGCCCTGGAACTGATTGCACTCGTGTGAACAATGCCATTGGAAACCATATAACCTACTATCCACTGGACTGCATGTGGTGTATAAAAAAAAAAAAAAAAAAGTAGAAATGAATGCAGATCTGTATTCATTAATATATCCCACCATTTATTTATTTGTTTTTTTTCTTAAAGTGTGTCGTGAGCCGTGAATAGCTGCGCCCGCCGTTGACCTGTCATTGTAGTGAACAGGGCCGGCGGCCGCACCTAGTCGCTGAGAGGTGCAGCAGGAATCTCTGATTTAATTTTTTTTTTCCCCAAGCAAAATATTGCAACAAAGCAAAAAAAAAAAAAAAAAAAAAAAAAAAAAAA
>BLSH010376024.1:142211-191515 GCA_018402905.1 Glandirana rugosa
ACCGATGACATGCCAAAACCAATACAGTCCACGGTGACCCCAGTCCCTATACCAGAGTCCGCTGCAGAGGTGGAGGTTTGAGCAATATCCTGATACTGGGAACTAGGAGTCCTCTGAGCAGTCAAAGCAAAAACAAAACGTGAAGTTTTTAAGTGTTACTAACTTTTCTTCTGCAGAAAGTGATCTCTCCAGCATTCCCCAATATCATGATCATTTCTAGAATTGAACTTCAGACTATGGCACTGCATTTGGTTTGTGGTTGTAGCGCAGCCCTATTGACTTGAACGGCTGGGCTTGATAGGCGGTGCTGCCTGTCAACTCAACGTGCTGTGTTACATTTCCCGTGATATGTGAACAGCCCCCTTCAGTTGTATTGTGGACTTTAGGTTGGGGAAAAGGGGGGGGGGGGCAAAAGCCACGGCCTGTTTTTACCAGCTGTCAGTGTGAAAGAGGCCTCACTGTTCAGACAAAATTGCTCCACCCAGCTCAGTTGATTTTTTTTTAGGGTGAATTCACAGGTGTGAATGCATCCGACGCTGATTAAATATGGGAGCCCCAATAGGGGTGCCTGGCGATTAGCTGTGGGAGGTAGCCCCATCAAAAGCAATATGAAGGGCTGCCGGCTCCCACCGCTAATCACTGCCACGCGCTCATGCATTCATCACAATTGAGTGATTGGCGCAGGATGAAGGCTGCCTACGTTCAGGACCGATCACTTGCATGTGATCGCTGCATGAGAGTGGCCATGATTAGCTGCGGGAGCTGGCAGCCTCCCATTGCTTTTTATCAATCAAGGAGACCCTCCTGTGGGGTTCTCCCGATATCGGGTGCATTTGCATGTGTGAACACATCTTAAAATGAATTTTGATGACCTGGGTGGTGATAAAAGCAGTAGAGATACCCATGGCTCAAATTTTAGCTGATTCGGCAAGAAACCACCAAAATTTGAGCCATCTATAGCCAACCTCCGGTTTCTTTCTACTAAAGTCATGAGTGAAAGATAAATTGGGATTGGCCACTTAAGGTTAACATACCATGCACATTACTTTCTGTCTTATGAAAAAAAGAAATTGGCTGAAGTAACATTTCATAAAGAATCTCTTAACAATAAGATCACAGGGTGTGATTTACAGTTAAGCCAGAATTACAAGCATGACAGGCTGGACCATGATCCCAGGATTTGCCTGAAAGGAGTCGCCCTCGTAAACACAAACTCTTGTAATTAGGAAGATCTAAAAGCACAATCATTTACAGTGACATTTCTGAGTCTTCATGCAGAAGGGACAAAGCCTCAGTGTGTCCAGGATTCAGACAAAGGCGTTTTCTGTGGCACCATCGTCACTTCTTGGCCCCAATCTAGCTCAGGGTTGTCCAATGCAATCCGCAGAGGCCTGGAAACTGGCAAAGTTCAAGAAACCCTGAATAAATGGCACTCATGTCAAAGCGGGCCTGCATATCTCTGAGAGCTGCGATGGGATACATGTGAATTTTCCAGGAAGCCAAAGGCCCCATGAGACAGGCTGGATGAACAGAACAAGATGGAGCTGTTTCATGCACAGTGGAGGAAAGACTGAACTTAACTATTTAACTCCAGGCTGATATTTATGGAAAAAAAAAAAATGTAAAAATGACTAAAGTTATGAATTCATTAAAAAAAAAAAAAAAAATCATTACGTTAGATCTAAACCCAAACTGGATCATATTTGGGGCTTATGCACATGGAGCTTTGCCTGTACCGCATAAAAACAAGGCACATTCTGGCACCCGGAAAGCACAGGTATAGTATACAGTCCTGTCAAAATCAATGAGGTTGAAATACGCAGCTGCTGTATGCGGTTCTGATCGGTACTCGCGTTTAGGGCCATATGTTATGCAGAAGCTTGGGCGGCACAGCGGTGTAGTGGTTAGCACTTCTGCCTAGCAGCAAAAGGGTCGCTGGTTCGAATCCAAACCATGACACTACCTGCCTGGAGTAATAGCAGCAAATGTTGGAAGTAGCCGCACTCAAACGATCCAATTTCCAAAAATGTTTTATTGCATCAAAAGGGTGATACAGACAATGAAAAGAAGGTCCAGCTAACGGGTTTCGCACCCTACAGTAGGTGCTTACTCATGCCTGGAGCTTGCATGTTCTCCCTGTGCCTGCGTGGGTTTCCTCCAGGTACTCAGGTTTCCTCCCACACTCCAAAGACATGCTGGTAGGTTAATTGGCTCCTGGCTAAATTGGCCCTAGTATGTGTATGAATGAATGTGAGTTAGGGACCTTAGATTGTAAGCTCCTTGAAGGTAGGGACTGATGTGAATGCACAATGTATATGTAAAGCGCTGCGTAGATTGACAGCGCTATACAAGTACCTGACATAAACAAAATAAATAAGTTGAATATCTGTGTTCGGGTCATACATCCTCTATATTGTCAAAAGTATTGTGACATCTGCGTTTACACGCACATGAACTTTAATGGCATCCCAGTCTTAGTCCTACATCCTCTATATTGTCAAAAGTATTGGGACACCTGCGTTTACACGCACATGAACTTTAATGGCATCCCACTTTTAGTCCGTAGGGTTCAATATAGAGTCGGCCCACCCTTTGCAGCTATAACAGCGGCAACTCTTCTGGGAAGACTGTCCACAAGGTTTAGGAGTGTGTCTATGGGAACGTTTGACCATTCTTCCAGAAGCACATTTGTGAGGTCAGGCACTGATGTGGACGAGAAGGCCTGGCTTGCAGTCACCGCTCCAATTCATTCCAAAGGTGTTTTATCGGGTTGAGGTCAGGAGTCTGTGCAGGCCAGTCAAGTTCCTCCACCCCCAAACTTGCTCATCCATGTCTTTATGGACCTTGCTTTGTGCACTGGTCCAGTTCATTTGGTGGAGTGGGGGATTATGGGGTGCCAATGAAGTGGAGAATGCCAACTTGGCTATGCTGTCTGGTAGGGGCACTGAGATCACAAGACTGGCTGAACAGAATCACACATCCTTTGGCAGGTAAAGCAGTTCCAATATATGTATTAAGGTGCATGTCAGTTCACCCTAGGGTTACATTTTCCTTGTTTTTCCCAATGGCAATGATCTATTTGCTACACTATCTCTATTTACATTTAAAGTGGTTGTAAACCTCAGCCATGAAATGTGAACAAAGAATTTTCCTCTATGGAGTGTGCTTGTCTCAAGAGCACTAAGTGTCACTTCTGCTGCTTCTTTCCTCTACTATCTGTAGGAGTCATTTCTGACAAGTTTTTCTGACACCAAGAGAAAAAAAGGTGACGGGGCCGGAGCTCCAGCTGATTGACGGCCTCAGCTCTGTTCCTGTGTGCTGTGTGAAGGGGGTGTGTCCCTTCCCTCCAATCAGCTCTCAAAGCTCTCCTCATTGAGCTCTGCAGAGGGCATCTTCAGCTCTCCGCCCCCTTTTTTCTGACTCTCAAACAAGCTTTATAATTCAGCACTTTGAACGTAGAGAAGACTGCAGATAGACAAATACAATTTCTATAGGTGGATTTTTTTGCATCCCTGTGTATCATCTGGGGGCAGTCTCTTTGCTGGCTATATGGAAGAGTTTACAACCACTTTAATATATTTTCTTTCCTACTTTTTATTCTTCTCCACTTGATGGGTCCTACAAACTCATACTCTTTCAGAACAGGGATCTCACCATTAGAGATGGAAAAAACGTTCAGTGTTGAGTGGACAAACCTTGTAATTAATCACAGACAAGCAATTGTCAAACAAACAATTTTTTTGGCCTTTGAACTATTCTGGTGTCAAAGCATGAGATCATCTGCACTTAGGGTGACAGCAGGTTAACGCAATCAAGCTCATTTGAACCTTGGAGCGTTCTGCTTACACTGAAACCCGCTGCAGTTTGATATCACAGTTTGTCAGTTGCAAAGTTCACAAAGTGTTGTGATTAGAAAGCATGCCATCGGCCTCGTTTGTGAATGTTTCTAGGAGGACAGAAGCTACCAGTGCCATTTGTAGCACCCAATCAAATGTATTGCATCCTTGAATTCAGCCTCAACTCAGATCAACGCAGCTCGACGCACCCGCTGTGAATGAAAGCTAAAACCAACCAAACACTTTAGAGATGCACAATCTTATTTAGAACGTCCAACAACCATGTAGTGCAAAGGTCTGCCTGACTCAATACATATTAAATGGGTGGTCAATGTAGGCCCTTCCAATACATAGTTGTTGGTAAACCAAAAAAAAAAAAAAAAGTTCAGAGTTTACAATTAAATGAGAACATGTGTGGCCAGCTAACCAATCCTTGTACAATCAAACTGTAAAACCAGATTAACATTTCTAACTCATAAGTGTGGCTCTATGAGTGTACATGGCTGCCGGGGACTTATGAAGCTTTGAGTGTTTCTACAACCAGAGCTGTTCCTAGAGAAAAAAAAAAAAGACAGAAGGTCCTAGAGCGTAGACAGGACCTATACCTATAGAATTGCATTTATCTTAATGACATCAATAGATGTTTTCTTTGGTTCACTTCACAAAATGACCACCTTAAAGTGTTTCTATATCCAAAAACAAAAAAGGTCATATAATGCAGTTTACCAGTAGTTAGATGTAGTGATTGCATTCGCTATTTGAGATTTTTCCCTTTATTTTCACCAGGTAATCCTGAGAACAACACAATTCCTGTCCCTGGCTACGCTCACTGCTCCACTGTATCTATGAAGGAAGCCATGGTCACCCAAACTGGACTTCAACATGTCTCCCTCCATCTATATTACATAGGGGGAGATTAAGAGTTTACAGAAGGAAGAGGATATTGTTAACCAGTTCAGCTAACAGAAAGGACATTGCATTTCTGGTACGATCATCAGGTACTTGTCGGAAATGTTCTTAGTCTGAAAAATTAAAGTCAATGCAGCCACCACATCCAAGGACTGGTAGGTTGCAATATATTACATCATTGTTCTTGGGTTCAGATATCCTTTAACCACTTCAGCCCCAGAAGGATTTCCAGCTTTAGGACCGGAGCCCTTTTTGCGATTCGGCACTGCGTCGCTTTAACTGAAAATTGCGCGGTCGTGCAACGTTGTACCCAAACGAAATTTGCGTCCTTTTTTTCCCACAAACAGAGCTTTCTTTCGGTGGTATTTGATCACCTCTGCGTAATTTCTGATCGCCGCTATAAACAAAAGAAGAGCGACAATTTTGCAAAAAAAACCAAATTTCTTACTTTTTGCTAGAATACAAATAAAAAAAATATATATAAAAAAACATTTTTTTTCACCGTTTTTGGCCGATTTATATTCTTCCTCATATTTGCGATAAAAAAAAAAAAAAATCGCAATTGGCGTTTATTGATTGGTTTGCGCAAAAGTGGTCGCGTTTACGGATGATGAGAATTCATTTTTGGTGTTTTTTTTTTTTTTTTACTAGTAATGGCGGCGATCAGCGATTTTTAGCGGTACTGCGATATTTCAGCGGACATGTCGGACTATTTTGACACTTTTTTGGGACCATTGGCATTTATACAGCGATCAGGGCTATAAAAATGCACTGATTACTGTGTAAATGTCATTGGCAGTGAAGGGGTTAACCTGCAGGGGGCGCTCTAAGGGTTAAGTATGTTCCCTGGGCGTGTTCTAACTGTATGGGGACTGCACTATCTGGGGAAGGGAAGTGGTCACAGCCTTCGTATACAGGAAGGCTGTGATCACAGCCCTTCCCCCTTCACACAGAGCGGAGGTCCGTGTTTACATACACGGACCTCTGTTCCTCCTCTCGGGGGGGCCATCGCGGGTAGCTGGCGGCAATCGAAGCCGCCGCACCCGCTCCCTGGCCCTCCCCGAACACAGCGAGCGCGCGGGCGCGCCTCCGGCGGCGCGCGCGCTCACTAAGCTCGATCCCGCAGCCGCCGTCGTATGACGGCGTTTTGCGGGAACGAACCACTTTGCCGCCGATAAATGCCGATCGGCGGTCGGCAAGTGGTTAAAGGAGTTGTAAAGCAAAAGGTTTTTTTTTATCTTAATGCATAATGCATTTCTTTAGGTCATAGCCCACAAAAACTCCAAGGCTTGAAATAGGGGGAACCCCTTGAAACGCATTGCCTGGTCCCCTTCTTTCTTCAACTTGCACCCTGTGCCCCTGGAATTATCACCCTCACCTTTTAAATCTTTGGAGTCAGTCCTGACAGCTGCATATGTACCATCTGAGCCTCATTGCTGCCTGTCTTGGGCTGCTTCCGATATACACTGCTACAAGCTGGAAAGTTGAGAGTTACCACTTTGTATTGCAACCTTATTTTATTGTGAGACCTATGCACGCTTGTCGTTTTGCTATTCTCACAAGAACTTTGCCTATTTAGTGTAAAAGTGAAAAAAAAAAATCATAATATAAATATATATATATATATACACACACACACAGTATCTCAGAAAAGTAAATACACCCCTCACATTTTTGTAAATATTACATTTCTATCTTTTCATGTGACAACACTGAAGAAATGACACTTTGCTACAATGTAAAGTAGTGAGTGTACAGCTTATATAACAGTGTAAATCTGCTGTCCCCTGAAAAGAACTCATCAAACAGCCATTAATGTCTAAACCGCTGGCAATAAAAGTGAGTACACCCCTAAGTGAAAATGTCCAAATTGGGCCCAAAGTGTCAATATTTTGTGTGGCCACCATTATTTTCCAGCACTGCCTTAACCCTCTTGGACATGGAGTTCACCAGAGCTTCACAGGTTGCCACTGGAGTCCTCTTCCACTCCTCCATGACAACATTGCGGAGCTGGTGGATGTTAGAGACCTTGAGCTGCTCCACCTTCCATTTGATGATGCCCCACAGATGCTCAATAGGGTTTAGGTCTGGAGAAATGCTTGGCCAATCCATCACCTTTACCCTTAGCTTCTTTAGCAAGGCAGTGGTCATCTTGAAGGTGTGTTTGGGGTCGTTATCATGTTTGAATACTGCCCTGTGGCCCAGTCTCCGAAGGGAGGGGATCATGTTCTGCTTCAGTATGTCACAATACCTGTTGGCATTCATGGATCCCTCAATGAACTGTAGCTCCCCAGTGCCAGCAGCACTAATGCAGGCCCAGACCATGACATTCCCACCACCATGCTTGACTGTAGGCAAGACACACTTGTCTTTGTACTCCTCATCTGGCTGCCACCACACACACTTGACACCATCTGAACCAAAGAAATTTATCTTGGTCTCATCAGACCAAAGGACATGGTTCCAGTAATCCATGTCCTTAGTCTACTTGTCTTCAGCAAACGGTTTGCAGGCTTTCTTGTGCATCATCTTTAGAAGAAACCTCCTTCTGGGACAACAGCCATGCAGACCAATTTTATGCAGTGTGCGGCATATGGTCTGAGTACTGACAGGCTGACCCCCCACCCCTTCAACCTCTGCAGCAATGCTGGCAGCATTCATACGTCTATTTCCCAAAGACAAGCTCTGGATAGGACACGGAGCACGTGCACTCAACTTCTTTGGTCGACCATGGCGAGGCCTGTTCTGAATGGAACCTGTCCTGTTAAAGCGCTGTGTGGTCTTGACCACTGTGTTGCAGCTCAGTTTCAGGGTCTTGGTAATCTTCTTATAGCCTAGTCCATCTTTATGTAAAGCAACATTTTTTTTTTCAGATCCTCAGACAGTTCTTTGCCATGAGGTGCCATGTTGAACTTCCAGTGACCAGTATGAGCAAGTGAGAGTGATAACACCAAATTTAACACACCTGCTCTCTATTCACACCTGATACCTTGTAACACTAACAAGTCACATGACACCGGGGAGGGAAAATGGCTAATTGGCCCCAATTTGGACATTTTCACTTGGGGGTGTACTCACTTTTGTTGCCACCAGTTTAGAAATTAATGGCTGTGCGTGGAGTTATTTTGAGGGGACGGCAAAATTACACTGTAATTAAGGCTGTACACTCACTACTTTACATTGTAGCACGGTGTCATTTTTTCAGTGTTGTCACATGAAAAGACATAATAAAATATTTACAAAAACACACACACACACACAATTTTACCAAAATTATTGAGACACCTGCCTTTACACACACAAACTTTAATGACATTACAGTCTTAGTCCATAGGGTTCAATTTGGAGTTGGCCTACCCTTTGCAGCTATAAACAGCTTCAACAACTTCCTGTGTGTCAAGTTCCTCCACCCCCAACTCGCTCATCCATGTCTTTATGGACCTTGCTTTGTGCACTGGTGCGCAGTCATGTTGGTACAGGAAGGGGCCATCCCCAGACTGTTCCCACAAAGTTGGGAGCATGGAATTGAACAAAATGTCTTGGTATGCTGACGCCTTAAGAGTTCCCTTCACTGGAACTAAGGGGCCAAGCCCAACCCCTAAAGAACAGCCCCACACCATAATCCCCCCACTCCAAAAAATGATTTGGACCAGTGCACAAAGCAAGGTCCATAAAGAAATGGATGAGCAAGTTTGGGGTGGAGAAACTTCACTAGCCTGTATTAGTCCTGACCTCAATCCAATAGAACACCTTTGAGATGACTTTGAGCGGAGACTGCGAGCCAGGCCTTCTCGTCCAACATCAATGCCTGACCTCACAAATGCACTCTGAGAAGAATGGTCAAACATTCCCATAGACACTCCTAAACCTTGTAGACAGCCTTTCCAGAAGAGTTGAAGCTGTTATAGCTGGAAAGGGTGGGCCAACTCTATATTGAACCCTACGGACTAATACTGCTGGGATGCAAGTAAATTCATGTGTGTGTAAAGGCAGGCTTCCCAATACATATATATGTATATAGTGTAAATGTTTTTGACTTCTGACAGGAAAAGGCTGAAGATGGCAGATTTAGCTTATAAAAGAGGAGGATTTGGGGCAGCCAGCCACATTCCTCCGGGAGGGTACAGGGCAGCATTCCACAGAGTCGTACACACCTCATCCATTGTACAGCACAGAGCTGGCTTCATACCACCTCCATATCTGACTGGCTCCTCATCCCAAATGCCTCCTTTCTCTGCTTAGAAGCAACGTGTGGAAATTTGATTACCATACGCACCATAAACGCCATTAAAGCAAACCTGCCCTGAAAATGCTGCCAATGCTGAGCTCCTGAAAATACTTGTTTCTTGTCAGCCTCTAGCCTTCAAACTCTCTCTGAGTCCCTCTCCCTAAGAAATCATGCAGCAAGAAAAATGTAGTCCAAAGTAAGAACTCTAGGCTTGTATTCTCATTTTAGGTCTTAAAAGGCCATGAAAGCCAGACATGCAGCATTTTCAAAATCAGGGCAGCAGTGGCAGCTGCCAAACCTTTCTCAGCAATAAGGCTTGCAATACACGGATCAAAAAAAATGGCTTGGATTCCCCCATCAACACAAGCGAGGTGGATGGAGTAATCCCCCCTGCTTTGTTACTATATTTTGACAGCAGGTATTCCTCCACTGTCAGAATACACTGATCATCGCTGTAGCTTATTGGTTGGGCAATGGGTATACGGTCATAAAAAAGGGTGTATACACATAGTTGAAGGACTTTTACTGGCCTATGATGTCCCAGGCCAATATATCTACCATATCGACTGAACAGTTGCCATGGAAAGGGTTAATTTGATACAAGACATCCACAATGCGCCTCTCCAACAAGTCAGAATTTTATGATCTTGTAAAAACGTAAAACGAGTGAGTCAAACGCCCCATGGGCATCTATTCCTTGCGCATCCTATTTTCTCCTTCTCGCCTTCTAAGTACGGGAGCAACTGTGTCATCTCTCAAAATAACCAGTTTCCTCCTCTTTAAATCTCAGCCCACCTCTCTAACATATTGGAAAGAAGAGAAGTCTTTCCTCTGAGCACCTCACCTAACACTACAAAAAGAAGTTAAAATTTGTACACTCATATGCTGTACTATACAAACTAGTAGACTAAAGCTGAAATCTGATTGGACGATATACTTAAACACACATCACTACCCCATCAAGACCCTAAATGCTCCGGTTGTTGTGGTTACTGCACACCACTAAGCATTGGGCCTCCATTGTAGTAGGAACTTTATAAAAAGTGTTTCACCTTCTTGTCTAATATTGACATGGAGAGTCCAGCCATTGACTGTACCCCTAAGCCCGGTCCTCTGACCCCTTCTATTCTCTACCTATACCTCTTCCCTGGGTCACCCGATAACCTCCAATGGCTCCCAATACTATCTCTATGCTGATGACAAATCTCTCTCTCTCTCCTCAGCTCACCCCTTCAGTCTCTTACCATATTACCCGTTTGCTAACTGACCAATCAATCTGGATGTCATACCATTTCCAAAAACTAAATCATTTTAAAATTGAACTATTCCCCACGCCCAAATTTTCTATCGAAATCAATAACACAACTTTCAGTCTCTCCCCTCATGCCAGGGTGCTAGGTACAATCCTGAACTGTGACCTGTGCTTTCAGCCCCAAATCCAATCACTCCAAATTTTGCCACTATCCCTTGCATAACATTTCACAAATATGCCCCTCCTTAACCAATGACACCACCAACCAAGCTACTAATTCACTTACTTACTTTGACTATACAAGTCCTTTCTCATTGACATTACCCTACACAAGCTTTCTCCTCTTCAGTCTGCCATGAATGCTGTTGCCAGACTCATCCACCTTATAAACCACTCCGTATCCCCCACCCCCCCTCTGCCAATCCCTCCACTGGCTTCCACTAGCCCAACAAATAAAATTCAAAACCATTACAGACAAAACTATCTACAACTCTGTCCTCAGCTACATCACCTATCTTGTCTCAAAATATCACCAAAAGTGTCCTCTTAGAACGTGAAGAAATGGGCTGGACAGCCGCACTCTGAATCCAATGTGTTAAGTTTATTTGTAACAAGGTACAGGTAAAGGTGCAGACACAAAATAGGGGTGAACCACAAGTCCCAGCTTACGCGTTTTGCACCGTGGGCTGGTGCTTACTCATAGCATGACTTTACAAGGCAGATGCCAAGTATAAATACATGAACCAAACAAAAAAGTGATACATGTGTTTGCACTCAATTAATCAATCAATCAATCAATCAACCAACGGTTACCTACAAGTGAGGAGTGGCTTATAGTGTATATATTACTTAAAAAGGTACCAATACATTCAACAATTGTTCCCAAATCTGTATACAATGAAATCCAATATAATAATAAAAAAAAAAAAAAAATTCAAAAGAAAATTAGATTAAAAAATTACATTTTAAATCCTTTCTAATGGTACCCAAAATCAAAGAGAAAGGATCACAGGCATGAATCTAACTATATGCAGTTGAAGGCAAGTTAACAACAACAACCTAGTTTTACCAATAACCGTATAAAATCAAAAAAACTCAAGCCAGCTGATCTTTAATGTGCAACAGCGCATGCCGGACATCCAAAAAGTGTCCTCTTAGTTCCTGCCAGGACCTTCTGTTATCTAGCTTTCTTTACACTTCCTCCCATGCTCAGCTCCAGGATTTCTTCAGAGGTTCTCCCACCCTATGGAGTTCTTTACCCCAATCTGTCTGGCTTTCTCCTACTCTGCCCACCTTTCAGCGATCCCTGAAAACTCATCACTTCACAGAATCCTACCTCTCCTCCACCTAAAAACTGTACTTCTATTTTGTCTATCAATTCATCACTCACATTTATTACCTTCTGTACCATTAGTCCCTCCCTTTTAAATTGTAAAATTAATCGCACTCTGATCATTTTTTTTCATTGCTTGGAACAAACGCATTACTGAGATATTATACTGATAGGACTATCTCTGCTGTTTATAGATTCCTGGGTAATGCAAGGCTGCCATCATGAAAAGTGTTGGAAGGAAGAAATTTACTCTTTGCCCACAACAAACACATTTCCCATTTAGTGCTCTTCTAAAACATGGAGGAAGGAAATACAGACTGATTAGCTGAGGCCCTTGTGACTATCAGACCCATAGTTCCTACTGGAAAGTCCAGTGTAACACACCCTACAACATTGTGGACCCCATTTCCTGAATCTTGGAAACCCTCATGGTTCTGGCTAACTGGATGGTTGAGGAAAGTGGGAAGATAGCACTGGACCTGTAGGGTTACCTTACTGGTATCTTAAGGTATTGATGTTGGTATAAATAATTTGGTTCCTGGACAGGCGGCTTCTACACCCCAGAGGATCGCCACAGTCTCCTTAGCTTGTAGTGTAATGGAACAAGACTTGAATTTGAAGCGCCACACCACTGCTAAGTGGTCCAGCTACAACTTTATGCCATTTAGGCTGGGTTCACAGTAGCTGCGGCTCACAGCAGGGGGTCCGCTGCGTCCCTGTTCTCCGTTTCAGATGAGAATCAGGTCCAAATTTTTGGCTGAATTTGCGCCTGAAATGGATCAGAACCCCCTTTCCAGGGCGGATCGCGGCTGTCACAGAGCTGTGTGAACAAGCTCCATTAAAGAGCCGGGCACACTCTCCTGTCATGCGAATTGGATGCGGGAAAATCAGTGCGAGCCCAGCCTTAAAGGGGTACAATCCAAAAAAGTAGCCAACATGTTTCTGGGGTTTAAGCGCACCCTTCATCCGGGCTTGACTGGCAACAATATAAACAAGCCAGAAGTGAACTGGACCTGTCGTGGTATTTCAAGTTGGACCCCTGAAACTTGCTACTTTTGGAACGTACCTGACTTTTAATGGAATAAAGCTGTATCTGCACCTCCTAGCAGTGGTGTGGTGCTTCACTTGCAATTCTGGCTAACTGGACAAACACCTTTAATCTATGCCAAACTGGAAAAACAAGGTGAATTTACCCTAGGGCAGCCAGAGAAGTCCTATCCAGTCAGTGACCTTAGCGGGGGTCTGACAGTAATCCACATTTCTCAAGCTCATACCCTAATTATTGTGTCATTGAAAAGTATGCAGTTTCAGCAAAAATAAAGAACAACTGTTATAGTTAAAGTTTGTGGTGACAAATATTGCATCAGCATTTGGAAATCCAGTAAACTGTAAAAATAAATTAAGATACATTTCTTAATAATCTGAGAATTACAGCATTTAGATCTCACTGTTAGACGTTTCAATAGAAACCGGCTGGCATTTGGCCCATGTGTACTGCAGTTGGTCGACAGAAGCTGGTTGTTCGGCCAGCTTTTGGCGAAGGGGCATGACAGAAAAAGTCTACTGACCGACCCGGTCAGCGCGAACCGAAGTGTTCTTGCAGGTGGGCTGTTGGGACGTCTACATGTCAGAACACATTGGGGGGATTGCTGTACTAACATCGGATTGTTAGTACAGTGGCCCTGACCTGAACAGTCAGGTTTTTTTCCTTCAAAAAGGTAGTAGTAGTGTGTACTAGGCTTCAGAATAACCAAGACATACACAAGTAGCCAGGGGCTGACTAACCCCACTATGTTCCGCCCATAACTAAAATAGCACTTTTATGTGGACTGGCCTGTTAAAAGAATTTTTAAACTTCAGACAATTTCAGCCTGCTGGCTTTGCCCTACAGTGCACTTATTGAATAGGTTTTCTTCTTTTAATGTGTTAGCAGCAATATTCTTTATTCATGGTCATTTATTCATATTGTCCTAGAAACTCTGATTTACTTTGTGCCCTTAGCAGTATTTTAATGCAACCATAAAGCACCTTTTTATCATGCCCTTCCATAATGCAAATAAATGGCATTACCTGATGATATAAATACATAAAACAAGTAAAAGAGAAGTTGTACAACCTGATGAATTAGTAATAAGTTAAGTGAAAGTGGACAATCCCTTTAAGAAAAGTACAAAAACTGGGTCACCATTTAAAAAATCTGGTGTAGTGCCAGTCTGATTAGCAACCACACAACATAATAATAAAACCGCATCTGGCAACCATTAATGATCCCTCCCCCTCACCAAATAACGTTCTAACATCTGTGTTTAGTTTGGCCAGTTTTCAACTCTATTCCCTTCCTCCACCAGTGACAGAAGAGCTGGATGGGATTGGAAGAAAAATTACAGATGTCTACAGTAAACCGTCCATCAGGGGTCAGCTGGAGAAAATGAGTAAACATTTGATTTTGAAAAGACGCCTTGGAGAAGGAGCAATGCTAATGACGCTGGTGCTAAAACTTTGTGTATTGTTGCTGGAACGCAGATATTTAGTCTTCTTAACCACTTCACCCCTGGAAGGATTTCCCATGTTGGGACCAGAGCACTTTTTGCGATTCGGCACTGCGTCGCTTTAACTGACAATTGCGCGGTCGTGCGACGTTGTACCCAAACTAAATTTGCATTCTTTCACAGAGCTTTCTTTTGGTGGTATTTGTTCACCTCTGCGTCATTTTTCATCACCACTATAACAAAAAAAGAGCAACAATTTTGCAAAAAAAAAAACAATATTTCTTACTTTTTGCTAAAATACAAATCCAAAAAAAAATCAAAAAAATCAAACGTATTCATCGCTTTTGGCCGATTTATATTCTTCCTCATATTTTTTGGTAGAAAAAAATTGCAATCAGCATTTATTGATTGGTTTGTGCAAAAGTTGCCGCGTTTACAAACCATGAGAATTCATTTCTGGCGGTTTTTCATTTTTTTTACTGGTAATGTCGGCGATCTGCGATTTTTATCGGGACTTTAATATTGGGGCGGACATGTTGGCCATTTTTGACACTTTTTTGGGACCATTGACATTTATAAAGCGATCAGAAATGTAAATATCCACTGATTACTGTATAAATGTCATTGGCATTGAAGGGGTTAACCTGCAGGGGGAGATCTAGGGGTTAACTGTGTTCCCTAAGCGTGTTCTAACTGTGAGGAGGCTGAGCTACCATGGGCATAAGAGTTCTAACTTATTCCAATGACAGGGATCAGTAGATCTCTTACATGCCCACTGATAGAGCAGGGAACCACCATGTTTACAACAGCGGTTCCCCGTTCTTTCTCTCTGGCAGGTCATTGCGGCTCGTCGGCAGACACCGGGTCTGCCTGAGCCTCGGGCACACTCCTGCAGAGTGTGGCTGCGCAGGAGCAAGCCACCGCTTATATACAGCGATTCGCGGGACGCTGCCACCAGGGGAGGGCTGGCAGCCTTTGGCCTGGGGGGCAAGTCCAGTCAAGCGGCCCATTGAACTAATTATAACTGATATTGGTGTTATGAAGCAAGACAAATATGATACAATGTGGTAACACAATTTAATGTTAATAGCAACAAAGGAGGTTTAACAAAAAGAATGCATCAATGCAGCCTCACCACCCATCAATGGAGCCTCACTAGTGCCCATCAATGGAGCCTCACCAGTGCCCATCAATGCAGCCTCACCACTGCGCATCAATGCAGCCTCACCACTGCGCATCAATGCAGCCTCACCACTGCGCATCAATGCAGCCTCACCAGTGCACATCAATGCAGCCTCACCAGTGCACATCAATGCAGCCTCACCAGTGCACATCAATGCAGCCTCACCAGTGCGCATCAATGCAGCCTCACCAGTGCGCATCAATGCAGCCTCACCAGTGTCCATCAATGCAGCCTCACCAGTGCCCCCCCCCCCCTTTGCCTGCAGTTAGTTGGTGTCTGCGCCCCTGGCCCCTACTTCCTTCCTCCACAAGAACAAAAAAGTGTGAGCGGCCATTTTGAATGTAAGTTAGGGTGGCCTGGGGGGAAATTTCCACCCTGCCCCCTGGCCCAGCCCTTCCCTGGCTGCCACTCTGGAGCAGTAAATATAGTGGCCGCTTACGGCACATTAACTGAACAGACAGCACCCTGGGGCCGTTTCTTCACTGCGCATGTGCCGATGACGTCAGCACATGCAGATACAGGGAATATCTCCTAAACTGTGCAGGTTTAGGAGATATTCCCAGGACCTACAGGTACACCTTATTATAGGCTTACCTGTAGTTTAAAGTGGTTGTCATGACTTGACAACCTCTTTAAGGCTGTACACACGGGAATTGTCGTTCGATAGCTGGTCATCCGAAATTTTTACTGTGAGTATGCTCCTTTCGACAGTCGATTGACATTTTTCGTCAGACAAAAGCTGAATGTGCAGACTAGTAAATTTTTGTTGTACGACAACGCCACGTCCGACGTTCATTCCGTTGTACAGTTTTCGTACAAAAAAAAAAAAAAATCATAGGACCGAGACTACGAATGCTCAGAAAGGATAAAAAAAAGATGCAAAAATATTACGTCACTTCTGACGTTGACTTCGGTCAAACGAAAATTTTCGGATAGTCAGTATGCTTTACAAAATAATGGACACGCGCTTTTGACAAAAATCAGAAGCGCCGTCGTACAACAATCAAACCGTGCGTATGAGGCTTTAGTCCTCAAGTAAAAAGAAGCTTTAAAAGCTGCCCATACACGGATCAAAATTCAGCTGGTTCAGCAGGAACTGGACAAATTTCGATCCATGTAGGGCCATTCCCATTGGTGCCAAGTTGATCTACTGATCAACTTTTCATGAACAGGCTTGTTGGAAAATGTTGCTTTGGATCAGCATCTACAGTCAACCGGCTGCAGCGCTGATCAGTGTATTCTGACGACGAGGGATTTCCGCTGTCAGAATACAATGACACAATGGGGAGGGCTCCCACATCCATCTTGAATGTGTAGCTGGGGGAATCAGTTCAGTTTCCAAACAAGGGATATGAAATAAGCCTGCCAACTTGGTCCATTTCTACATTCCAGAAGAATCCCTAAAACAAAATAAAGTGTCCTTCCTAAAGGAATAAAGTAGGGCTCATTTTAAAGCAGCTATTAGGCCCCTTTCACACATGTTGTCCGATCAGGTCCGCCTGACCTGATCGGACCCTCCATTCACCTCTATGGAGTGACAGATGTCAGTGGTGACATCTCCGCCGACATCAGCCGATATCCGATCCGGTCCGCCAAATCAAGATGGATGGAGACCAGATTTTCCATCCCTCATCTACATGTACAGCATGATGATGATGTTACTGCTACTTTTACAATTTAATATCTGGGTTTGCAATTTGCATTTGCTGTGCACAAACTGAAGTTATATCCTCCGTGAGGAATAGATTTTAATGAAAGTTCTTGTGCCCAGAATGAAGCTTTACACTTGCATGCCAATGCATATTGGTTTAAAAATGTTAAATAGGCAGATCGTTAAAAACAAACATCTGAGTTCCCAGCTAGAATGCTGAAAGTAAAAATAAACTTTATAACAGCGGAGGCATAACAGTTCACGTTAAGTGATTCTATTTATTCAAGATAACAGAGATTTCCCAGAATATTGTACGCATAATGTGTACATAATGAGCTGCTGAGATAAAACTGGGGTAGTGAAAGCTGAACAGAAATGGACTCTAATCTTAGGAAATATGCTCCTTTTTCACTTACTATCGCTCCCTGTTGCACAGCTCAGTGAGAGAACTCTAATAGGAAGCTTTGGTCTTCTCCTGAGTGCCCCAGAGCCCTAGAACAAGGGGCGCTTGCTATGCAAATGCTGACATACCACTTTAATGTCGGAGCCCCTGCACACCAACCTCGCCATGCGTATTGGTGAGAGATACCGCAACCGCACTGCATAGACAGAAAAGGGCAGAAGGAGGGCAGCAGATGTGGCTGTTGGTTGCCAAGGTTCGGCGCTCTTACCAAGATCATGATGATACTGTCTGTGCAAGCAATTTTTATATACAAGTCTTTGGCAGCCCATACATTAATCATAAAATGATCTGGGACCAGCTGAATTTCAATCCATGTATGGGCAGGCTGGTTGTACACAAGTCGATTGACTTGTGTACAACCAGCCTGTTGAGTTTTTTTCTGAATGATCAGGTCTGCCAGCTATAGCCAGCAGCACTGATCACTGTATTCTGGCGGCGGGGAAGTCTCCTTCGAATGTGTGGATGGGGGAATCACTCCCACTGAGCTATTGTGTTCTGATGGTGGGGAGACTGAGCTATTGTGTTCTGATGGTGGGGAGACTGAGCTATTGTGTTCTGATGGTGGGGAGACTGAGCTATTGTGTTCTGATGGTGGGGAGACTAAGATGTTGTGTTCTGATGGTGGGGAGACGAAGATGTTGTGTTATGATGGTGGGGAGACGAAGATGTTGTGTTCTGATGGTGGGGAGACTGAGCTATTGTGTTCTGATGGTGGGGAGACTGAGCTATTGTGTTCTGATGGTGGGGAGACTGAGCTATTGCGTTCTGATGGTGGGGAGACTGAGCTATTGCGTTCTGATGGTGGGGAGACTGAGCTATTGTGTTCTGATGGTGGGGAGACTGAGCTATTGTGTTCTGATGGTGGGGAGACTGAGCTATTGTGTTCTGATGGTGGGGAGACTTCCCCGCTGTCAGAATACAGTGATCAGTGCTGCTGGCTATAGCACACAAAAGGCTGGCTGTACACAAGTCGTTTGACTTGTGTACAACCAGCCTGCCCATACATGGAATGAAATTCAGCTGGTCCCTGCTGAACCAGCCAAATTTTGATCCACATATGGCCCCTGTTACATTTGTGCAACTCAATGCAAATCACACCTGAACTTGCAAAAGATAGTGCAAGAACTACTTTCAAAATTGGTGCGATGGTCCAATGGTGAGTGAAAAAAAAGAAACATATAAAGCGCAAGGACAAATATGTGGAGAGTAAAGTAAATAACAAGTGCCAGTGTATTTACAATGGCTAGGCCTGGTAGAAAAAGAATTTCCCAGGTCTCGGTCAAATCATCTAGCCTACGACGACGAGGTATAGAATAAAAACAAGTGGTGTTGTGGTCCCCGGGTCAACACTCCCAGGTGGCACGTAACGCTGCAAGCTCTCTGTCTTCTCAGCCCCCCAGTCAGACAGGATAGCACCAATCAAATAAGGAGGCACTGGGCCCCTCAGAATCCTCCACACCAGGGAAACACTCCCAACCTCAACCTTACCCAGTGGATGCTTAAAAGAGATGTTTGGGATTTTTTTTTCCCACAATCATACTTACCTAGGTGGTTGCAGCTTCGGTCCGGGGCGGATCCCGACTCCATTGTCACGATCTTCCCTGGACCGACTCTCTATAGGAGAAGTACAGCTTTGGTTGTACTTCTCTAATTTGGACCCCCATTGGTCTCAGGACCCCCATCATACCAACAGGGACACTATAAAGCCAGCCATCCCAACCAGAAGGCTAGAATGATGGTGAAGCACTCTTACTGAACACTGAAATGAATAGATACTAAGCGCTGCAAGGCAGAAGTGCTAACATCTAAGCCACTATTAACAAAAACAAAAAAAGTTGCATGTCATTAAGGCTTCATGCATAAAGCCGTACCCATACATTGTGCATAGCCCACGTAATCACTCTCTCAAGAACCATAGCTGCCATATACAGCCACCCATTCTGATGAATTAGAAGATGTGATTATAATAAGCGTTATCATAAGCTTAGAGGGTTGTTCATGATCACTGGGTATGTACATAGAGTATTCATGCTGCACATATGTAGGTTGTATTAACAAAAACCTGTCTGAGGTTCTAACCCTTCCATATTCTATCCAAAACTAAAAAAAATATATATATCTTTGCCTTTAGATACAGGCCGAGTTGCTGGAAGTGGTAAATACATATCTAAAAGTAAGATTAAAAAAAAAGAAAAAAAAAAACCACAGCCCAAGAGATTTTAATGTAAATGTGAGATGAAAACATATCACAGCTGGTACATCTCTGGTGTAAAGAAAGTGCGCTGAGACCATGTTGTTAACGCATTCCAGGGAAATTTAGGAGGAACCAAACAAACTCAAATTTTAGGTTCCCACCATAAGAAAGTGAAGAATGTCCGGCCCACCCGAGTCAAATGGAAGAATTCCGGCAGTGCTAGGTCACAGTTATCCATGAAAGGAATGAAGGCAGAAAAAAAAGACTTATCAGTTTACAATTAACACTTAAAAGGGATTTTACTGAGAACTGTGATTTAAGGCTAAAAGAAGGCTTCCAAAAGAGTGCATGAAATGTCCCTCTGAAAAAGTAAAGTCCTCTGTAAACAACAATATCTTTATCCACAAAAACAAAGTTAGCTTCAAGTGGAACTTCACTCTCAACATTGACAATTTTAAAGCCCTAGGCGGGACCCTTCCCCACCAGCAGAATACAATGATCAGTGTTGTTGGCTATAGCCAGCGGCACTGATCGTTCGGTAAAAAAAAACAGACTGGTTTACACCAGCCTGCTGATAGACTGACTTGTGTACAATCAGCTAGCCTATAGATAGATCAAAATTCGGCCGGTCCCTGCTGAACCAGCCGAATTTCGATCCATGTCGGCTTTAGAGCATTTACTTCAAGTATTTATATAGCACAAAGAATTTATGCAGAATTACATACATGGTGTACAAAACTACATGTATTAGTTCCTGTCCTTAAAGCGGTGTTCCGCCCTTCCAAAAATTAACGGTCAACAGTACAGTACAGTACACATACTGCAGCTGCTGACTTAATATTAGGACACTTGCCTGTCCTGGAATCCAGCGATGTTGGCGCCCCAGCTGATGTTTTCATCAGGTGCTGCCACCGCCATTGCTGGTAAGGGAACCCGGCAGTGAAGACTTGCGGTTTCACAGCCAGGCCCTACTGCGCATGTGCAGCAGCGGAAGGAGGAAGAAGGAGGTGGGGGCCGAACTTCTGACATACATCGCCGCGGCGAGGTCCGACGGAAGTGGGGACAGGATACCTGTCAAAAACAAGTACCCCCTCCCCCAAAATTTGCCAAATTTGGCACCGGGGGGGGGGAGGGGGGGGTGGAATCAGATAAGTGGAAGTTCCACTTTAAAGGAGCTTACAATCCAAGGTCAACTCGTAGCATTCATTCATACACATACTAGTGCCAATTAACCTACCAGCAAGTCTTTGGAGTGTGGGAGAAAAATGGAACCCTAGGAAGAAACACATGCAAACACAGAGAGAACATACAAACTCCATGTAGGTAGTATCCTGGTTGGCATATGAACCAAGGATCCTCATGGTACAAGGCAGAATTGCTAATCCCTAAGCCACTAACACGAGATGACTCGGCCTTTGTCCCAGCTCTTGAAGCTGACCAGGTGTGATGGGCATGTAAGGACAAAGCTAGTACTCTGCAAGGCACTAAACTCATCAACTAGTATAACAATGTTAGCTGGAGGGGACCCTCCAAACCTCTTCACTGGATGAGACGGAGCAGAAAACCAACACACATACAAAGAGTGGAATTATCCCCCTCTCGTGTGATTCAAAACTCTTACTGGTACGCAGCTGGAAAGTCATTTAAGGTGAAAGTCGGACAAAAGGAATTTGTAGAACAGTTTCTAGAATATCTGCTGCAGCGACGGAAAGTTTTTTATGAGGATTTGTGTTTTCACCAATATTTCGGAGGGCTTCAGAGGCCACATATGTTCCGAGGTATAAAAGGCTAACCAGATCCTCAGCTAATAAAGAGCTCCCTGATATAACTAAGTGGCAGAGGTGTGAGAGATGTAATCCCAAACATTGGGCAATAGAGCCAGACAAAACAGGAGGCTGACAATAAACACTTAGGCCTCATTTTTACACTGCTGCTGGTAAACGGACGTTTAGAGGCATTTGGGCGTTTTTTCAGCTGCCCCAGAACTCTCCTCTATCTTATCAGTACATTTACACAGGTTCATTTAAGGTCGTTTCCAGGCAGTTAAGTTTAGTGGCTTTTTTTGGAACGCAAAAAAAATGGGTTTAGACGCCAGTTCAGAGGCATTTAAAATACCAAGTAGCTTGTAAACGCGCCTAAACACGGTAACTTGTGTCTAGGAGCATTGATGTGAACACGGCTAAACACGGCATGCAAAATGCGGTAAAACTGATGTTTTAGACGCCAGTTTCTAGCTGTCAAGATAAAATATTCAGGGGAGGTTGAAACAGCGTCCCGTGTAAATGGAACCAAAGAGTGCAGTGCATCCAGAAAGTATTCACATCGCTTCACTTTTCCCACATTTTGTTAAGTTTCAGCCTTATTCCAAAATGGATTAAGTTCATTATTTTCCTTAAAATTCTACAAACAATACCCCATAATGAAAACGTGAAAGAAGCCTGTTTGAAATCTTTGCAAATTTATTAAAAAAAAAAAAAAAAACATGACACTAAAAATTGAGCTCAGGTGCATCCTGTTTCCACTGATCATTCTTGAGATGTTTCTAAAACTTGGAGCCCACCTGTGGTAAATTCAGTTGATTGGACGTGATTTGGAAAGGCACACACCTGTCTATATAAGGTCCCACACTTAACAGTGAATGTCAGAGCACAAACTAAGCCATGAAGTCCAAGGAATTGTCTGTTGACCTTGGAGACAGGATTGTATCGAGGCACAGATCTGAGGAAAGGTACAGAAAGAATTCTGCAGCATTGAAGGTCCCAATGAGCACAGTGGCCTCCATCATCCGTAAATGGAAGAAGTTTGGAACCACCAGGACTCTTCCTAGAGCGGGCCACCCGGCCAAACTTGCGATCGGGGGAGAAGGGTCTTAGTCAGGGAGGCGACCAAGAACCCAATGGTCACTCAGACAGAGCTCCAGCATTTCTCTGTGGATAGAGGAGAACCTTCCAGAAGAACAACCATCTCCGCAGCACTCCACCAATCAGGCCTGTATGGTAGAGTGGTCAGACGGAAGCCACTCCTCAGTAAAAAAGGCACATGGCAGCCTGCTTGGGGTTTGCCAAAAGGCACCTGAAGGACTCTCACACCATGAGAAACAAAATTCTCTGGCCTGATGAAACAAAACATATCTGGAGGAAACCAGGCATAGCTCATTACCTGGCCAATACCATCCCTACAGTGAAGCACGTGATAGCAGCATCATGCTGTAGGGATGTTTTTCAGCGGTAGGAACTGGGAGATAAGTTAGGATTGAGGGAAAGATGAATTCAGCAATGTACAGAGACATCCTTGATGAAAACCTGCTCCAGAGTGCTCTAGAACTCAGACTTGGGTGAAGGTTCATCTTCCAACAAGACAACAATCCTAAGCACACAGCCAAGATAACAAAGGAGTGGTTATGGGGACAACTCTGTGAATGTCCTTGAGTGGCCCAGCCGGAGCCCAGACTTGAACATCTCTGGAGAGATCTGAAAATGGCTGTGCACCAACGCTCCCCATCCAACCTGATGGTGCTTGAGAGGTCCTGCAAAGAAGAATGGGAGAAACTGCCCAAAAATAGGTCTGCCAAGCTTGTAGCATCGTACTCAAAAAGACTTGAGGCTGTAATTGGTGCCAAAGGTGCTTCAACAAAGTATTGAGCAAAGGCTGTGAATACTGATGCACATATGATTTTTTTTTGTTTTTTTGTTTTTAATAAAGTTCTAAAGATTTCAAATAAACTTCTTTCACGTTGTCATTGGGTATTGTTTGTAGAATTTTGAAGAAAATAATGAATTTAATCCATTTTGGAAAAAGGCTGTCGCATAACAAAATGTGGAAAAAGTGGAGTGTTGTGAATACTTTCTGGATGTACTATATAAACCAGTGATTGATAGCACAATATATTTTACTATATGTACCTGCAGTAAATCAGATTCACAAATTTATAAATACGTGCCGTAAAGCAAAAATGTAAAACAATGCAGCTTACCAGACCAGTCCATACATATGGTGTACTTTTCCCTTATTTTCACCTGTTAATTCTGCCATTAACATATTTCCTGTCCTAGAGTGACAATGCTCACTTAACACTCCTGTTCTGCATAACATGTGGGAAGGTGTTTGGTAGTTCATCGAGAAGCTATAGAACAATGTAAACACTAAACACAGGAAGAGAGCACAAAATTCTCTGCTGATTTCTGGCAGGATCATTGTTTTTTTTTAACTTATTGAACAGATTTAACAAATTACTTTTTACATTATATTTTACAGACCAGAAGGAAGCAAATAGGAGAAGTTCATTCTCAGGGTAAAACAGATGGCTATTGCCAAACTCTCCTCCTGAAAACACCATTTTCAAGCTTATGCTGATCTGAAGGCATCAGTAAAGCTGGGCATAGATGGATCGTTTTGACCAAGTCAGCTGAACCAGCAGAATTTCAATCCATTTCTAGCAAGATGCTTCCCTCAGACTTCACTGGGTGCATACTTGTTCCAGATCAGTGACTCAGAAAGTATTGAAACCAGAGCCAACCATGCAAATAGCATTTTGAAAGGTCAGCAATGACGGCATACTCCCCACTTCACCACCTCAAAATTTCTCTTACAACAGGTACGTGCAGGATGTTGATCAACCAGCTTTTCCAGGATGCAGTGGTGGAGCAAGTGAAGTTATTTGCACCTCCTGGAAACATTATGAGGCAGGTACTTTTTTTTTTGGAATTTTCAAGCTGTTGGTACTTGGGGGGCCTATCAGTAAAGGCGGACCTTTCAATTGTCATACAAAGTCCCCTATAAAAGAACAGGCTTTCAACTGCTGGCAATGCACTTGCTAATTTGATTATCCAATTTGGTGTGGACCAAGATACTGAGGACTACCCGAGGGGTAGGGGGGATAAAGAGTTGCCCTTGCCCTAAATAGTTGTCATAATGAGAGAATGGAAAGTTACTAAAGAATTGTGTATATTCAACATGTGTCCATCAGCCTATAGTGACAGTTACTGGCATGTTAAAGACCAACAGATACAATAATCAGAAATAATCTAGAACTTTTGACCATCTTCTGTATGGACAGCAAGGATCTTCTAAGCATGGCGGAAAATCTCTTCAATCAACGTTCAAACTCTTTTCCTCCCAGAAAAGCAAACAAAATGACTCATTAATCCATGGGGAGACAGTCATATCTGGACTAATAATCCAAGGGGAGAAGTCATATCTGGACTAATAATCCAAGGGGAGACAGTCATAGCTGGACTAATAATCCAAGGGGAGACAGTCATATCTGGGCTAATAATACAGGGGCAGACAGCCATATCTGGACTAATAATACAAGGGCAGACAGTCGTATCTGGACTAATAATCCAAGGGCAGACATTCGTATCTGGACTATTAATCCAAGGGGAGACAGTCGTATCTGGACTAATAATACAAGGGCAGACAGTCGTATCTGGACTAATAATCCAAGGGAAGACAGTCGTATCTGGACTATTAATCCAAGGGGAGACAGTGGTATCTGGACTATTAATCCAAGGGAAGACAATTGCATCTGTACTATTAATCCATGGAGACACAATGGCATCTGGACTATTATTCCATGGGGATACAATAGTACCTGGACTATTATTCCATGGGGATACAATAGTATCTGGACTATTAAACCAAGGGGAAACAATTAAATCTGAACTAATAAGCCATGGGGATGGAATCATATCTTTACTATTAATCCATTGGGATAAAATAGTATCTGGACTATTAATCCATGGAGATACAATAGTATCTGGACTATTAATACACGGAGATACAATAGTATCTGGACTATTAATCCATGGGAATACAATAGAATCTGGACTATTAATCCATGAGGATACAATAGTATCTGGACTATTAATCCATGACGATATAATAGTATCTGGACTATTAATCCATGAGGATACAATAGTATCTGGACTATCAGGCTGCATTCACACCTGGGCGTAGTGTTTTCAGACAGAAACACACGCGTTTTTTACCCTGATTTTTGCCACAATTTTGTACAGGTCAAAAAGGTCACCAATGTAAAAAGTAGAAAAATGCCCAAATCAAGCTACAAAAATACTTCCAGAACTTTTTTGAGCTTCAGGCGTTTTCAGGCTTTTGGCTTCAGGCGTTTTTGAGTGGAGATGTGAACCATCTCCATAGAGAATCATTGATTTTTTTCCCTCCAGCTTTTTGTAGCTTCAGGCTTCAAGCTACAAAACGCCCAGGTGTGAATGCAGCCTTAATCCATGAGGATACAATAGAATCTGGACTATTAATCCATGGGGACACAATAGTATCTGGACTATTAATCCATGAGGATACAATAGTATCTGGACTATTAATCCATGAGGATACAATAGTATCTGGACTATTAATCCATGACAATACAATAGTATCTGGACTATTAATCCATGACGATACAATAGTATCTGGACTATTAATCCATGAGGATACAATAGTATCTGGACTATTAATCCATGAGGATACAATAGTATCTGGACTATTAATCCATGAGGATACAATAGTATCTGGACTATTAATCCATGACGATACAATAGTATCTGGACTATTAATCCATGACGATACAATAGTATCTGGACTATTAATCCATGACGACACAATAGTATCTGGACTATTAATCCATGACGATACAATAGTATCTGGACTATTAATCCATGACGATGCAATAGTATCTGGACTATTAATAATCTGTTGTGTGGTGCTTCAATCTTTGATTTGCTGCTCTTGCACCACAAACCAAGGAAATTGTGGGAACAATCTGGGATGTAGATGCAGGCAGCCCACTAACCAGACAGACAATCTGTACCAACACCATTATAATACCATTGATAGCACTGTAAACAGGACAACCCCAGGGTCCAGTCCTCTCTATCCACATTTTCAGTCTCTTTAAAACCCAGAAGGTATTTATATTGGGACAGACACTTTTACAGCAATTTTCCCCTTGTTACTGCTCATGCATGTAGCCTTTAAATGGCACTTATCACATTAAAGTAACAAAGGACTGTGTACACATTATGCAGAGTTAAACTCCGCCACAGCTGGCCTGAGAGCTCCTTTGTGTAACGTCCCCCCATCCCCGGCTGCACTCACTTTGTGGATTTAGGCCGCATTGAGATATGTATTTAGTTAGCAGTGTTATTATATGTTTCTGAATCTGCCTGGCACCAACCAGCCAGACTCCTCTATAACTATACCACTGTTTGCGGTTTTGCTGCAAGAAAGCTGCCATTAAAGAGACGGTTGGAAACAATTTCATATTTTTTCAGTCACAAAAAAGCAATCTATTAACGTATATCTAAGCCCAAACATTTACTTTATAGTTTATCAACCCTTGGTAACTATTGCTTTTTTTAAAGCCTTCCCATCAGTCATGCACAGTTGTACAGACTCCTCTCCTGTACCGAAATTGCTTACTCTGATTTCACTGCACACTGTGAGCTTCTCATAGTATGCATGAGAAGCCGCAGCAAGTGATACAGAACCTGCCTCGTTTCCTAGCTGGAGGATGTCCAGCATCATTTAGCTTTTTTCTAGCCTGACTGTCCCTTTCCCGCTGCATTCATTCATTGGATTTAATGTCTTCAAGTCATGGAGGTTCAGCATTAGATATAGGCATGTAAAATCACTTTGTCTACTGCTTGCATCAGGGGTGAGGGGCTTGGGAGGACTACTGAGACAAGGTGCTGTGATATTTACA
This sequence comes from Glandirana rugosa, assembly GCA_018402905.1. Classification (NCBI taxonomy): domain Eukaryota; kingdom Metazoa; phylum Chordata; class Amphibia; order Anura; family Ranidae; genus Glandirana; species Glandirana rugosa. Next base: position 169,470 of record BLSH010376024.1, read on the forward strand.
GGAAGTTCAGCACCCTTTCACCCTCAGAAGCCTCACTAGATTTATAAATTGCATTTTCCCTCATTCACCCACTGGGCTGACAGCTCATCCGTCACCGCAGATTCAGCCCATGTCTAGACAAACGTTGTCATCTGCATGTACCTGGAGGTGACCCTGTAAATTAATAATGAATGACAGGGATGATTGGATTCACGTATTTGTTTTATTTATTTTTTTGTGTAGAAAACAAATAATTGGCTAATATGGAGTTTTGCAGTTTGTCGTCTCACTAAAAATATTTGAAGCATCCAGCTTTGATACATTTTAAACCGCACAGCCAGGAACCATAAACAGCAGTCAAACGCAGAGCTGACAGTCCAGACAGAAGCCGGAGCAGCTCCAATTTCAAAGGCTTTGCCAGGTTAAGCAAGCCCTTATGTACATCCAGATGTGGTGACACAGAGCCGAGACTCTATTATTAGTGGGAGCGTGGCTGAAACCAGCCAGTGGCAACAAATGATGGCCCTTTGTTCTCAGATACGAATTCAACATTTCCAGGAAATAGTAACTCAACCCCACTGATAGTACATAGAATTGTGTGCGGTCACCATCTTAAAAAGGATTTTCCCCCAAGAATAGAGCACTTGGATATGCCGCAAGAACGCCATTAATTAGATCAGTAAACCTGGTTTTTACTTTACTTCAGCAACACTGTGACCTTGCTTCAATTGTATCATCATGATCCGACTTCTGCTGCGACTTCTATTCAAATCAATGGGCTCCCATAGAGAAGCATTGATTTTGAATAGAGGCAGAGAAACGCCTGACGAGGCTTAAACGTGTATACAGCGTTTTTGAGCGCTTTGCCGGCTCAGCGTCAAAACAGCTCTAACGCTGCAGCTTCAGAACGCGCAGGTCCTCAGTTAGTTCTACAGCTTAAGAACGCCGATGCCACTTACAGCTCAAAAACGTCAGCGTGTGTATGAGGCCATTGAATAACATGGTGTGGCATTCTTAAGCTGTAGAAACAGCTCAAAAATGCGGCGTAAATAACGCCCGTGTGGATGAGGCCTAAGAGATTAGTGTTACCGATATACACTGTAGGAATTGCACTTCGAAAACACATTTGTTCTTTTAACCACTTCTCCCCAGGTGGACATTATACGACATCCTTGGATTGAAGTGGTTACACCGGGATGATGCCTGCAGCTGCAGGTATCACCCTGCCCTCAGCAGTCGCATCATATAGGGCAGTGATGGCAAACCTTTTTGAGCCCGAGTGCCCAAACTACAACACAAAACCAACCTATTTATTTCAAAGTGCCAACATCCATCGCCATGCAGCACATCGCACATCTGGTCCCCACTTTGCAGCTCACCACCCTCTCTGTTGTGGTACGGCAATGGTGCCACATGCAGGTCTCAGTGCAATCATGAAAACATATTACAAAGTTGTGCTGAAATAGTACAGAAAACGCATCTATATTATTCAGGTGCGATTTGCATGCGACTTTGAGGGTTTACCATTGAAGTCTATAAGCCTCAAGTTGCATCAAAGTTGGGCCAAAGTAATGCAGAGACTACTTTGAAGTTGGCATGACTTGAAAGTCATACAGATATGAACGGTACTCATTGGAAATAATGGGGAAAGACTTGTCATAGGACTTTGCAGTCCCAAATCGCAGGACAACTCACACAAGTGTGAAAGGGGTCTTAAGGACCAGTACACACTAGTGCGATGCCAGACATCACATGTGATTCGCACTGCATTTCTGAGCAGATCACATGCAATGTCTGTGCGATGTGATTCCAGTCATACCAACTTAACTTGACTTTGACACCCCCAGCGGTTCGCAGATCTCAGTGTGAACCAGTGTGTGATTCATGTGCGATGCAGGAACCGACACTGAATCGCCGGGTTTCCCCCGCATCGCACCAGTGTGAACCGGGACTTAGCCCTCGTTCACACTGAACTCGCACGGTTTCAAACATGCATTTCAGTGCAAGTTAGGGGGCGATTTGAAAGACATCCATACAGGTTCATGCACAGACGTCTATTGAAATTGCCCCTAAAGTCGCCAAAAGTAGTGCAGGAACTACGATTGGGACAGTGCCGTTGCCAGTAATAGGCTGTGATTTGGCATGCGACTTGACATGTCAAATCGCACCGATGTGAACGGGGGCTAAAGGACAGAACAAAGTACAAAAGACATCTGATTATAGAAAGGTTCACATAATCAGCCGATCAGACTAAACAAGCAAACAAACCTACAACATACAATTACAGTGAAATAATAAGTATGTTGTAACAGCCATGTGTAAGACATATTTAACCTACTTCTTGATGGTTAATGACAGGTCTTCCAGATAATCACCCATAGAACTTGTGTTAGGAGAAAAGGGAAAGGTTCATGACATTGCATGGTTTACAGCTCTGATGGGGATCTCTACATAAAGAATACATTGAACTATAATCAGGGTTATTCCAGAATGTTCTATAGATATGAACTTTGAGTGCAGCTTGTTACAGACGTGTAAAGAAAGATTTCTGTGGAAACATCATAAAAGGGGGAGAGAGGGAGAAAGACTACACCTAGAGCAAGGGCATTATCCAATTTTGGTCAAACCTGTACAGTTTGTTTTTATCTATAGGCATCTACAGGATTCTCTTATTTGCACAGATAACCCCTCACTTCCTGTTTTGGCTAAGGGGCAGGAAGTGAAGGTAAATCTCCCCAATTGGACACAGATGGTTAAAAAAAATGACAGGGGTTATAACCCTCCTTTACTCTATCCAAAATGGAAAAAAAGGGTTTGTTTCTGCAGAGAGACCACTGCTTCCACACAGTCCTTCTCTGCAACTGCTGGCAACTAACAGGTTTTCAGGTTTTCTAAAGAAAAAGAACTGTATAACTTTTGTAGTTCTGATGCATGTGGAATGTATTTGGTTAAACTGAAAGTTTATATGGCCTTTAAAGGCTTTCCATTTACTCTCTGACATAAACATCCTCTATAAAGGCCAAAACCTTTTCTCTCAGCTCTGCACAGAGCGTGGAGGGTTTCCCCTCACTTCCTGTGACAACGCTATTGCTGGAACAGGAAGTAAAGAGACACCAATAAAAAATAGAGACTACAGCGTTCTAATAATACACTAAAACAGGATTTATGTTTGTTGTGTCTCCGATAGAAACATTTCTCCCAGATAACACAGACAACTGAGCAGGCTTCTCTCCTGCTCGGTTCAAAAGTAATAACAAATAAAAGGTTTACTTTAAAGGCTGCATTCACACAGGGGCGATTCGACATCAGGCGCGACTTCAAGGCAACTTCAAACTCAACTATGCCAGGTGACTTTGCCTGTGGCCAATCAGAGAAGGGAGGGAGGGGTTGCCCTGGATAAATTATATTCTATCAACTGTAAAGTCGCTTTCATTTAGATGGGGGATCCGACTTGGGGGCGACTTCTATTGAATCCTATGGGCACAAGTTGGATAGAAGTCACCTAGAAGTAGTACAGGAAGCTTTTCTGAAGTTGCCTTGAAGTCGGAGCGACTTCAGTAGTGTATATTAAGATGGCTCCCATTCATTTCCAATGGGATTTCAGATGTCAAACGACTTGGGGCGACTTGAGACAACTCAAATTGGATCGCAAGTCGCCCCTGTGTGAATGCAGCCTAAAGGGCTAGTTTATACTTGCTTCGGCTTCAACGCTTATTAAAGCTCATACAGCTTCAACAAGCTTTTATGATGTGTTTTTGAAGCTTCAGTGGTGCTTCGAAGAGGCTTCAGTGAGGCTTCAACAAGGCTTTTGATGAGGCTTCAGTGATGCACTTTTGAAGCCTTGTTGAAGCTTAGCCGATGCCCTATCTGTTTGTTGATATCTCACGCCTGCAATTTCCCCAAAACAAAGCGAAGCTAAAGCTGAATTACAGCCTCTGAAAAGCCACCGGTGCTTCAAGCGAGCTTCAAACAAGCTTCCTGATAGACTTCTATGGAGGTGCCGCTAAGCCAACGCAAGGTGTAAACAGGGCTGTAAGCTAACCATTTTATTTAGTGACCGGTGCTTTGACCGTTAAGGGAGCTTTAACATCGCCTGTCTGACGCCCCGTTTTGAAACAAGTGTAAACAAGCCCTAAAAGTAGATTTTTTTTTTGGGATAGCGCAAGGGAAGGTTATAACCCCTGTTAGATTTTTTTTTTTGACATCTGTGTCCCATTGTGGAGATTTCCCCTCACTTCCTGTCCCATAGCCAAACAGGAAGTGAGAGGAAATCCCTGCAAATTAAGGGAATTTCTTGGGGACCCCAGGTCATCAGAACTAGTGTCCCCATCGGAAGATTTCCCCTCTATTACTTTTCTGGGGGACAACTCAAAAATGTGGGATTTTCTTTTCAATGATAATGGTAATCAGGACAAATAGAGATTGTGGATCTCCCCAACGGGGGGGACACACAGCAACTAGCAAGGTGTTCTAATCCCTCTGCACTCTATTCACAACTAAATAAAAAAGTTTTGCCTGTAGCCCGGGTTCACACTACTGCGATCTCAGAGATCGTATGTCATTCGCACCCTCGCCGCAGGTGCCGATCACCTGCGATCTCTAAGCAATGCGAGTTCAGCCGTACAGTTGTATGGTGCAGGGACCTTTTTTCTCCCGCACTGGAACCAGATCGCATGGGTGCTCTCACCTATGCGATCTGATTCCTGTGCGAGTTCTGTGAACAAATCTGGGGGTGTCATTAACTTTTTAATGTCACCCGCAGCGGTTCGCAGAAGCTGTGGGAGAGATGCGATGCGGGAACCAGCTCTGGAATCGCGCTGGTTCCCGCATCGCACAAGTGTGAACCAGTGTTTGGTTATACTTTAAAACTCCAGCCTTCCCTGCAGTCTTGCAGAGTTGTACAGGATTCTCCCCTGTACTGAAATTGCTTACTCTGAGTTCACTGTACACTGTGAGCTTCTCGCAATGTGCATTAAAAGCTGCAGCATGTCGCAGCCCTCATCCTATCCTGGCTAGAGGATGCCCAGCAACATCTAGCTCTTTCTTCCTCAGCAGGAAAATACAGAGAGGGGTTCTAACCCTCCACTATTCAATTCAAAACTAAGAAAATGTTTTTACTTTGACATACATTTGAAAAGCACAGTTGATGAACTTGACTGGTTTCCCTGCCCATCCATCCTCCTAGGAAATGTATAGAGAGGGACATTCAACGTATTAGCCATTCATGGGGGTGACACTGGAGATAATGGTTCAGAGGAATACAAACAGGACTGGTGCAGAACAACCAGCCAAGAAGCAGAACACACAAACGTCCTCTTCAAACAATGGGGATTTGTTGGAAAGGTCAGTGCTTCATCTCAATGGCGATGGATTGAGCTTTTCAGCAGATCCTGTTGGGCAAACACACATCTTCCCGCAGCTCTATTTACACATCTGTTTAATGCATAGAAATGGGGCTTTAAACGCAAAACCAACATGCACACGTTATATGGCCTCCCCTGACCTGACAACAACTCACTATGACCAAATAATGGGAAACAGGAGTGTAACCACACACAGTCCTAAACACTACAAAACTGGGGGGATTTACTAAAACTGGAGAGTGCAAAATCTGGTGAAGCTGTGAATGGTAGCCAATCAGCTTCAATCTGGTTCAATGACGCTTTGAAAATAAAACCTGGAAGCTGATTGGTTTCTATGCGGAGCTGCACCAGATTTTGTAGGTTTAGTAAATAAACCCCCAAGGCCTGGTTCACACCTATTAATTTTTTCAGTGCGTTTTTACATTTTTTTTTCTTCTGGTTTTTAGTTCCATAGACTTCAATGGATCAAAAACGTGTATTTAAAAAATGCAAAATGCACCTGGAATACGCAAACTGCAAGCTGCTTAGGCATGAACCAGGCCTTAGTGTCTAAATGACCCCCCTTATAGATCATTTCTTTATGCCCCATCAGCCAGATGCACATCCAGTACCGCTGGAGTATAGCGCAATTATAGCTTTCTAGCACAGAACCATTTATTCCAAACTGCATACAGCAGTTTTAGTTTTTTTGGCCATCATCAGTGCATTGTATGGAATTCATGGCCTCTATGGAGTGGGACCTGACGGTACACTTATAACCATACATGTTATGGTGAGAGGGGATTAACCCTTTTCCGCCCAGCCCAGCATCCTTTTAACTGGGAAATTGCGTCTGGGGAGCGGGAAGGTCTGCCTGATCAAGTGACCACTGCGATTGACTGTCACAGTGCAATGCGATATTCCCTACGCACACCTTTGTGGAAATGGCTGCAGTATTGCTGAGTGCTGTAATGACCATAGGCTGGAAACCACCTTCAAATCGAGTAGAAGGATGTCACCATCACACCAAGGATTCCTCAAAAGGGTCCACAGCTTTATTTCACATGGTCATGCAAAACAGAAAGGCAACATTTCGGAGCCACGCAGGGCCCCTTCGTCAGGCAAGTCACTTGCCTGACGAAGGGGCCCTGCGTGACTTCGAAACGTTGCCTGTTTTGCGTGACCATGTGAAATAAAGCTGTGGACCCTTTTGAGGAATCCTTGGCGTGCTGGTGACATCCTTCTACTGGCTGTCACAGTGGTCACATGAGAGGGAGCCAGTACTTCTGGCTTCCGATCATGGGATCTTCTGTTCTGGAAAGACTTAACTGTGCTACACACTGATTCACTTTAAGGGCTTTTTGAGTCCTTTAGTCCCTTGTTACCATAACCTGTATAGTAATATACCCCCCAATTATAACACTTTGGTTAGGTTATAGCCATTGCGTTCCCACTTCCGTGTGTTTTTAAATGCACGCTGATGCATGTTTTGCACACACACACTGGCATGCACTTTTCATGCGTTTTCATGTTGGCCAATAAGAAACTATTTTGGCTTGTTACCAAAATCTACAAATGAATGCAAAATGCATCATACACACATTTCCATGCATCATTACTCCTCTAGGCCTCAAAATGCATGAAAGGGGAAAAAAAAAAAGATAAATTACCTGTGCGATTTTCAAAAATGTGCTGCAGCACATAGATGTGAACAGGCCCTAGCTAGAGCATGGCCTTTGATGACACATGCGTTTTTGAAATGCAAATGTGCAAAGAAGATAGCTATTCACTAAGGGAATTGAAAATTCCCTTGCAAAATGAACATGCTTTAGGGCCTTAGCAAATCAGACATGGAGAAAACTAGATTCAAGGTCCATTTACATCCATGCAGTGCTTTAATGCATGTGCAATAAAGCGTATTATATTTTATTTATTTATTTTAGGTACTTATCACTTTATGCAGCCCTTTACATATACATTGTACATTCACATCAGTCCCTACCCTCAAGGAGCTTACAATCTAAGGTCCCTAACTCACATTCATACATATACTAGGGCCAGTTTTTAGACAGGAGCCAATTAACCTACCAGCATGTCTTTGGAGTGTGGAAGGATACCGGAGTACCTGGAGGAAACCCACGCAGGCACAGGAAGAACATGCGGATTCCAAGCAGGCAGTGTCGTGGTTGGGATTCGAACCAGCGACCCTTTTGCTGCTAGGCAAAAGTGCTATCCACTACACCACTGTGTTGTCACAAGTGTTGCATTGAGGCAGCCTACTGAAGTCAATGTGCTTCTGAAGGACCAAAAATGCAAGATATGTCACAAAACGTGTGCCACAATTGTTGCGCTGCCATGCAATGGGGTGCAATTCAAAATGAATGACATCACAGTGTGTACATGCGTAGCTATAACGCACAGATACAAATCTGCCCTTGGGTTTTCCATTGCCTAATTATGAAAGCATTACATACTATACTGGTTTTAATAGAAGGAACTTCCTAAGAAGGTGATGAAAAACTCCCTTGTAGGTCCCGCTCTTCCAATCACAAGTATCAGTGACTTTCTAGCAAAGAGGACTCAGCCATACAAAGTTTCTATAAATGGTGTCAGTGTCAAAAATATCCCAAGATGCTGTACTAATGACATATACCCATCGAATAAGAAGCTGGCCCAATAAGTAGCCAACCTCAGCATCATCGTGGTGAGCCCATTCACTGCCAGCAACTGTGGTGAGCCCATTCACTGCCAGCAACTGTGGTGAGCCCATTCACTGCCACCAACCGGCAATACTGGAATGTGATGAGTGTTAACCGTTTGCTGTCATTGCTTTATGACTACTTTGTCTCCTCTTTTCAAAAGCCAAATTCTTACAACTGTAACACTTGGAAACATTTGGCGATTAAAATGCAACGCTTCAAAAAGTTCTAATTTCAGATCCCCCCACCCCCTCCTAATCACAGCTGGTAACAATCGCTGGCTTTCTTCCAGGTGCAACATCTGTAAACTGTGAGCGGGGGCCCCCTTTAAGGATGAGATCAAGTAGAAGAAGAGGAGAATATGACTGGGAAATCCTGGAATGCAATTGGCTCCTTTTATACCCTTACTAGGAACGCCAGTGGCTTGTTAAAGTTTGTTACAGTTATAGCTCCTCCCACTTCTGTTATTCCAGATGTAACGACGGAATTCAGAGTTAACAAAAAAAAAAACGGAACCCAGACAGCACAAAGGCAAATACAACGGTGCAAAAGGAAACCCCAGAACTGGAACAGCTGTCAGCCTTCTCTCTTTGAAGCACAGTAGAATTCACAATGATCCTATGCACAGTGTCATAATAATAATAAAATATAGATATTAATTTCTTTACTATTTTGTAGGTATATATATATATATATATATATAGATATGCACATATATAATATTCCAGGTGTTATCAAAGGAAATCTATATAAAGGACTACATTACATATTATATAAAGTAAAATGTAACCAGAAGAGTAGCGGGCACTTAGACAGAACTACCAATAGATGTGGTGCGCAAATCACAAAAACTGACATTAAACGCACCTGGGTTATAAATGGGAAAAGCGCAGATCTAGATGAGAATAGAAAACCTGCATATAGTGTTAGGGTGGGCACACACGGGGTGATTTTTTGGTAGTGTGATCGCCCTATTAAAACCACCCACCACTAATCAATCGTGCCTAACAATTGATTGCTACACATAGGAAACAGAAGATAGCGTTGATTGATCGTTAACGATCGCATGATGGTGCGCTCAACCGTAACTACAGCGCATTTGATCAGAGGTGACCGCGGGTGAATTTTGGTAGTGTGATCACGCTACTAAAACTGCTTGCAATCGATAGCAGTTAGCGACGCATAGGAAACAATGAAGTGCTGTTGTGAATATTTGCTAACGATTGCACAATGCTCCAAATTTATGCAGCCAATCGCAAATATCTGCTGCTATAATGCTATAAGCACAGGCAAATTTTGGTAGCACAATCATGCCACTAAAACCACCCGCTAGCGACCGCCCAGTCTTAAAATTGTCTAAGCCTCAAAATCCTGCAGCGCATCCGCCGCTGTTTGCGTCAATGGACGTTAGCGCATTTTGTTTGCGCTAGGACTGCGTTGGCGGTAGAATACGCTTGCTCATACATGACGTTGGTGTGCAATACATATAAATGATGATTTTATCATATCCTGATCACCTCACCGTATTGTACAGCGAGTCGCTCTCGGCCACCTCGGACAGCTCGCTCAGCTTGCGGTCCCATTGGATGACGGGGTCTCCGCTTTCCAATATCTCCATTTTTCCGTCCGTTAATCAAAAGCAACGAAAAACAACTTTGGATTCCTGGGCAAAAAGGTGAAATTAGTCTGACATTAAAATCCAGCAGACCCCCCCAAAGCAATGTAATCAGCTGATCACAAAAGTTTAAAGGGACTCAATGTGAAGTCAGCAAGTTGTAAATGTGATGGGCCAAGTGTAGCAGGGTGTGTGTGTGCAGAGAGGGCAGTGCTGCTAGGAGGATGAGGGGGATCAGTGCGATGTGAGCGCCTTCTCTCCTGATCGCACGTCTGTGAGGTCCTGTGGGAGGTCAGGGTAATAATAGCGAGCACACAGCCCAAATATCCTCCGTCTCTACTGTCCACGATCAGACTGACAGCCGAACCCAGCCCCCGCCCCCTCCTGCTCTACAAACACGCCCTCTCCTCTCCCTTCACCAATCGTCTTTCCTTTTGCGCCAGGCTTAGTGCGTCTCAGCCAATCAGCGCGTCTCTAGTGCCCCAGGGGATACCGCAGCTGAGAAGTTCAGGAATGCGGGCGGAGCTCGGTTTGTTTGATAACTCCAGGAACCAATGGTGAGGCGAGCGGAGGCGTGAATCCCGAATTAGACGGGTAACTGATGTTATCAAGGACCAATAGAGGTGCAGAATAAGATGGCGCGACCAATCAAATAAGGACAAGAATATTTGAGCGACCAACACAAAGCAAACCCCGCCCACAGGCAGTACCTGGAAGTGCTGTACTTTTTCAGAGGATGAGCCGTATTTATTATAATACTGGGGCCAGACAATAAACCAATCAAAATGTATACTCTTCACTATTATTAATGAGTTATTAGTGTTACTGTACTAACATGCTAACTAACATTTAATTATTATTACAGCTATTTCTATAATCTACCCTAGATATTATAAAATGATGAGCTAAAACGTCATACACATTAATAACAATTTATATCATTAACCACTTCAATACCGGGCCTATTTTTTGGACTCAGTGTTTACGAGTTAAAACCATTTTTTTTGCTATAAAATTACCTAAACCCCCCAAACATTATCTATTTCTTTTCTAACACCCTAGAGAATAAAATGGTGGTCATTGCAAAACTTTATGTCACACCGTATTTGCGCAGCGGTCTTACAAGCGCGATTTTTTTGAAAAAATTCACTTTTTTTTGAGTGAAAAAATAAGACAACAGTAAAGTTAGCCCAATTTTTTTCCATATTGTGAAACATAGTGTTATGCCGAGTAAATTGATGCCCAACATGTCATGCTTTGAAATTGCACCCGCTCGCAGAATGGCGACAAACTTTGCAACCTAAAAATCTCCATTGGCGACGTTTAAAAATTTCCCCAGGTTAGCAGTTTTGAGTTACAGAGGAGGTCTAGTGCTAGCATTATTGGTCCTGCTCTAACGATCGCGACGATACCTCACATGTGTGTTTTGAACACCGTTTTCATATGCGGGCGGGACTTATGTATGCGTTTGTGCGAGCTCGCAAGGATGGGGTGCTTTGATTTAATTTTTTTATCTTATTTATTTTACTTTTTGTTTTTTTTCTGTGCAGGGGGGAACGGATCCGATCATCACCGCCGCTGCCGATGGTCTGGTATGTGGTGGAGATGACGGGAAAGTGGTGTCCCCCTCCACCGATAAAAGTGATCTCGCGGTGAATCTGCAGCTGAAACCACTTTTATCTGAAAGAGAATCGCCGGCACTAAACAACGGTATCTGAATGGTGCCTGTAGCTGAAGGCACCATTCAGATATCGCCACTCAATGTCAAGGACGTCATATTATACCATGCACCTCAGTGCCCGTTCACACAGGGGCAACTTGCGATCCGACTTGAGTTGCCTCAAGTCGCCCCAAGTCGCTTGACATTTGAAATCCCATTGAAATGAATGGGAGCCATCTTAATATACACGACAGAAGTCGCTCCGACTTCAAGGCGACTTCTGAAAAGGTTCCTGTACTACTTCTAGGTGACTTCTATCCAACTTGTGCCCATAGAATTCAATAGAAGTCGCCTCCAAGTCGGATCCCCATCTACATGGAAACGACTTTACAGTTAAAAGAATAGAATTTATTTTTAGGCAGCCCCCTCCCTCCCTTCTCTAATTGGTCAAGGCAAAGTCACCCGGCAAAAGTCGTGTTGTAAAGTCGCCTGAGGTCCTTGAAGTCGCGCTGAAATCGCCTAGCGAAGTCGCGCCGAAGTCGGGTCGCCCCTATGTGAATACAGGCTAAAACAGAACAATAACATAATTAACACCTCAGTGAACTTAGGGTAGTCATACATAAGAGTTTATATAAAATCGTTGTAATCATTGTCAAACGATTTACTGTCCAGAGAAAATTATGATTGGAAGATCGAAAAGATCATATCATTTTTTTTTATTCTTTTTATTCAGTTTTATGCGTATTATTGTAATAAAACCAAACCTAAGAAACGGTGTTGGCAAACATACCACCATCGTCCTAGTGGCCACGCAGGGCCAGACTCCGTCTGAACTAACATAGGTCAACTAACTTACCAAGAAAAACAAAACCCCCCACCCTCCCCAAACCCATAACTGCAGCTCTAGTCCAATACCTCGCCAACGTACACAAGAGGATAATGAAAGCACCTGTTGATCCATTGAAGATGATACCATGCACCTGATGGAAGATCTTTGACACTACTACCCCATTAGGCACTCATGTCTGCTCTAGGGTCAAACTGCCCAATTCGAAGCAGCAAACCTCAGTGGATGGAGAATAATCCGCAACTTTCTATTCATGATTCACTATTCACCCCACCATGGAGGACCAATCCACCCAATACCTTCTGGAACTTTTTTGGGCATCCCCTGGATATATATGTTGCTCTATAAAGGGGTATCACAGAGTTTATCAATCCCTTCCAAAAGGATATCGAGGGGGCATTAGGTTTCTTCCAGTTCAAGAGGATAGTTTTTCTGCCATAGAATAGTACTACATTGAGTAGGGTTTGGTGAGGTCGAGATGGGACTAGCTCTTCAACCAGCCTAGGAGGCATACCCTTTGTGACATAGGAATAGGGATGCTGAGGACAGCAAAAATGCATGAGGTGATCTCCAACCAAAGGGCATGGATTTGTGGGCAAGTCCAAAATATATGCTCCTCATCAGCAGGGGAGTATGAACATCTCCCGCATGTATCAGCGGAAGAGGGAAAAGTACGTGCCAGTCTGGCCGGGGTATAATAAATCCTGTGTAGAAAATGAAATTGTATGTAGCCAATGGCCCCCTTAGGGGTGGCTGGTTGTTGTGGTTCACATAGGTGTGTGCACCCCAAAGCTCAAACACACATTAACAGTATATTTACATACACACACACAGACACTCTTGTAGCAGAGCCAGTTCAGTGAAAGAGAAGTATGGTAGCTCTTCAATAATGGTGGAACTGATCAGAGGAGATATTTCCCATCTCTCTGCCGGCAAACAGAGCAGTAATGCTAATGAGCTTGGAGTGATTAGGGTGTGCCCAGGCACACCTGGCACACACCCTGCACACACCTATGGTGGTTCACCTGATCACACTGCCTTCAATCTCACTTTTTCCTCACATTCGGAGACACAGAACAGGCTGGTACTTTGTTTTGTTTTTTTATTAGGGGATTTGAACTTGGATGGGGTAGGGATGATTATGGGATGCCCAAGAATAGAACAGTTCTTTACATGGGACCTATATAAACCTTTGTATATACACTTCTCCATCTTCCTCCAGCACAACACTAGCATCTCTTTGTTCCTCTCTCTTGCACAACACTCGCTTCTCACAGGTGAGACCTAGAAGTATATTTACCAGGCCTCCAAATCGTCTCATTCGGCCTAGCTAGCACATGGCGAGGCCTGCTGTAGTTGAAGGAGGACCTCCAGACCGCCCATTACAGGCAGAGGTTAATAGCCCCCATAGTGTAGCAAATGTGCTAGCTAGTGTGATGGACTACTACTCCCAGCCCATCTTTTTCCAGGCCCTGCCAGCTCTTCCAGCTGCAACGGCCTCCTCCACTGCAACATCAAAGTCCCACACTGGCTTCTGCATCCTTCCCATTCTGTCTCTCACCCCAATCTGCTCCAGCATGCCTCCTCCAGTATCCCAGGGTATGTTAGGGTTGCCACCTCATCCCTTTAAACCCGAACACATATTGATTACACAGGTTCTGTGGCTAACTTAATGCAGGTAAGGCACTAAGTGAGTTTAATCACCACCTTAATCAGCCACAGGTTGCTCACCGACTCATGACACTTGTAGTTCCACACTGTAGATTTCTCTCGACAGTGCTCTCTCCCGCTGTCCTTTCCGCTCTGCCTTTTGCTTCCCACCAGGCTCTCGCTCCTCCTAGCTGGACTCGAGCACTCCAGCTTGTCCCTGGCAGACACTAGATGTTTAAAAAGGGTGATCCCACATGTCATCCCAGTCTTCTCCCTGGACATCCAGGATCTCCACTACATTTATCTATTGCAGGTGGTGTCTTTTTAAATAATTCTTTATATGTAGCTGATAAAGGTTTAACAAGATCCTCATTTGACAGAAGATCCTCCAAAGATGAAGGCAGGATCTCAACCCTTCTACTGCTGAATTGTGCCAAAAAGATCATATCATTCTATCTACTTTCCTATGATCGGATTTTTCCTCCCAGATCAGAATAATTTTATTGCAATTGATCGGTTTAGTTCAAAATCAATGACACATCAATCATAGCCCCCAACCATCCCTGATTTCGAGGGACTGTACCTCATTTAGAACAAAGTCCCTCTGTCCCTCTTTCCTCCTCATGTGTCCCTCATTTGGTCTGATCTATATAGTTTTATATAAAATGCACTATTTACCTATAAAAAACTGTTTCCCAGTGCTAAAACTTTCATCCAATTTCTCAATTGCTGCATTCAAAAATTGCAAAAGCAAATATAAAGGAATAGTAGTGGTAAAAAAAATGCACTTGTGCGTTTAACCAATAATTTTTTTGTACAATTCTCCTTTAAGGGGGGCATAGGAGGGGGTGTGTCCTATGCCTACATACTTTTGCTAAGGCTCATACTACAGCAACTTGGGATCGGCCTTGTGGGGGCTTCCTTCCACAGGGTAGGTGGGTGTTTAGCCCGTATCAGTTCACTGCAGTCTCTATACCTGTGTTATACCAGAGAGGGTGCATGCCACTTTAAAGATTCCGGGGCTCAATCACCGCCCATCTTCTGGAGTACCTCTCGCTCCACGGCCGCACAGCCCACCACGTTGCATGCAAGAAAGGGAAATACTTCCGTACGTTAGACAAGCGCTCTCAACAATTCCCAACTCAAGCACACGTTCACTTACTGAGAGTTCAGAAGTATAGCGCCAGGATCTCTATCGCTCTTCCCCGTTCCACTGAACGGAAACGGATGTGACGCACAGACGCCCTGGCTCCGTCTTACGCGTTTCGTCATCAGACATCATCGGAGGTGACCTTTCTTGCATGCAACGTGGTGGGCTGTGTGGCCATGGAGCGAGAGGTGGAAGGAAGCCCCCATTGTAATGCACTGTTTTACCTGATGTCACTATTCTTTATTGTGCTCTCTTGGATGATAATTATTTATTTGGCATACAGGTTTTTGGATGATAGTTTTCATACACAGCAATACTAGGATTGATCTGTACAGATTTGGGTCTGTGTGGTGATGCACTTTTTGCATTGGTTTACACACAAAATAACTTTTTTTGCTATTTGCACATTTACAATCTTTGCTATTTGCACACTTTTTATTCAGTGAAGTACACATATATGGTTTACATATAAGATACATTAATACTGGTTTGCACCTATTTTGCACTTTTCAGCATATATTTTGCACAACTATTTTGCATCCTGCAGCATATACTTTGCACAACTATTAACTAAGCACACCATTAATATATTTTTATACACATTTTTATACACACTATTGATTTTTATGACACTTTATACTGGCTGATAATTTTTATATTTTACCTTTTTCATTTATACTTTTTATTTTTAGCAGCGCCTAATCACACTCTCTTTGCACTTTACCTATTTCAGTTCCCGTACACACGGGCACATGTGTGGTGGCAGCAGCTACTATCAATTTAATATATTACATTTGTTTGATTAATTCTCCTTTGCGCTGCGCCTACCCCTCTTTTTCTGACCACTTGCCACACTGCCTGCCACCAGATGAGGATGCCACTTGCTATTGCCTGCCACCAGATGAGGATGTCACTTGCCACGTCACCTGCCAGTGCCAGCAGACCAGGATGTCAATGTGATCAGCGTTAGATATGTTATCTCTCTGCTCCCCGCCGCACCTCCAACACTGAAGAGTCCCGCGCTGTGAGCGCTGTGAGGACGGAAGAGCTGTGATACGGTGCGGGCAGTGAGAGATGATGTCATCTCTCTGCTCCCTGCTCACACCTCCTACATTGAAGTCCCGCGCTGTGAGGGCAGAGGTCGGAGGAGCGGTAATGCAGAGAGATATGTCATCTCTGTTCGCCAGCCCGCCCACATCCCATGCCCGCCCAGCCCAACTGCAGAGAGGCCACAGCCCGGCGGTGGTGCTACGCTGTACCCAAATAAAATTGCTGTCCTTTTTATCCTAAAAATAGAGCTTTCTTTTGGAGATATTTGAATTTGGACAATTTTGGACAATTTTGAAAAAAAAAAGAAATATTTTTTACTTTCTGCTTACATACAATAAAAAATGTAAAAAAAATCTAATTTCTTCATCAATTTAGGCCAATATGTATTCTGCTACGTTTTTAGAAAAAAATTAAGTTTTTAAAAAAAAAAAATCCCAATAAGCGTATATTGATTGGTTTGCGCAAAAATGATAACACATACAAATGGGATATATTTATGAAATTTTTTATTTATCTATTTATTTTTTACTAGTAATGGCGGTGATCACAACTTATAGCGGGACTGCGATATTGCGGCGGACAAATCGGACACCTAACTGACACTTTTGACGCTTTTTGGGGACCAGTTTCCTAGTGGAAGGCATGGATCATTGTTCGTGCTTTACAGAAACACAGGATCCATGCTCCCGCTGTGTAGATTAACTCGTGCCTAATACTCGGGAGTGCAGGATCATGTATATATACACGTCTTCCTGCGCAGCGCGGATATACTGTATATAATAATTATATATATATATATATTGTGACAGCAGGTGGGGTAAATCACCTGGTTGCGTCCAGGACGGCAGGTATATGTGTCCAAGGTTCAGGCTTTATATGGATTTTTTTCCACTAGGGGGAAGTGCTGGGAGTTGTGCAGGGGTAGAGGTATGAGCACAGCTGAGTGGAGCTGGCTCATTTAGACCTCTTCAAAAACTCCCAGCAGGCATAGGGGAGTGCTCCACACTGGAACCAGTTTCTGTGTCAGCAGACTGGGGAGCGTAACATCCTGAACGGTAAGGCCTGTGTGGCTGAGTGTGCCCAGTGAGAGATAGGAGCTAGGCACAGCGGTACAACAACTGCCTTGTTGATTTCACCTACAACTCCTTCCAGGGGGTCACACACACCCGCTGCGGAGCTAACCCCTTACAGTATATATATATATATATATATATATATACACACTGTATATAATATATATTTTATATATATATATATATATATATATATATATATCATTTTTTATTAACACTCCTGTCACCCTATCACGTTGCTATCTATTATCTATAGAGATACACTTATTGTCACTGTAACTGAAAGAGAGGAGAAATCTAAAATTTGGAGTGGTTAATTGGAGACCCTTAGTTCTGTGACAACTGTCTAAGAAGGAATCTCCATTCACTTCCTGTTGGGTTCCGAGAATAGGTCACAGACAGAAAAAAAGAAAAACCTGTCAGGGGGTTTTAACCATTTACCTAAGGGTTCATTCACACCTTTGCGGTGCTGTAATGCCCTAATACACATTGGGGGTAATTTACTATAGCTCCAAAATGTGCTCAAGTAGTGCCTGAAAATAGCGCCCAATTAAAGGCAATTAAGACTTCAACTCTGAGAAACTGAGCGCACATGCAAATAGAACCGAGCGCTATTGCCGGGAATGGCATGGGGTTCCCCTTAAAATCCATACCAGACCTGAAAGGCCTGGTACGGATTTGTGGGGGGACCCCACATCAATTTTTTTTTTACATTTTGGCACAGGGTTCCCCTTACAATCCAGACCAGACCTGAAGGGTCTGGTATGGGTGGAGGGGGGGACCCATGCTGTTTTTGTCTGGTTTTTATGATTAGCTGGAGTTTGGAATTCCACATCATAATATTGTATAATTACATACATTTGAAGAGTTAAAATTCTGTAATCAACCAAAATTATGTAAATTCCATAATTATGCATGCTGACTACAATGCTAGTTATTAGCAGGTGATACCATCAGTTGGATTCGAACCCAGGTGGTCAAGTTTTGAATATAGGACAACATACCAGTACACTACAGACCAGGGCACACTGTAATGTACTGCATTTGAGAAATTAATATTATGGTAACAACCATGCTCATGTGGCAGCTGACAGCTGAATATTCAAAAAAAAAAGCTGAAAAAAAAATGCATGGGGTCCCCCCCAGGTCCATACCAGGCCCTTATCCGAGCATGCATCCTGGAGCTCAGGAAAGGGAAGGGACGAGTGAGCGCCCCCCCCCCTCCTGAACCGTACCAGGGCACATGCCCTCAACATGGGAGGGGTGGGTGCTTTGGGCCAGGGGGGGCTCAGTGCCCCTCACCCCAAAACACCTTGCCCCCATGTTGATTGGGGCAAGGGCCTCTTCCCGGCAACCCTGGGCTGTGGTTGTTGGGATCTGCGGGTGGGGGCTTATCAGAATCTGGAAGCCCCCTTTAACAAGGGGCCCCCAGATCCTGCCCCCCCCCATGTGAATGAGTATGGCGTACCCCTAACAGTGGTGGCTGATGAAATTTATAGGTTCCACCCATTGTGTCGGGAGTATACAGCCCAGCATCACTAGATAGGGTATACAGCATTGTCAGCTAGGAGTATATATAGCATCACCAGGTAGGGGTATATACAGCATCACCAGAGGGGTATATACAGCATCACCAGAGGAGTATATAGCATCACCAGAGGAGTATATAGCATCACCAGAGAAGTATATACAGCATCACCAGAGGAGTATATAGCATCACCAGAGGAGTATATATAGCATTACCAGAGCAGTATATACAGCATCACCAGAGGAGTATATACAGCAACACCAGAGGGGTACATACAGCATCACCAGAGGGATATATACAGAATCACCAGAGGGTTATATACAGCATTACCAGAGGGGTATATACAGCATCACCAGAGGGGCATATAGTATGACCAGAGGGGTACCATCTAACCCCCCGTAGCAGGGCTTGCGGCACTGACAGTATCCTCCCGGGGCAGTCGGGACATCAAACTTACCCCATCTAGGAGTGGGCAGCAGGCAGGCAGCGAGCGGTGTGTCAGCGAGCGGGGAGCGGATTGGCTTTGGCTGTGCATCCCCCTCCTCCTCCCAGAAAGGCGTCCAATAGGAAAACGCCTGTCTTCTCCGCCAATCGGGAAACCGGTAGTGTCCCCGCGCTTCCTGATTGGTGGAGAGGTGCTTCAGTGTTAGAAAGGCAAATATTTATTTGCCTTTCTAAGTGCTTGTGGTGCCGCGCTCTGATTGAAGACTATCAGGGCCTACGGCTCTAATGAGATGCTTCAAAGAAACCCCCCGCTGCGGTAAATTATGCGGCCGGCATCCTGAATAGGGGGTGGTCATGGGCTGCCCATGGCGCCAGGCGTCCTTAATGAATGGGCCGTCCCTGACCCCTACCCATTCACACAGAAATTGTCTAAATGTAAAAAACCCAAGCGACATCTTTTGTCCAATCTTTTATGTCAAAAATGTTCAAAAAGTGTTCCGTAATGTACATTCATGGTCAATAACGGCGCCCGACGGACCCAAAAATAGTACATAATGTCAACGCTCTGCCTTGATGGGAGGGCTCCCGCTGTATGCACTCTGTGCTCTTTGACAGTTCTTTTCTAGGAAAGGCCCGGCATGTGACGTCAGAAGGGTGTGGAGTAAACCTATTAGTCACTGGGTGGCCCTGCCCTTGACAATATAACACTTGTCAAAGCGAAGAGACAGCAGTCCACGGGAGCCTTCCCATGGAGGTGGAGCATTTAGATTTGTGTCTATTTTTCTGTTCCCGTTGGGTGCCGTGATTGACAATCGTTGTACATCGCAGGACACTTTTTTAGCAAAAGTCTCCATTTTAATAGGTGAATGGGTAGGGGTACGATGTACCCGATACTCATTCACATAGGGGGGGTCAGGATCAGGGGGCCCCCTTGTTAAACATTTTTATTTCTGATGTTGGTACACATATCACATTTTTTGGGCTCAAATTAGGATCATTTGGAAAGAATAAAAAAATGAAAAACATGGGACTAATTTTAATCACTTCCCTATCGCCGTATTCAGAATGACGGCCAGGAAGTGGTTGAGTTATCATATGACGTCATATGACGTCCTCAGGATAACATGCCGGCACGTGCCCGGAGGGGGGCGCGCATCACGGCAATCGGTGGTGTGGGGGTCAGTCTGACTCCCTGCATTACCAATCTCGGAAAAGCGCTTCCATCGGAAGCACTTTACCATGTGATCAGCCGTGACCAATCACGGCTGGTCACAATGTAAACAGGAAAGCCGTTTATGTGCTTTTCCTGAACTCTGGTCTGCAGATCTGAGCAGTGGAGAGCCAATTGGCTGCTCTACTGACAAGGGGGGTTTGTGCTGATGGTTTATCAGCGCAGCCCCCCCTCAGATCGCCACCCTAGACCACCGGGAGCCTGCCCAGGGAGCCGACAAGGGACCACCAGGGATACGATCAGGACCACCAGGGAGATCACCCTAGACCACCAGGTAAGGGGCACAGTGCCAAATATGGATGGCACTCAGTGCCACCTTCAGATGCTACCCTAGACCACCAGGGAAATGGCCCCTATTAGTGCATCTGCACACCAGTGCCCCTATCAGTGTGTACCAGTGCCACCTATCAGTGACCAACAGTGCCACCTATCAGTGCCCATTAGTGCCACCTATCAGTGCCCAGTGCCGCCTATGAGTGCCAATCAGTGCCGCCTATGAGTGCCCATCAGTGCCGCTTATCAGTGTCCGTCAGTGTTGCATATCAGTGCCTGTCAGTGCTGCATAGCAGTGCCACCTATCAGTGCCTGTCAGCGCTGCTTATCAGTGCCGCCTATCAATGCCCATCATTGCTGCATATAAGTGCCTCATCATCAGTGCCTGTCAGTGCCACCTCATCAGTTCCACCTCATCAGTGCCAATCAGTACTGCCTCATCAGTGCCCGTCAGTGTAGCCTCATCAGTGCCCATCAGTGATGGAGAAAATGTACTTATTTACAAAGTTTTGTCAGAGAAAATGTTTGTTTTTTTTCAAAATTTTCGGTCTTTCGGGCAGAAGTGATCAAATACCACCAAAAGAAAGCTCTATTTGTGGGAACAAAATGATAAATTTGTTTGGGTACAACGTTGCACGACCGCACAGTTGTCATTCAAAGCGCAACAGCACTGAAAGCTGAAAATTGGTCTGGTAGGAAGGTGCTCTAAGTGCATTAAGTCACGTTTTTGAGCTTTTTTAAGCATTTGAGCATTTTTACAGCTGAAAAACATCTCTTAGAACCCACTGGTCTTGGGTTTTTTTTTACAGCTCAAAACCGTCACTGCCAAAAACAGTTGATAACAGCCTATGTGTGCATGGACACATAGGATAACATGATGGAGATTTTATTGACTGTAGTAAAAAACGTCTTCAGCTAAAAACAGCTGCTGTAAGGCTCCATGCACACTGAAGCTGATAAAAGACCGTTTATGGTCATTTGGGCGTTTTTTTTAACAGCCCAAAAATGCCCCTTTATGTTATCCTATGTGTTCATGCACACATGGACTTTTATTGTCGTTCAACAGCAGTGGCGTTTTTGGGCTGTTAGCTGAACGCCCTGAATTTGCGTTCAAGAGTCGTTCTTCTGACCACAAAAAATGCTGGACGCCAATAAACGCTCAAAAACGCAGCTAAACGGCATTTTATGTAGTCAATGGAAGCTAATGAAGTAAAAAAAAACGACGCCAAGAGAGTCCAGAGAGTGTCCAGTGTGCATGGAGCCTTAAACAGTCAAAAAACGTCCTGTGTGCATGTTAGAATCACAGAATGTCTTACTGACACACAGGGTTCTATTACAGTGCCACAGAAACTGCACAGATACTTTGAGCTCTTATCTATTATTAGACAAGACTTTCATTTTAATGATCAGACATTTCATTTTAATAATCTGACAACTTTATGAGCAACACCCCAGAATACAGCACACACAGAACTTGTGCTCCAGGTCGAGCCAGAACAGTCGGT
>BLSH010376024.1:191525-201630 GCA_018402905.1 Glandirana rugosa
GCCACTTCCTTTCCCGTCGGCTACATGTCTGGCCGGGATTGGGACCCTACCTCCGGGAACACTTCGCCCAGCAGGTCGTCAGAGATTCCCTTGAGCCTGGTGGGGTGTGGGTGTCGGTCCGGAGACACCATCTGAGTGATCTCCCCAAGCGGGGACTCCTCGGTCCAGGCAGGGTCGGTGCGAAGTGAGGAGTTCTAGAGAGACTTCTACTCAGTCTTCCTCTTCTCTGACGCCCGAAACTACATCGGGTCTAAGGGGGTAAGTAGTTCCGCCAGTTCCTTCGGAATTCCACCCTCCTCGGCCACAGAAGGGGCCGCTTTGTTTCCTCCAAGAAATTCGTCCCTCTAGTGAGTCTACCACAGAGGCCTGGCTGTGGGTGTGGGGTGGTCCGAGTTCCCTTAGAGACTGCTGGACGACCCGCTTCACAAGGGCCTCCATCCCAGGGTTAGGGTCGGTCTGTACATCAGCTGCCCTTTCCTTCACCGCCTTGGTATAACATGTGTCGCATAGCGACTTTCCCTCTGGCCTCTTAGTGCCGCAGCCCCAGCATGCTCTGTGACTGGAGTGGCTGCTATGGCGGTGGGAATGGTGTCTTGAAGAGGAGTGGGAACTCCTTCTAGGGTGTAGATCCTGCGACCGGGATCTCTGATGTCTAGATCTTGAAGAAGAATGATGATGTTGCGACCTGGCAGGGTCCCTGGTCTCACGTGTGCTTCGGTGTGACCTATGAGGGCTAGAAGACAAGACCGGGAGCAGGGAGAGGAAAAGATAGGCACATAAAATAAGATGCCGCAAAGAAAACGCACTCCTCCCCCCCCCCCCGCCAGCCCCAGACCTACCTGTCGGGCAAGGGCTGGCCACAAGGGGGCGGGAAGCAATCCAACTCCACAGAATCCATGCTGTAGACAAGAGGGGAGAGAGAGAATAAGGCTCAATGCATCACTCTCCCCCCCCACTCCTCCCACCTCCTCCAGTGCTACCCGCAGGGCTTACCTGGAGAAGCGAAGGAAAGTGCCTGGGGACACCGCCGCCAAAGCCCGCAGTCTATCCCAAAAGACTGTAGGGCTTGACAGCCTTTT
This sequence comes from Glandirana rugosa, assembly GCA_018402905.1. NCBI lineage: Eukaryota > Metazoa > Chordata > Amphibia > Anura > Ranidae > Glandirana > Glandirana rugosa. Next base: position 192,605 of record BLSH010376024.1, read on the forward strand.
AAAACTCCCGCCGCGGCGCCGCAGCGACTGCGCATGCGCCCGCCGGGCGGCCGGCTCAACTGCGCATGCGCGAGCCAAGCCTCGGTCCCGGACCGCGCGCCTGCGCCATGGGAGCGGCAACCAGGAGGAGCGCACTGCGTTCCAAGCTCAGACCCCTGAGCTGGCCAGAAGGGATGGGGAGGCACGGGACAACAGTAAGAAGACTATGAAAATAGAAATACAATGCTGCCATGGAGCGCTCACCTGTCTTCAGGACCCTGCCAGCCCGAATCCTCCTGGGCAAACATATGGGCCGCCCCCACTGGGGATCTTCTTGGCCACCCGCCTCTCACCCGCCGTAGCTGGGCCCTGGGCGCTGGGGGGGACACCACCGCCCCAAGGATTTACCCCATATCCACTGGGAACCTGCTGCCCTGGAAACTTCCTTGCAACTGCTTGGTCCTAGGAGGAGGACAAAAAAGGAACACAGGTGCGGGCCATGAGGCTAAATTTATGGTAATGGGGTCCTATGGGAGTGAGGAGGGCGGAGTAAACCCACACGTAGGCTGCCATGGAGTCTGTCAGGAAAATCTAATTTCTTCATCAATTTAGGCCAATATGTATTCTGCTACGTTTTTAGAAAAAAATTAAGTTTTTTTTCAAAAAAAAAACCCCAATAAGCCTTTGTTGATTGGTTTGCGCAAAAATGATAACATATTCAAACTATGGGATATATTTATGAAATTTTTATTTATCTATTTATTTTTTACTAGTAATGGCGGTGATCACCGACTTGCGATATTGCGGTGGACAAATCGGACACCTGACTGACACTTTTGACACTTTTTGGGGACCAGTTTCCTAGTGGAAGGCATGGATCATTGTTCCTGCTTTACAGAAACACAGGATCCATGCTCCCGCTGTGTAGATTCACTCGTGCCCAATACTCGGAAGTGCAGGATCATGTATATATACACGTCTTCCTGCGCAGCGCGGCCACCCTGTAGCAGTAAATTTGCTATAGGGCGGTCGGCAAGTGGATATATATATATATATATATATATATGCTGTATATAATAATTATATATATATATGTATATATATATATATATATATATTGTGACAGCAGGTGGGGTAAATCACCTGGTTGCGTCCAGGACAGCAGGTATGTGTGTCCAAGGTTCAGGCTTTATATGGATTTTTTTCCACTAGGGGGAAGTGCTGGGAGTTTTGCAGGGGTAGAGGTATGAGCACAGCTGAGTGGAGCTGGCTCATTTAGACCTCTTCAAAAACTCCCAGCAGACATAGGGGAGTGCTCCACACTGGAACCAGTTTCTGTGTCAGCAGACTGGGGAGCGTAACATCCTGAACAGTAAGGCCTGTGTGGCTGAGTGTGCCCAGTGAGAGATAGGAGCTAGGCACAGCAGTACAACAACTGCCTTGTTGATTTCACTTACAACTGCTGTCTTGCTGTGCCTAAATTGTGTAGTGAACCCTTCCAGGGGGTCACACACACCCGCTGCCGAGCTAACCCCTTACAGTATATATATATATATATATATATATACACACACTGTATATAATATATATTTTATATATATATATCATTTTTTATTAACACTCCTGTCACCCTATCACGTTGCTATCTATTATCTATAGAGATACACTTAATGTCACTGTAACTGAAAGAGAGGAGAAATTTGGAGTGGTCAATTGGAGACCCTTAGTTCTGTGACAACTGTCTAAGAGGGAATCTCCATTCACTTCCTGTTGGGTTCCGAGAATAGGTCACAGACAGAAAAAAAGAAAAAACTGTCAGGGGGTTTTAACCATTCACACCTTTGCGGTGCTGTAATGCCCTAATACACATTGGGGGTAATTTACTATAGCTCCAAAATGTGCTCAAGTAGTGCCTGAAAATAGCGCCCAATTAAAGGCAATTAAGACTTCAACTCTGAGAAACTGAGCGCACATGCAAATAGAACCGAGCGCTATTGCCGGGAATGGCATGGGGTTCCCCTTAAAATCCATACCAGACCTGAAAGGCCTGGTACGGATTTGTGGGGGGACCCCACATCAATTTTTTTTTTACATTTTGGCACAGGGTTCCCCTTACAATCCAGACCAGACCTGAAGGGTCTGGTATGGGTGGAGGGGGGGACCCATGCTGTTTTTGTCTGGTTTTTATGATTAGCTGGAGTTTGGAATTCCACATCATAATATTGTATAATTACATACATTTGAAGAGTTAAAATTCTGTAATCAACCAAAATTATGTATTCCATAATTATGCCTGCTGACTACAATTCTAGTTATTAGCAGGTGATACCATCAGTTGGATTCAAACCCAGGTGGTCAAGTTTTGAATGTAGGACAACATACCAGTACACCACAGACCAGGGCACACTGTAATGTACTGCATTTGAGGAATTAATATTATGGTAACAACCATGCTCATGTGGCAGCTGACAGCTGATTATTAAAAAAAAAAGCTGAAAAAAAAAATGCATGGAGTCCCCCCCAGGTCCATACCAGGCCCTTATCCGAGCATGCATCCTGGAGGCCAGGAAAGGGAAGGGACGAGTGAGCGCCCCCCCCCCCTCCTGAACCGTACCAGGCCACATGCCCTCAACATGGGAGGGGTGGGTGCTTTGGGCCAGGGGGTCTCAGTGCCCCTCACCCCAAAACACCTTTCCCCCATGTTTACAGCTGAAAAACATCTCTCAGAACCCACTGGTCTTGGGGTTTTTTTTACAGCTCAAAACTGTCACTGCCAAAAACAGTTGATAACAGCCTATGTGTGCATGGACACATATGATAACATGATGGAGATTTTATTGACTGTAGTAAAAAACGTCTGCAGATAAAAACAGCTGCTGTAAGGCTCCATGCACACTGAAGCTGATAAAAGACCGTTTATGGTCATTTGGGCGTTTTTTTAACAGCCCAAAAATGCCCCTTTATGTTATCCTATGTGTCCATGCACACATGGACTTTTATTGCCGTTCAACAGCAGTGGCGTTTTTGGGCTGTTAGCTGAACGCCCTGAATTTGCGTTCAAGAGTCGTTCTTCTGACCACAAAAAATGCTGGACGCCAATAAACGCTCAAAAACGCAGCTAAACGGCCGTTTATCGGCGTCCGGCATTTTATGTAGTCAATGGAAGCTAATGAAGTAAAAAAAAAAACACGCTAAAAAATGCCGACGCCGATAAACGCTGATAAATGCCGCTTACAAAATGCTGCTTAAAGAATGTTTTCTAAGCAACATCTCCTGCCACTAAAATCCGACGCCAAGAGAGTCCAGAGAGTGTCCAGTGTGCATGGAGCCTTAAACAGTCAAGAAACGTCCTGTGTGCACGTTAAAATTACAGAATGTCTTACTGACACACAGGGTTCTATTACAGTGCCACAGTAACTGCACTGATACTTTGAGCTCTTATCTATTATTAGACAAGACTTTCATTTTAATGATCAGACATTTCATTTTAATAATCTGACAACTTTATGAGCAACACCCCAGAATACAGCATACACAGAACTTGTGCTCCAGGTCGAGCCAGAACAGTCGGTTTTTTTCTGAGCCTTTGATATCTGTGCACTGGATTACTCAAGAATGTGACCTAGAATCTGATGAGTGGTGTCACGTTCATCAAACTACATTTGGCATTATAATAGGGACAGTTTTAACCAGGTATAAATACCGCCAGACTTCTGTCCCAGTAAAAATCCATATGATTTAAAGGAGAACATGGGGGTTAATCTGCAGAGTGCAAAATCTGGTGCAGCTCTGCATAGAAACCAATCAGCTTCCAGGTTTTATTGTCAAAGCTTTAGGGTCCTTTTACACTGGGCGCATCTGTTTGCTCAGCGTGGATAGATTCGCTGATCCCCGCTGAGCAGGCGGATGACAGGTTTGTCTCCGCTCACTGTGCTGAGACGGACCTGTCAGAGTCTCACCCCCCCATATGGGGAGATCAGATGAAAAGCACCGCTTGTCCGTTTTCATCCGATCCCATCCAATCCGATCTGCCAGACGGATGGAAAATAGGGCCACCAGCCGTCTGTATTTGGCAGACAGGATTGGATAGCAGAGGGTGTCAGCGGACATGTCACCACTTACATTCACTGCCCCATAGGGGTGAATGGAGCGTGCGATCAGTTCTGCCGGCAAAAAAGACAGATGGGCCTGATCGGAAAGCCTGTGTGAAAGGGCCCTAACTGAACTAACAACTTAGAAGCTGATTGGCTACCATGCACAGCTGCACCAGATTTTGCACGCTCCAGTTTTAGTAAATCAACCCCACTGTCACACTAGGAACAGGTAATTGAGACCACCATAGAGAGCAATGGACCTGCTGGCAGGGCACAGGCTTTTCTATCCAGGGTGCGACTGATTTTTAAAGATAACAACCTGTCAGGAGCAAACAAACGTAACCAGTTGCCGACTGCCCGCCGTGGCTTGACGGCGGCAACTTGGCTCATTATCACGAAACGCCATCGGGTGACGCCAGCCGCGAGAACAAGTATCATGAGCGTGCGTGCGCCGCCAGAGGCACGGGCGCACGCTCACTGTGTTCCGGGGGAGCCAGGGAGTGGTTAGGGCAGACTCAATGTCCATCGGCTACCCGCGATCGCTCCCCCAGAGTGACAGAATGGGGGTCCGTGTATGTAAACACGGATCTCCGTTCTGACAGAGGGAGAAGGGATGTGAGCACAGGCTTCCTGTGTATGGGAGCCGTGATCACTCTCCTCCCCCAGCCAGCCCAGCCCCCCATACAGTTAGAACATACACAGGGACACAGTTAACCCCTTAGAGCGCCCCTTGCTTGTTAACTCCTTCCCTGCCAGTGACATTTATACAGCAATCAATGCATTTTCATAACATTGATCGCTGTATAAATGCCAATGGTCCCAAAAAAGTGTCAAAATGGTCAAACATGTCTGCCCCAATATCACAGTCCTGATAAAAATCGCAGATCGCCACCATTACTAGTAAAAAATAAAAAAATAATAAAAACCCCATAAATTAATTCTCATCATTCGTAAACGCGGAAAGTTTTGAGCAAACCAATCAATATACGCCAATTGTGATTTTTTTTTAACCAAAAATATGAAGAAGAATATAAAACCGATGAAAAAAAAATTTTTTTGTTATATTTTTTTTTTTGGACATGTATTATAGCAAAAAGTAAGAAAAATTGGTTTTTTTTTTTTTGCAAATTTGTCACTCTTCTTTTGTTTATAGCGGTGATCAGAAATGACACAGAGGGCATCAAATACTACCAAAAGAAAGCTCTGTTTGTGGGAAAAAAGGATGCAAATTTTGTTTGGGTACAACGTCGCACGACCGCGCAATTGTCAGTTAAAGTGACACAGTGCCGAATCGCAAAAAGTGCTCTGGTCCTAAACTGGGAAATACTTCTGGGGCTGAAGTGGTTAGAACTATAGGCAAAACTTTTTTTTTCCATTTTGGATAGAGCAAGGGAGGGTTGTAACCCATGTCAGACTTTTTTTCACCATCAGTGTCCCATTGCGGAGATTTCCTTTCATTTCCTGTCCCATAGACAAACAGGATGAGAGAGGAAATCCCAGCAAATTTAGGGAATTCCTTGCGGACCCCTAGGTCCCCAGAACTAGTGTCCCCATTGGAATATTTCCTCTCTATTACATTTCAGGAGACAACCCAAAATTTGGAATCTTCTTTTACTTTGACTTTCAATTATAAAAGATAAAGAGAGAGAAAAAAAAAGTAGAGATAAAAATTGTTAAACAGAAGCCAAAAAAGAATAATATATGATGTTACAGCTGGCCATTTCTCTGCTTTGTGTTCAGAACAGCCAAGAGAAAAATCAGACATGCACAAACTCTAATTGCATGCCAGTTCATTGATATGCACTTTGGTGAGCTTCAACACATGTGCGTTGGAAGTGCATTGGGTCAATGTGATGGGGTACTATTGACAATAGATGGCAATGCAACACACTAATGCATGTAACATGTGTTAACATTCATTGCAATAACGTAAAAAAAGAGTGATTCGGTGCTTAAAGCGTTTGTTAACCCAAAAATAAAAATACTGCTCCTGTCTGTGTGCAATTAGCAGCATGGTGCTTTTGCTTTTTAAATTATCCCTCTGTATCCCCTAAAATACCTGTTTGATATTGCCAGGTCATGACTTCCGCCCTGTGTCCTGACTCCCCCTGTATATAGCTTATCTTGAGAGCCCCGTGGTCTATGCAGGCTATGTCACTCCCAGCTCTCCTATCTCCTGTGCGCCTGTCTTCAACTCCCCCCTCCTCCCTCCTCCCCCCTCCCTCTTCCTCTCGTAGCTTCTCCTCTCTGCTTTCATAATTAACTCTAAAAGCTCCTATTTACTCTGTATTAGAAGAATAAGTTTGGTGTCAATGTTATATCAAAAATATTCTTATCTACATATATAACACAGCACGGCTCTCTCTCTCCAGCTGACGTCAGCAGCAGTGCTCAGCCCCACCCTCAGGAATTTTGAGCTGAGAGAGAAAAGCTGAGAAATTACAACAAATGGTAATTCATAGAACAGTACACAGAATCCTCCCGAACACGAACCAGCTAGCCAGCAAAAGAAATAAGGCTAAGTTGTTTGAACAGCTTGTGTTCGGTTTATGTTGAATACATTTGCAAATATGTGTGAAGCCGCACTGCCACGTCAAGTCCCCTCTGTACAGTGCGGTCCCTAACTCTACTCTAACATATGTGGGAGATTAGCTCATGGGGATCACCTTTCCGGAGGAAAATAGTCAGCGTGCAGGCCATTTCTTTTAAAATCTGGTGGCTTGCCAGCTTTATTATCAAAAGGTTTGCAGGTTATCAAACAAACAAAAACAGAAAACAAAACCTTGCTGTCCGGAGCTAAACTAAACAATAGAGTTTTCCTCACTATACAGTGTGGGGCTAGCCCCCGACACCAACAAAAATTTGTTTTGTAAACCTTGTTTTTAAAGTCCAAAACAGCACACAGAGCTCACTCAGATTCCCCTTGGAGTTCCAGGTCGGAGCTAAAGTGAGATCTCTTCCTGATTATTTAAGCCACCTGCTGGTGGACTACAGTGGACCACAAACTCCGGACCAGAACCAGCCCTGCCACGGTGGCTGGTAAAATCCAGACCGGGCTCTGTTTAATCCAGTCCAAATGAACGCATATGAGGTCACAGGTAGCATCCGTCTACCACTTTGCCTCGCATACTGTCACACATTGCTTCCAAATTGTGACATGTATAGCAAGAGATACATTACTAGTCTAAACTAGTTAAAAAAATTAATTCAAAAACAGAGGTTTTGGTTACATACAGTCAGGTCCATAAATATTGGGACATCAACACAATTCTAATGTTTTTGGCCTTTACACCACCACAATGGATTTGTAATGAAACAAACAATATGTGCTTTAACGGCAGACTTTCAGCTTTAATTTGAGGGTATTTACATCCAAATCAGGTGAACGGTGTAGGAATTACAACAGTTTATATGTGCCTCCCACTTTTTAAGGGACAATTGGCTGCTCAGCTGTTCCATGGCCAGGTGTGTGTTATTCCCTCATTATCCCATTTACAAAGAGCAGATAAAAGGTCCAGAGTTCATTTCAAGTGTGCTATTTGCATTTGGAATCTGTTGCTGTCAACTCTCAATATGAGATCCAAAGAGCTGTCACTATCAGTGAAGCAAGCCATCATTAGGCTGAAAAAACAAAACAAACCCATCAGAGAGAGAGCAAAAACATTAGGTGTGGCCAAATCAACTGTTTGGAACATCCCTAAAAAGAAAGAACGCACCGGTGAGCTCAGCAACACCAAAATACCTGGAAGACCACGGAAAACAACTGTGGTGGATGACCAAAGAATTCTTTCCCTGGTGAAGAAAACACCCTTCACAACAGTTGGCCAGGTCTAGAACACTCTCCAGGAGGTAGGTGTATGTGTGTCAAAGTCAATAATCAAGAGAAGACTCAAAAACAGGAAGGCCAGATTAGAGTTTGCCAAACAACATCTAAAAAAAGCCTTCACAGTTCTGGAACAACATCCTACGGACAGATGAGACCAAGATCAACTTGTACCAGAGTGATGGGAAGAGAAGAGTATGGAGAAGGAAAGGAATTGCTCATGATCATCAGCCCTTCAGACGACCCCTGAAAACCTATCTCTTCAGAGAAGCCTATCTGGCTCCCACCTAACAACTGTACATTTATCTTCTCTATTAGCACATCCCCCACAGTTATTACCTCTTGTATCTCTTGACCTTCCCTTTTAGATTGTAAGCTCTAACGAGCAGGGCCCTCTGATTCCTACTGTATTTAAGTGTATTGTATTTGTACTGTCCACCCTCAAGTTGTAAAGCGCTGCGTAAATTGTTGGCGCTATATAAATCCTGTATAATAATAATAATAATGATCGAAAGCATACCACCTTATCAGTGAAGCATGGTGGTGGTAGTGTCATGGCGTGGGCATGTATGGCTGCCAATGGAACTGGTTCTCTTGTATTTATTGATGATGTGACTGCTGACAAAAGCAGCAGGATGAATTCTGAAGTGTTTCGGGCAATATTATCTGCTCATATTCAGCCAAATGCTTTAGAACTCATTGGACGGCGCTTCACAGTGCAGATGGACAATGACCCAAAGCATACTGCGAAAGCAACCAAAGAGTTTTTTAAGGGAAAGAAGTGGAATGTTATGCAATGGCCAACTCAATCACCTTACCTGAATCCGATTGAGCATGCATTTCACTTGCTGAAGACAAAACTGAAGGGAAAATGCCCCAAGAACAAGCAGAAACTGAAGACAGTTGCAGTAGAGGCCTGGCAGAGCATCACCAGGGATGAAACCCAGCGTCTGGTGATGTCTATGCATTCCAGACTTCAGGCTGTAATTGACTACAAAGGATTTGCAACCAAGTATTAAAAAGTGAAAGTTTGATTTATGATTGTTAATCTGTCCCATTACTTTTGGTCCCTTAAAAAGTGGAAGGCACATATACAAACTGTTGTAATTCCTACACTGTTCACCTGATTT
>BLSH010376024.1:202472-247725 GCA_018402905.1 Glandirana rugosa
CTGTATAAATGCCAATGGTCCCAAAAAAGTGTCAAAACGTTCCGACATGTCCGCTGCAATATCGCAGTACCGCAAAAAATCGCAGATCGCCGCCATTTTTAGTAAAAAATAGAAAAAAATTAACAACCCCAAAAATGAATTCTCATCATCCGTAAACGCGACCACTTTTGCGCAAACCAATCAATAAACGCCGATTGCGATTTTTTTTATCGCAAATATGAGGAAGAATATAAATTGGCCAAAAACGGTGAAAAAAAATGTTTTTTTATATTTTTTTTTTGGATTTGTATTTTAGGAAAAAGTAAGAAATTTGGGTTTTTTTGCAAAATTGTCGCTCTTCTTTTGTTTATAGCGGCGATCAGAAATGACGCAGCGGTGATCAAATACCACCAAAAGAAAGCTCTATTTGTGGGAAAAAAAGGACGCAAATTTTGTTTGGGTACAACGTCGCACGACCGCGCAATTGTCAGTTAAAGCGACGCAGCGCCGAATCGCAAAAAGGGCTCCGGTCCTAAAGCTGGAAATCCTTCCGGGGCTGAAGTGGTTAAAGCTGATCCAATGTACACCGGCCAAGTGAAAGTACTGGCCTCCAACCTACGCTCACAGCCAGCCCAACACACACCTGCAAAAGAGACTACCGGCCTCCACCCTCCCTTCACAGCCGGTCAAACGTACACCTGTAAAATAGACTACCGGCCTCCAACCTCCCCTCATAGCTGGTCCAATGTATGTCTGCAGAACAGACTAACGTCCTTTGACCTCCCCTCAAAGCCAGTCCTATGCAAGCCTGCAACAAAAACTAATAGGCTCCAACTTCCCTTCACAGCCAGTCCAACATATGCCTGCAAAAAAGACTACTGGCCTCCAACCTCCCCTCATAGCCAGCCCAACACATGCCTGCAGAAGAACCTACTGGCTTCCAACATCCCCTCATAGCCAGTCCAACGCACGCCTTCAGAAAAGACTACAGTCTGCAACCTCCCCACACAACCGTTTCAACTCACACACTGCAGAAAAGACCGACGACCTCTAACCTCCCCTCACAGCCAGTCCAACTCACACCTGCCAAAAAGTCTACCGGCCTCCAACCTCCCCTCATAGCCAGTCCAACACATGCCTAAAAAAAGACTACTGGCCTCCAACCTCCCCTCATAGCCAGTCCAACACATGCCTGCCTAAAGTAAGTATCAGTCTCCAGCCTCCCCTCAAAGCCAATCCAATGTGTACCTGCAAAATAGACTACCAGCCTCCAACTTCTTCTCACACCTGGCCCAAACCACACCTGCAAAATAGACTACCAACCTCCTCTTACGGCTGGTCCAATGCACACCTGCACAAAAGACTACTGACCTCCAACCTCCCCTCATAGCTGGTCCAACGCAAACCTGGAGCAAAGTCTAATGGCCTCTGACCTACTCTCCTAGCTGGTCCAATGCATGCCTGCAGAATAGACTAACATCCTTCAACCTCCCCTCATAGATAGTCCAACACATGCTTGCAGCATAGACTACCCCCCTTCGACCTCCCCTCATAGGTGGTGCAACACGCGCCTGCAGAAAAGACTATCGGCCTCCTACCTCCCCTTATAGCCGGTCTGAGGCATGTCTGCAGAAAAGACTACTGGCCTCTGACCTCCCCTCATAGCCAACCCAACACAGGCCTGCAGAAGAACCTACTGGCTTCCAATCTCCTCTCATAGCCAGTCCAACACATGCCTTCAGAAAAGACTACGGTATGCAACCTCCCCTCACAACAGTTTCAACTCACACCTGCAGAAAATACTACTAGCCTCTAACCTCCGCTCACAGCCAGTCCAACTCACACTTGCCAAAACGTCTACCGGCCTCCAACCTCCCCTCATAGCCAGTCCAACACATGCCTAAAAATAGACTACAGGCCCCCAACCTCCCCTCATAGCCAGGTTAACACATGCCTGCCTAAAGAAATTATCGGTCTCCAGCCTCACCTCACAGCCAATCCAATGTGCACCTGCAAAATAGACTACCAGCCTCCAACATCCCCTCACAGCCAGTCCAACGAACGCCTGCAAAATAGGCTACTGGCCTCCAACTTCTCCTCACACCTGGCCCAAAACATGCCTGCAAAATAGAGTACCAACCTCCTCTTACAGCTACTCCAATGCACACCTGCAAAAAAGGCCACTGACCTCCCCTCATAGCCGGTCCAAGGCACACCTGCCTGAAGCATAGACTACCACACTTCAACCTCCCCTCATAGGTGGTCTGAGGCATGTCTGCAGAAAAGACTACTGGCCTCCGACCTCCCCTCATAGCCAGTCCAACACATGCTTAAAACAATACTACTGGCCCCCAATTTACCCTCACAGCCAGTCCAACGCATGCCTGCCTAAAGAAAGTATCAGCCTCCAGCCTCCCCTCACAGCCAATCCAACACCACCTGCAAAATAGACTACCAACCTCATCTTACAGCTGGTCCAACACATACCTGCAAAAAAGACTACCGACCTCTAATCTCCCCCCACAGCCAGTCCAATGCATGCCTGCAAAACAGATTGCTGGCCTCCAACCATACTCTCACATCTGGTCCAATGCACGCATGCAAAATAGACTACTGACCTTCAACCTCCCCTCATAGACGGTCCAACACACACCTTCAGCAAAGTCTACCAGCCTCCGACTTCTCCTCATAGCTGGTCCAATGCATGCTTGCAGAATAGACTAACATCCTTCGACCTACCCATTAGGTGGTGCAACACACGCCTGCAGAAAAGACTAACAGCCTCTGACCTCCCCTTATAGCTGGTTCAATGCATGTCTGCAGAAAAGACTACTGGCCTCTGACCTCCCCTCATAGCTGGTCCATCACAGGCCTGCAGCAAAATCTACCGGCCTCCGACTTCCCCTCATAGCTGGTCCAATGCATACCTCCAGAATAGACTAAAATACTTTGATCTCCTGTCATAGCTAGTCCAACGCATGTCTGCATCAGACTACCAGCCTTCAACCTCTCCTCATAGCTGGTCCAACACATGCCTGCAGAAAAGACTACCAGCCTCCAACCTCCCCTCATAGCTGGTCCAACATACGCCTGCAGAAAAAACTAATGTAAGTGAATGAAAAAAAGTTTGACGTCACATGCACCAGCACAGGTACCAAGTTTGATATCAAGAAATTTATAGGATACAATACTGAAGGTGCAGTATACGCCTTGGAATGTAGCTGCGGCCTTCAATATATAGGACGCACCAAAAGAACACTGAAAACAAGAATCAAGGAACACGTACAGAGGATACGAAAAGGCTATGACAAACACTGTGTATCCAGACACTTCGATCAAGTACACAGAAGAGAAACACCTAAAATTCTGAGACATAGAGCCATACAAAAGACACTGGAGAGGAAATCACAAGATTAGGACCTTAAGCCAGTTAGAATCCAAATGGATATTTCTCATGAACACTTTTTCACCACATGGATTGAACATAGATTTTGATCTCAATTGCTTTATCAGTGATTTCTAAAAATAAGCAATGCTTTCCTTCTTTCCACAAAAACATATCCCCGGGGGGTTATTACAGCCCTAAAATTATAATAATGATCTAAATATAGGATGAATTAAATAAGAAGACACCAAAAAACAGTGAAAAACATCCACACTCCAACCTTAGAGGATAGACACAATCTGTGAGTCATATATAATTCCCAATCTAGCTATAATATACAATATCTCTCCTCTGTATATCTTGAGAGCACGTGAGGGACATATATGTATTAATTTATGTTTACATTTCAACCTAGGCTTATTTAATATTTAATTTTTATTGTATTCATTTAATTGCACTTTATGTTTTTTATTGTATTAATTTAATTGTATTTTATGGCATTTATCTAATTAATTCATTATTAGGACAGATACTTCCAGCTACCTAGGCTCCGTATCATAACAGGTCTATAATTCCATGTAAACATGTAGATCGATTATCAATAGGATTGTTCTATGAAACACCAGTTTATTGCCTTATGTATTCCGTGCCATAGACTGTCGGCACCCTATAAAAATGTATCAGATAAAGGAAACATATGAAAAATGGCCGCACAGATCACACCAGTGAGGGCTACAAAGAAATGGCGACCGGATATAGTATAAACAGAACTATAAGGAAATGGCTGCCACACCATACCCATAGAAGTGTACAGAACTTCAAGAAAATGGCCAACGATACCAATCATTAGAACACACTATAAAAGGTCACTTCCACACACTCTCTATCATCCCCACTGAAGAAGTCACGTGGGCGAGACGTAACATGTAGGGCGTGAGGGGAGGTTGCCGGAAGTGACGCTAACTTGGAAGCAAGTTCGAAGCTCATGGATGCATGCCTATTTGCATATATGAAATGTGAGTTGTAGCGAATGTGCTTTTAAAAAACTGTGGATTTTTTAAAAAACTGTAATACACTACAGGAGCATTTTGTTTATTTACCCACTGGGACAACAAGAGGCACTCAAAGAAAAATAAGCGGACACAGGATCCAGAGGGCTGGAGAAGCAAGGGGGGACCTCCAGTGTTGGTCATAACACACTACACAAACACCCCTAAAAGAAACCTTTATGGACTACATGCCTAGCCTATTGCAGGTGAGAGTCTTGCACACAAGGTGACACGGGAAGAAGGAAAGTCACTGTATTGTTACCAATTCCAGTCAAGATTTTCACAGCATTGGAGGGACATATATGAACAATTTATGCACTTTAGATTCAAAGACTTTTGCATTATTATTACCATACCATAGGTGTCCAGCCTTGAGACACATATTTATATTTTAAGTTTATTTGTATTTATTTGATTGACATTGATTTATGCACTCACCTATTTAAGAGATAGCGCTACACTATTATTTCTTTCTTTCACGCAGAAAAAAACTACCAGCCTCCAACCTCTCCTTATAGCTGGTCCAACACACACCTGCAAAAAATCACTTTGGCACTTCTATTTGTGAAGAGAGCTGGTGATATTGCTCTCTAGTGCTAATGAAAATCCTTCTATAGGCATGACTTAGAGACTCCGGTGATGATGGCTTTACACAGATATCCTTTATCTTGTGTTCCTTGTATTCCTCCGATCTCTCCTCCCCACCACCTAAATTAAAATATTTTCCAACTTGTTGGTCATCTTCACTGCCAAAAAAGCTGTACCCCTCCCATTTAAGTGCAGTTTGCCCCTGCTATAAAGCTGGTCACTGATCGCAAAGTCAGCCCAGTTCTCCATGAAGCCAAGCTCCTCCTTCCTGCACCAGTTCCTCAGCCACTTGTTAAGCTCTCTAAGCTCCTGCTGCCTTTCTGTGTGGCTCGAGGTACAGGCAGAATTTCTGAAAATACTGCCTTGGAGGTCCTTTTCTTGATAGCCCCCAAGTCCATGAAATAATTTTGTAGGATGCTCCATCTTCCTCTAAGTTCATCATGGATACCAATATGTACCATGACAGCTGGGTCCCCCCAGCCCAACGCAACAATCTGTCCATCCAATCTGCGTTGTCCCAAGCCCGAGCACCTGGAAAACAACATGTTTCGGAGTTCACGGTCTTTGTGATAGATTGGCCTCTCTGTCCCTCTAATAATTAAATCCCTGATCACAAGTATCTGCCTATCTTTTCCTGTTACCTTGCCCCATCTTTACTGGAGGTGATGTTCCCATGGTTCCCCTGGCATTTTGGTGGAGTCTCAATGTCTGGTACAGTCTCAATGTGCACATCACACTCTACTGGAATTTGAACATGAGCGTCACACTCTGCTGGAGCCTGAGTTGAGCATCACACTCTGCTGGAGCCTGAACATGAGCGTCACACTCTTCTGGAGTCTGAATGTGAGTGTCACACTCTGATGAAGTCTGAATGTGAGTGTCACACTCTGCTGGAGTCTGCATGTGAGCGCCACACTCTGCTGGAGTCTGAACATGAGTGCCACACTCTGCTGGAGTATGAATGTGAGTGTCACACTCTGCTGGAGTCTGAAAGTGAGCGTCACACTCTGCTGGAGTCTGAATGTGAGCATCACACTGCTGGAGTCTGAATGTGAGCATCACACTCTGCTGGAGTCTGAATGTGAGTGCCACACTCTGCTGAAGTCTGAATGTGAGCGCCACACTCTGCTGGAGTCTGAACGTGAGCGGCAAGCTGCTGGAGTCTTAATGCAAGCATCAAACTCTGCTGGAGTCTGAACATGAGCGTTACACTCTGCTGGAGTCTGAACGTGAGCATCACACTCTGCTGGAGTCTGAACGTGAGCGTCACACCCTGCTGGAGTCTGAAAGTGAGTGTCACACTCTTCTGGAGTCTAAACGTGAGCGTCACACCCTGCTGCAATCTTAAAGTGATTGCCCCACTCTGCTAGAATCTGAACGTAGGCATCTAACTCTGCTGGAATCTGATCGTAGGCACTGCACTCTGCAGGAAGCTGAATGTGAGCGTCACACTCTGTTGGAATCTGAACATGAACGTCACACTCTGATGGAATCTGAATGTTAGCATCACACTCTGGTGGAATCTGAATGTGAGCATCACACTCTGCTGGAGTCTGAATGTCAACATCCTTTTCAATCCTGCTTACTGTGGAATGCCTGCCATGTGAGCCGTGTCTGCAGTAAATGTTGCCTTCATCTAAATTTTATATATTTTTATACAACATTATACTTTATAAAACATCAAATTATAAAGAGAAAAGTTCAAAGCTCCAGTCACAGGGACAGTAAATAAACCCAACATGACAGTGACACAGAGACAACTATTGTTGGCCTTCATATAAAAATGCTGGTTTCCTGGCAGTTATGTTGACCCACTAAAATTCAAAGATTTTGGAAGCAGGCAACAAGTATTTTCAGCAGTATGATGATGCACTTTCATAGTAAATGAGTGGGCAGGTCACAAAGGAAGTTGTGACAGGAAGTAATGGTGTTACCTGCCTGGCTGTGCATTGTGGCATGGGTTTGTGATTCATCAGACCAGCTAAGCAGAGGCTTTGTTAACTGGCAGTTTTACCAAGAAAGCGTGTCATTTACCAGACAGAAAAAGGGTCATCCGCTATTGGACAAATTGGACTCCCTACTATAAAAAAATCTAAAGCAAGTAAACAAAATACTTTCCATGGCCCCATTTGCTTGGGGGGGGTTCAATACAGAAAGGGGACAATTTCTTCACTTTCGGGTACGGCTGAGTACTCTGCAGCTCTGCTGTCTCTTATTTAACTAAAATCCCAGAATATTCTATATCAATCTACAGGAATGCTCTGTTGGATTTATATAGAAGAGGCTGGGATTGAAGAATCGGCTCAGGTGAGCACAGCTCTGGATGTTTGGAATAGGGATGGCCCTGATGTTTGAGTCGAACGTCAGGTGTTCATTTGTTCGTAGAACAACGGACATTATGGGGGGTTCATGGCAAATTTGAGCTCCCCATAATGCACTGCGAGATCGCAATGCATTAACGGCTGCTGATTGGCCAAAGCATGCACCCTCTTTAATGTCCGCATCTTACAAAACCTTGGGATCAGTGTACATACTTCCTGCCAGTGTGTTTTGTTTTTTCTTTAGCCATGATAACTACAGCTCTCTTATACGGGTTCAGTTAAAGTGGTTGTAAAGGCAGAAGTTTTTTTATCTTGCTGCATTTCTAAAAAATGTTCTGCATGCAGCTCCCTCACAGCAACTCCTAAATACATACCTACCCTCTTTGGGGGATCGGATGAACAAGGACCGTCTGCCCGTGTTCATCCGAACCGATCCGCCAGACGGATGGAAATAGAGTTTCCATCCGTCTATGTTTAGCGGATCGGAGCGGATTGGATGTCAGCGGACATGTCACCGCTGACATCCGTCGCTCCATAGAGGACAATGGAGCATCCGTTTAGGTCCGCCTAAAAAACTGACAGTGTGAAAGGACCCTTAGAATCAACTAAACTGAAAGAAAACACTTGAAAGAAAATAACAGGTCTTCCCTGGTCAGTGATCACTCAGCTACTGCTGCCAGGCAGATAATGACATCACATTGACCTTTTTTTTTTTTCCAGCAAAGCATTTGTTTAACCCTTACACTGCCAAACCTTCCTCCACCTAATTTTTTTTAACCCTTTCACTGCTAAAACCAGGCGCCCCAATTTTAACCCTTTCACTGCCAACCCCATTTTTAATTATTATTATTAAACCCTTTAACTGCCAAAAATATGTTTTTTTTTTTTTTTCTTTCAATTTTTAACCCTTTTATTGCCAACCCAAATGTTTCCTAATTTTTTAATCCTTTCACTGCCAAAGCAAACTTTTTTTTTTTTTTTCATTTTATAACCATTTTACTGCCAAACTTTTTTTTTTTTTTAGTTTTGGATAGAGTGGAGCAGGATTAGAACACCTGACAGGTTTTATTGTTGTCTGTGCTCCTTTTGGGGTAATTCCCCCTCTCAATTTTTCATATTTAGCAATACCACCTAAGGTGAAAGTAAATCCCAAATTTTGGGGTTGTCACCAGAGCAGGAATAGAAGGGAAATCTTCCAATGGGGACACTAGTTCTGGTGACAACCAGGGATTCCATCTTTTTGGAGGGATTTCCTCTAACTTCCTGTTTTGTCTATGGGGCAGGACATGAAGGGAAATCTCCCCAATGGGGACACAGATGGCAAAAAAACCCGACGGGTTATAAGCTTATCTTGCTCATTACTTTTAGTTCTGTTTTAACATTTAGCTGGTAAGCAGAGAGTGATGGGGACTTAAAGTGATTGTAAGGCTATATTTTTTCTTTTTTCTAAACAATAAACATGTCATACTTACAGTGCCGTAAATGTATTTTATTGGGATTTTATATGATAGAACAACACAAAGTGGCACATAATTGTGAAGTGGAAGGAAAATGATAAATGGTTTTCAAAATGTTTTACAAATAAATATGTGAAAAGTGTGGTGTGCATTTGTATTCAGCCCCCCTGAGTCAATACTTTGTAGAACCCCCTTTCACTACAATTACAGTTGCAAGTCTTTGTCTCTACCAGCTTTGCACATCTAGAGAGTGACATTTTTGCCCATTCTCCTTTGCAAAATAGCTCAAGCTCTGTCAGATTGGATGGAGAGCGTCTGTGAACAGCAATTTTCAAGTCTTTCCAGATTCTCATTTGGATTTAGGTCTGGACTTTGACTAAGCCATTCTAACACATAAATATGCTTCCGTTGTCCTGCTGCAAGGTGAACCTCTGCCCCAGTCAGGGCTGGTCCACGACATTGTGCTGCCTGGGTCCAAGAATGAAATGCTGCCCCCCCCAACAAAAAAAATCATGCCCACCAAAAAGCCCCCACATCCATTATTTTATATCCTGATAATTAAAACTAAAATCAAATTTATAAGGAAGCCTGATTTACATGCAACAGCACCTTGTCTATATGCAAAATTACATGACATACCATTATGTTCAACTCCAAGGGATGGGCTAGGGCAGTATAGGGGTGGGCTAGGGTAGTATAGGGGCAGGCTAGGGTAGTATATAGACAGGCTAGGGTAGTATAGGGGCAGGCTAGGGTAGTATATAGATAGGCTAGGGTAGTATATGGACCGGCTAGGGTAGTAAATGAGCATGCTAGGGTAGTGTATAGACAGGCTAGGGTAATATATGGACAGGCTAGGGTAGTATATTGACAGGCTAGGGTAGCACATGGACAGGTTAGGGTAGTATATAGACATGCTAGGCTAGTATATGGACAGGCTAGGGTAGTATATAAACAGGCTAGGGTAGTATATGGACAGGCTAGGGTAGTAAATGGGCACCCTAGGATAGTATATAGACAGGCTAGGGTAGTATATGCACATGCTGCTGTAGTATATACACAGGCGAGGGTAGTATATGGACAGGCTAGGGCAGTATAAGGCAGGCTTGTGTAATATATAGACAGGCTAGGGTAGTATAGGGGCAGGCTAGGGTAGTATATAGACAGACTAGGGTAGTATATAGACAGGTTTGAATAGTATATAGGCTGGCTAGGGTAGCATAGGGGCAGGCAGAGCGGCCTTGGGGGTAGTTGTCATCATGACACACAAAACTGCTGGAAAAAAATCTTGGTCGTCAATTTGCTGGATAAATAGAAAAGAAGGAGAGGCAGCCATGGTTCAATTTGCTACCCCTCTCAAAGTGCTGCCTGGGTCCAATGGACCAACTGGGACCCATGGTAGGGTCTGCCCTGGCCCCAGTCTCAAGTATTTTGCAAACTCTAACAGGTTTTCTTCTAAGATTGTCCAGTATTTGGCTCCATTCATCTTCCCATCAACTCTGACCAGCTTCCTTGTCCCTGTTGAAGAAAAGGATTCCAACAACATGATGCTGCCACCACCATGTTTCACGGTGGAGATGGTGTTCAGGGTGATGTGCAGTGTTAGTTTTCCACCACGCAAAGCATTTTGCTTTTAGGCCAACAAGTTCAATTTTGATTTCATCTGACCAGAGCACCTTCTTCCCCATGTTTGCTGTGTCCCCCACATGGCTTATTGCAAACTGCAAAGGGGGATTCTTATGGTTTTCTTTCAACAATGGCTTTCTTCTTGCCACTCTTCCATAAAGGCCAGATTTGTGGAGTGCACGACTAATAGTTGTCCTGTGGACAGATTCTCCCACCTGAGCTTTGGATCTCTGCAAATCCTCCAGATTTAGCAGGGGCCTCTTGGCTGCTTCTCTGATTAATACTTTCCTTGCCCGGCTTGTCAATTTAGGTGGACGGCCATGTCTTGGAAGGTTTGCAGTTGTGCCATACACTTTCCATTTTCCACAGTGCTCCGTGAAATGTTCAAAGCTTGGGATATTTTTTTTTATAACCTAACCCTTCTTTAAACTTCTCCATAACTTTATCCCTGACCTGTCTGGTGTGTTCCTTGCTTTGAGAAAGTTCGGATTGGCCGAATGAAACGCGTCAGCGCACGCGTCATCTCACCCCTCCCACCACCAGCCTCACCACCCCCACCTCATCCACGGGTGTGTGGTAGTAATCCCATCCATGTGTAGCGTCTTGCCCTTGCCCAGCCATCCACTCTGCACTCAGCTGATTACACACGGCCACGATCAGGACGCCGCCGGAACGAGCGGTCGGAACAGTCCAAGCACCTAGCCCACTGTGCGGCCAGCAACTCCGTATCAGCCTATAGCTATTTGCCGTTTATATGGACGCCACCCGAAAGCACGGTTGGAGCCTCTCCTTTTGATCAATTGATCGGAACGATCATCTGGAACCTTTAGCATATGTGATACTCCCAACCAAGGCCGGTGGACCCGGTGAAGACTGGTGAGATCTATACATGCTCCTTACTACGGCTTTGTTGTGTCTGTATTGAAAACCGATTTGGGTGGCGGTGCCTCATTTCTGGCTTCTCATGGGCAGTTCATCATTACCTGAGTGATGAACCCTATCATCATTATTACACATGCCAGTTGATGACTATTCCCTGTGGGACTGCTCTTTCATGGGACTGCTCCTTCATGGGACTGCCTCTGTGGGTCTTACCCACGTACCTGTTCAGTCACAGCACTGAACAATTCCACTGTTCTGTTCACTCATACTCCTCCCCCTGTGGTATTACTGTTGCACTGGCCCTAGGTACTAGTGGTCTGAGTACCAGGACAACAGCTGCTATTGCTGAACCCATTATATATACTTGTGACCACCCTTCTGGCCAGTGCAGGTTTGAGGTGGTCAAGGTGTGCATGAGGCCGGCTTGTGTGTGTGTGTGGGGGGGCTTTCTTTGTTTTAAATCATGGACAACGTTGTCTTTTTTATAATAGTGCTATGTGTGGTGGTGCACTTTTTTGGTTGTGGACTTGCAAATTTATTCATTAATATCAGTTACCAATAACATTTCTTGATATTATTGGCCTGTGTGACCCAGCACGAGTTCTTTGGTGTCTCTATCAGTTTTTTTGGTGTGTTCCTTGGCCTTCGTGATGCTGTTTGTTCACTAAGGTTCTCTAACAAACCTCTGAGGGCTTCACAGAACAGCTGTATTTATACTGAGATTAAATTACACACAGGTAGACTCTATTTACTAATTAGGTGACTTCTAAAGGCAATTTGTTCCAATAGATTTTAGTTAGGGGTATCAGAGTAAAGGGCAGTGGTGGCTGGTGAAGTTTTAGGATGGGGGGTGCCAGACCCCGCCCTTCCTTTCTGACCCCTTCCATTTCTCGTAAGCCCCACCCCTTATAGAACCCACCCACTCTGTCCCCTGTACTCCACATATTGTGTCAGGAGTATACAGCTCAGCATCTGTATATTAGGTGTATATAGCCAGTTATACAGGTAGGGGTATATAGGCAGTTACACAGGTAGGGGTATATAGGCAGTTACACAGGTAGGGGTATATAGCCAGTTACACAGGTAGGGGCATATAGCCAGTTACACAGGTAGGGGCATATAGCCAGTTATACAGGTAGGGGCATATTGCCAGTTAAACAGGTAGGGGTATATAGCCAGTTACACAGGTAGGGGTATATAGCCAGTTACACAGGTAGGGGTATATAGCCAGTTACACAGGTGGGTGTATATAGACAGTGACAGAGGTAGGTGTATATAGCCAGTTACACGGGTAAGTGCATATAAATAGTTACACAGGTAGGTGTTTATAGCCAGTTACACAGGTAGGTGTATATAGCCAGTTACACAGGTAGGTGTATATAACCAGTTACACAGGTAGGTGTATATAGCCAGTTACACAGGTAGGGGTATAGCCAGTTACACAGGTAGGTGTATATAGCCAGTTACACAGGTAGGGGTATATACCCAGTCACACAGGTAGGGGTATATAACCTGTTACACAGGTAGGTGTATATAGCCAGTTACACATGTAGGGGTATGTAGCCAGTTACACAGGTAGGTGTATATAGCCAGTTACACAGGTAGGTGTATATAGCCAGTTACACATGTAGGTGTATATAGCCAGTTACACAGGTAGGTGTATAGCCAGTTACACAGGGAGGGTATAGCCAGAGCACAGCTCTCAGTCATGGGGGGTGCTGTCGCATCACTGACAGCACCCAAACCCCCCAGCGGTAGGAACGGCACTTATTGCCGAGCTGTGTGTCATCCACAGTGTAGGGCAGAGCAGCAGTGGCTGCTGTCTCCTCCGCTGTGTGCCCTCCTCCGTTTTTCAGTGTAGGTCAGCAGTGGCGGATCCTTCTCCTCTTTGTGCCTCCCCGTCCTTAGCACCAGGCATCCAATAGGATCGCCTGGTGCTTAGGCCAATTGGAAAACAGGTCTCACAGACCTGGCTCCTGATTGGAGGGGAGGCACTGTAATGTGAAAATAGTGAAAATTCCATGTACCTGGATTTTGCAAAAGCTTTTGACACCGTTCCCCATAAACGCTTGATTTACAAGCTGAGGTCTGCAGGCATGGAGCAGAAGGTCTGTTCTTGGGTAAAGAACTGGTTACAGGGGCTTGTCCAAAGGGTGGTGATTAATAACGTGTACTCAGACTGATCTGGAGCGATGAGTGGGGTACCCCAAGGATCTATCTTGGGACCAATTCTATTATATTTATTCATTAATGGTCGGGGGGAAGGGATTAATAGCTCAGTCTCAGTCTTTGCTGATGATACAAAGATAAGCAGGGCAATAACATCACAACAGGATATTGACATTTTACAGAATGATCTGAACAAACTTACGAAGTGAGCAGACAAATGGCAAATGAGGTTTAATGTAGAGAAATGTAAGGTAATGCACTTGGGGGCAAAAAACATAAATGCAAAGTACTCACTAGGGGGAGAGCCTCTGGGGGAATCAAGAATGGAGAAGGATCTGGGGGTCCTAGTAAATGACAGACTGAGCAATAGCATGCAATGTCAAGCTGCAGCAACCAGAGCAGGTAGAATATTAGCATGCATAAATAAGGGGATATGCTCCAGGGATAAAACTATAATTCTGCCACTTTATAAAAGCCTGGTTAGGCCACATCTGGAGTATTCTGTCCAGTTCTGGTCACCGGTCCTCAGAAAGGATGTACTGGAGCTGTAGAGAGTCCAAAGGAGGGCAACCAAACTGATAAGGGGAGTGAAAGACCTTACGTACGAGGAATGCTTGCAAGCGCTAAACTTATTCTCTCTGGAGAAGCGACGCTTGAGAGGGGACATGATTGCGATCTATAAATATCTCAATGGGGATCCAAGCATAAAAGATAAACTGTTCAGTCTCAGGGAATGTAGGAGGACAAGGGGACACACATTGAAACTAGAAGAAAAAAGGTTTAATCTTAGAATTCGTAAGGGGTTCTTCACTGTCAGGGCAATAAGGATGTGGAACGCTCTTCCACAACTAGTGGTGACTGCGGGGAGTATGGATATATTTAAAAAACTCTTGGATGTATATCTCAATAAGTACAACATACAGGGATATGGGTACTGACAAGCGTACACCTACACAGGTTGAACTGGATGGACTGTTGTCTTTTTTCAGCCTTAACTACTATGTAACTATGTAACAATTGGGTGGGATTGGGGCACACTCTCTGCACCCCGAGCCCACCCTTTTTTGAAGCCTATTAGAGCCTCCAGCTCTAGTCAGGTGCTTAAAAAAAAAAAAAATCCCTCTCACCCCCGCCATAGGACTCCATGGGGTTGATTTACTAAAGCTGGAGAGTGCAAAATCTGGTGCAGTTCTGCACAGAAACCAATCAGCTTTCAAGTTTTATTGTCAAACCTTAATTGAACAAGCTGAATTTAGAAGCTGATTGGCTACCATGCACAACTGCACCAAATTTTGCACTCTCCAGCTTTAGTAAATCAACCCCCATGCGTCCGGCGTCCTGAAAGGCATCCTGAAAGGGGGCGGCTTATGGATAGGGGGAGGCAGCAGGGATGGGGGGGCGGCGCCCTTAATGCACGGGCCGGCCAGGCTGAATACAAATGCAAGCCACACTTTTTAGATATTTATTTGTAAAAAAATAATTGAAAACCATTTATCATTTTCCTTCCACTACACAATTATGTGCCACTTTGTGTTGGTCTATCACATAAAATCCCAATAAAATACAGTTACATTTTTGGTTGTAATATGACAAAATGTGGAAAATGTCAAGGGGTATGAATACTTTTTCAAGGCTCTGTACCTGCTCTGTCCAATGGTTTTGCACAGAGCAGCTTTAATCCTCCTCTTTTCTGGCTCCTCCTCTTTGGAGAGTGCCCCCATAGAAAGCCGCTTTCTATGGGGGCACTCGTGTGGGCTCACGCCTGATCCTCGCTGTCTGTCTGCGTCCATTGACACAGACAGCAGGGGGACTCAGCCCCGCCCCCCCGCTCCCTCGTCACTTACTTTGATTGACAGGAGAGGGAGCTAATGGCTTTTTTTGACTGTTGTTCATCTGCATTAATAAAACTATGTTTTAGATGATTTCCATGGCACCAGCATTTCTCCCTTTTTGCACACATTCAAGTAAATAGCGCTGCTTTGCAAGTGCCCTCCAACCTGCACTTGTGCGGGGTTAAAGCAGGCTGTGAGCAGGCAATATGCTGCCTCCTCACTGCCTGTTAAATCTCTCTGAAGAGAGATCCAAACGATAACTGCTCTTCAGAGAGAAAAACACATGTGAACGAGTCCTTGATTTTTTAAACTTGTTTTTTAGAACTTTTTTTTTTACATTTGTTTAGAATTTTATTTTGTTTGTTTTTTTTTACATTTTTTAACTCTACTGTTGGGGGTCTTTGGTGAAATATTAGGAGTCTAAACAGACCTATGATGTCTCACATTTGAGGCAGGGAAAGAGAATGAGAACATAGATTCATCAGTCCCTTTCTGTGCAGCCTCAGTTGCACTTTACAGTGAATGAATGGGAAGCATTCTGAGGCTTCCTGTTCATTCACAAACTGAACCGATTGTTCACTGTGTTCGTTCAGGAAGGGAAGGAGTTGGTATATATGACATATTTACTGGCCCCCTACTCTCCATCCTGAAATAATCCCTCTGTGTGCCCTCAGCAGCTGCTGGTGGGAGGGAGAGGAGGAAAGCCAACAACTCTGCAGGCGAGAGGGGCCCAACAGCAGGTGGAAGGGAGCACAGATAATAAAACCAACCACCCTGCAGCACATCTGGTGGGAGGGAGAAGAGGCTGCAGTGCTGGGGGATCCACAATAGTCACAAGTGTCAGCAATAAGTCAGTACAGCTGGCCCTCCTGCTTAGCAGGTGCCTGGGCCCCCCCCTTTGAACTGATGGGGCCAGGGCCCAGTACAGTAGGGCTGGCTGTACTGCCTTATCAGCAGCCCTGAAGACACTGCAGTAATTAAATATAATGTTACATATATTTACCAAAAACACCTGGATTTGTTATCTTCCAACTTTCTACTCACAAAGTAAAAACAGTAACAGAGCTCTCAAATCAACGTGACAGGAAGGGTCTGGAAACCCGACGCGTTTCGGCTCCAACAGCCGTCATCTGGGGTATCTGTTTTTACTTTGTGAGTATTACTCCATTTTTTGCGCAATAAATACTTTATCATACAATATTACACTATTGCGGCTTTTTTCTCTTATACATTGCAAACGGGTGTGATATACCACTTGGGAGAATCCACTTGGTGAAGGTTGAACCATCCACTCTGGCAAGGATTTTCTTCTCAGTTTCTTGGACCATAAGGATAGATGACAACAACCTCAGTGAGTCCGGGCCGACCTTTTTGAGTTCCATACACCTTCTGATTGGATTGTGCGGATGATTGGAGACCACTCCTGGTGCCACCACCTAGAAACTTGCGCATAATCTATGTGCTTCTGGTAAGCATACACCCACATCATTTATTGGATTTGTTTGAATATTTATTGGCAAGAACATCTTTTTCAAGCAACATTTTACAGTATATGAAAAATATATATTACATCAACATTGTCCCTTCAGTGGAACTGTCATTTTAAATATTTCCTTATATATATTCCCTTTATTTAATACTTTTATTGAGGATCATTTTATTTTGGGCGCTGTGGTTCTTGTGTGATCCTATTGGACGCTTAGCACTCTAAGGAAGGGAGAGGAGACATGCGGCGGAGGAAGCCGCTGGAGGAGTGGACACCGGAGCCGCTGCCTGCACCCCGCCACCCGAGGAAGAGAGAGGAGACACACAACGGGTGGTCCGCGCTGGAGTACACCACAGCCCACCACCTAGATGGGGTAAGTGCCCGGACCGCCGGCCACCTGGGGGGGTAGTCTGCCGCCCCCCAAAAGAGAAACCCACCAGCCGTCACTGTTTACAAGTGAGCATATGTCACTTCTGAAGTTCGAAAACGTACAAGACAAGCTTCTTTTGGGCAGAATCACACATTTTTGGACCACAGCCTTTATTTGAAGCTCTTGAAAAAATGCATGCTTATGCCTATTTTTCAGCTGCTCCTGTACTACAGGTCGCTTGTAAAAATGTGTGAAAATGCACATACAAGAAAAGTCTCTAAATTGCCTGGCTATACTCACTCTCAAGTGTGAACGAGGGGTCAGGAAGGTTCAGCACCTGGCTAGGATGCCTGGTAGGGATTCACAAGAAGCTTTATATTTTTTACATGAATAAATGGCTTCCTCAGTTTGGCTGAGGTGGAGAGATGGCAGATAACGTCATGATCTCTGCCTCATCCAATCAGAGGAAGCTTTTCTTTCTTTCAGTAAAGTCAAAGCTTCCCCCTTCAAAGCTTTTAAATTTATATTTCAAAGAGTTGTAAAGGCAGAAGGTTTTTTATCTTAACACATTCTATGCATTAAGATAAAAAACCTTCTCTGTAGCAGCCTCCCCAGCACCACCAAATTACTTACCTGAGCCCCTTCTCTCTCCAGCGATGTCCACGAGTGTCTTAGCCGTCCAGGACCCCCCTTTGATTGGCTGAGACACAGCAGTGGTGCCATTGGCTCCCCCAGCTGTTAATCAAAGTCAGTTAGCCAATCAGGAGAGAGAGAGGCAGGGCCAGGTCGGGGCTCCCTGTCTGAATGGACTCACAGAGCTGTGACACGACTCGGGTGCCCCCATAGAAAGCTGCCGGCTGAGGGTGGGGCCAGGAGAGCAGAAGAGAGACCCAGAAGAGGAGGATCCAAGCTGCTCTGTGCAAAACCAACTGCACAGGGGAGGTAAGTATAATATGTTTGTTATTTAAAAAAAAAAAACAAGACTTTACAATCACTTTAACCACTTCAATACTATGCACTTTTCAGCTTTCAGTGCTGTTGCGTTTTGAATGAGAATTGCACGGTCGTGCGACACTGTACCCAAACAAAGTTTTTATCATCTTGTTCCCACAAATAGAGCTTTCTTTTGGTGTTATTTGATCACCTCTGCGTTTTTTATTTTTTGCGCTATAAACAAAAAAAGACTGAAAATTTTGAAAAAAAAAAAAATTCTCTATTTCTGTCCCAAAGTTTGTAAATAAGTAAATTTTCTCCATCACTGATGGGCACTGATGAGGCTACATTGACGGGCACTGATCTGGCAGTACTGATTGGCACTGATGAGGTGGCACTAATGATGAGGCACTTACAGTATATGCAGCAATGATGAGCACTGTTAGGCGGCACTGATAAGCAGCACTGACGGGCACTGATATGAAACACTGACGGGCACTGATATGCAGCACTGACGGACACTGATAAGCGGCACTGATGAACACTGATAAGCGGCATTGATGGGCACTCATAGATGGCACTGATTGGCACTCATAAGCGGCACTGGGCACTGATAGGTGGCACTGATGGGCACTGATAGGTGGGCACTAGTAGGTGGCACTGGTGGGCACTGATATGTGGCACTGGTATGCACTGATAGGGGCACTGGTACACACTGATAGGGGCACTGGTGGGCATATGTACAGAAAGGGGCCAATTCCCTGTCTAGGGTGGCATCTGAAGGTGGCACTAAGTGCCCTTCCTATTGGGCACTATGCCCCTTACCTGGTGGTCTAGGGTGGTCTCCCTGGTGGTCCAGATCGGCTCCCTGGTGGTCCCTGGTGGTCCTGGGTGGGGACATTGTTGGTGGTCCTTGGGCAGGCTCCCTGGTGGTCTAGTGTGGCGATCCGAGGGGGGGCTGTGCTAATAAATCGTCAGCACAAACCCTCCCTGTCAGGAGAGCAGCCAATCGGCTCTCCACTCCTCAGGTCTGCAGACCTGAGTACAGGAAAGCCAATAAACGGCTTTCCTGTGTTACACTGTGACCAGCTGTGATTGGTCACGGCTGATCACGTGGTAAAGTGCTTCGGATGGAAGCACTTTACCGAGATCGGTATTGCGGGCGGTCAGACTGACCTCCCACACCACCGATCGCTGTGATGCTCGCCCCCCCCCCCCCGGGCGTGCGGCGGCTTGTTATCCTGAGGACGTCATATGACGTCCAGTCAGGATAACTAAACCACTTCCCAGCCGTCATTCTGCATACGGCGGTCGGAAAGTGGTTAATACTAAATTTAATGTGAAGGATGTGCCTACTTTTGAGAGCAAATCAGATTGAAGTGATTGTAATCTGCTTTGTACTTTCACTTGCTTCTTTGCTTTTCACTTAACAATTTCTCTATTAGAGTTCCAGACTTGATTAAAGCAGTTGTCTACCCATTTAAAAAAAAAAAAAAAAAACCTGCAAGACAAAAGCATAATGAGCTAGTATGCACCGCATACTATCTCATTATGAAATACTCACCTTGAAACAAAGATCCGACCAGGCTGCTCGTTCCCCTCTGAGGGAGCGGACATCTTCCCTCGGACCTTGCTTCGGGGTACGCGGCTCCGGCGCTGTGACTGGCCGTTGCCGCGGTACGTCACTCCCGCACAAGGTCTTTCCGGCAAGGTCCGGCCCTATTGCCGGGCCTTTGCCGGGACATACACGGCGCATGCGCCGGGACATACATGGCGCATGCGCCGTAACGCCGAAGCTGTTTAGAGGGGGAATATCTCCTGAACCGTATAGGTTTAGGAGATATTCATTTTACCTACAGGCAGGGCTGGTGCAAGGATTTTTGACACCCTAGGCAAAACCTCATTTTGCCCCCCCCCCCCCCTTGGCTCAGCCTTACCTGTGCCCATCAAATGCAGCCTGACCTGCGCCCATCAAATGCAGTCTGACTTGCCTCCATCAAATACAGCCTCATCTGTGCCCAACAAATACAGCCTCACCAGTGCCAATCAATACAGCCTCACCTGTACCCATCAAATACAGCTTCACTGGCGCCAATCAATACAGCCTCACCTGTGCCCATCAAATACAGCTTCACCGGCACCAATCAATACAGCCTCACCTGTGCCCATCAAATACAGCTTCGGGGGATGGAGCTGCCAGCCGCGGCCCTCCTCTGTGATGACATGCCGATGCATGCAGAGCAGCAAGTAACAGATCAACAGTGGCCAGGCACCCTAGGCGGCAATGCACCCTAGGCGGCCGCCTACTCCGCCTAGTGGTAGAGCCGGCCCTGCCTACAGGTAAGCCTTTTTATAGGCTTACCTGTAGGTAAAAGTCAGAAAATAGAGTAGACTACCGCTTTAAGTATTTCTCCATCGCTAAACAATGAACAAACTTTATTTATAAGCATCAAGTTGGAATGGAACGGTCTCTATTATTATAATATAATTAGAGAGATCGAGTTCTCCCGAGAACTCGCATTTAATTTTTCGATATGTTCAAGGTTTCAAGACACAATTTCAAATATTTTTCAAAACTCCCACGGCACACCTGCAAATCTCACGCGGCGCACAGTTTGAGAATCACTGTTCCAAATGAACGGGATTACAACATGCTAATGCAAATAACGTGCACTAACATTAACGCAGCATACCCAATAGCAAAGGTGTGCTTCAGCCCTAAAGTCCTAATGTTGCTTTATTTGCAATGTATTGAGTACAGGTTCTTTTTAAAGGGCTTTTCTACCCCAGTAACAATTTTTCACACTGGTTTAAATATAAGAAGCATTTACTAACATTCACAGATAGATATTATAACTTTCAGGAAACCAGTGTAAGTGGTAGAATGTTGTGGGGGATTTCCAACACAGTGATTTCCTGTCCAGTAATTCCAGAGATAAAAATATCATCTGTCATTTTGGTATTCATTTTGCAGCAGAACAAGAGACAAAAATAGTAAAATTTAGATGGCTAGCAACAAGGCGCCAGGAGATCGGAAAAACTCCTGGCTGGCAACACAGGTGTGCATTCCCTACTCTGTTCCTCCTACCCTGGAACCTTTCCCTATGCTAAGCACATGTCCCTAGCCAGTCTTGTTCAGTCCAGTTCCTGTCCCTCTCCTAGCTACTCTGCAAATGCATGCCAACTGTAGAGGGACAGTGCTATTTATTAGCACTGTACACTCTCAATATGGTGTAAAGGTTATCCAGGGCTGCAGTGTCCAATCAGACAGCTGCTCCCCTAATGACACCTACAGAGGCTACAAACCTGTCCTCCACCCTCTCTGCATAGTGGCGGCTGTCACAGCGCCACCTGTGCAGGGAGGCCGTACCACACCTGCCTATGGGTGGGCCATTAATTCTTCGACTGACAGCAATAATGGGGCACTTGTTTCTAGAATATATAAAAACCACAAAAAAAAGATATAAGGGTACAAAATTTCACATATAGCTCAAGACTGGACATTCTACAGCCAGAAATATAAAGGAACGTTAAAACCTAATATTGCCCCATATTATAAAGCAGATTACAAACAAACAATACCAAACCTTTTACATTTAGTGGTACCAGTGCTCATCTTCACATTCATGGCATACCTTAACTCAAATCCAAGGGTTTCCTAGATGTTCAACTATAAGTCCAGTATCTCAATCTTTTTTTTTTCTGTCTATATTGAGTAAAGATCTAATGCCAATAGAGCACCAGCAGACACCACCCATCAAGGCCTGTTGAAGGGAGGAGTGATCAGACGTGTTGGAAAGCTTTGCTGGTTCTTTATTGTTTTCCCCTGATAAGCCCATATAACTGTCCCTCTTTTACAAACAAGCAGATTAAAATGGTTGCATCATCAAGACATCAAGGTTATGCAAAAGGTAGGGGCATTTATTGCCAATAAATGTCTCTGTGTTAGGCACAGGGCCGGATAAACATAGGGGCTATTGGAGCTGCAGCTCCAGGCCCCTTTCTTAAGATAGGCCCAAGCCAGTGGTGTGAGTGAGTCACTAAAGCTGCCCAGCCCTGCTCTGTGTGCAGTGTACACATGACTGACATGTAAATCGCAGTAGCATTGATATGTAAATCTTCCTCTCACCCCTCTCTCTTTCTCACCCTCCTCTCCCTCTCACCCACCCACGCCCCTCTCTCTCACCACCCATCCTCCTCTATTTCTCACCCCCTCTCTATTAAATATAATTTGTTTCAATATATAATTTGATTTAACAAAAATTGTTTGCATTTTCATTTTATTTATTTCCATAAAAAAGGGGCACCAAAATCCTCAGCACCAGGCCCCACGATACTCTTAACCTAGCCCTGGTTAGGCAATACATGTACCTGTGTTTGGAATAACCTTTGTGTGCTGGTGATGCTACCACTTTATTCTGCTTGTTTCAGCTGTGCCAACCATTGTTGTGTTACCACAGCACTCATTTCTGAAGGCTGTAAGGATTGCATTGGATTATATCCAAAGCAAATCCCAAATCACTCTGTCTCCCTTTCCTCTCCAGATGTTTCTCTTTTGGTCTTATGTATCAAACTATTTAAAATATTCTAGTGGTGTTGAAGCAAGCATATCTCCATAGCAGTGTTGCCAACCTCCTGCAGCATTTTTTACTGGCAAAACATGGAAACTTTACTGGCGGAGCACATTTTTTACTGGCAACCTGAAAAATAATAGAACTCCTATTAAAAACTAAGATAATTGATATTTAAACACAACATGGAAACACTGACAATATCCATATCAAGTAGTTTGCTTGGTTTACACTTAAAAAGTCAGCACAGCATGACAAATTATCAGACCCTGATATTTATAGACAGTTGTAAAAAATCACTGATTTTTACAAACTGTCAGTAAATTTACTGGTGGTTGGCAACCCTGCTCCATAGGCTAAACAGGAACAATTGCAAACTGTGGATGTTTCATATTTAGGGACCCGACAGCCAGATAATGTCTGAGAGCAGTCAAATCGTGTCTACAGATCAGGCTAACCTATACAGTATTGTCTGTGTTCATAAAGTAGAACACCATCAAACACCCTTTTATTAAAGGTTTTGCACAGAGGGATTTAAACCATCTGCTAAATTCTTCTGTTTGTCCATCAGCAAGATTTCCCTTGACCTTCTGTTTTGAAGACGCAACAGGAAATAAAAGGAAAGTTCTGCGAAGTGAGAGACAGTCACACCTTTACAAACTGTCACCAGAATAGGGGAATACGTTGGTAGCTTTCTCCTCTGTGCCTGTGGCAGTGGCAACTGCAAAATGTTGGATTTCCAAATAGTTTCTGTTTTGGATACAACAGGGTCACACACAGACACAGAGGTTCTAACTCTTCTCTACGCTATCTAAACTGAGAAAAAAAGCTTAGGTTGGAGTTCCATGTTCGTCCTGTTTAGGCACGTCGTAATATAAGCAGGGCCTCCATTCCTGATACTCCTGCAGACATTATCCAAAGGTCATGGACCTGCCCTTAAGCCTTTAACATGTCCACACCCAGCCCTCTATTATAGTGTTATGTAATGGCATCCCTGTGAGTATTCATATGTGTACTAATGGAGGCGGCCAAAAACTCCTTAGGCCCATGCAATTAGGCAGGCCATACACGGTGGGGGTGGGCAGGGGAAGCCGTCCCCTCTGGGAGAAGACAATGATTATCATTAGCAACTATAGTAGCCGCTAGCGGTAATTGCAAGAAAGAGAATACAGCAGGCTGGTTGTACCCAAGTTGATCGATCAATCAACTTATATACATTCAACCTGCCCATTAACGGTTCGAATCTCGGCTGGTTCCTGTTGAACTAGCCAGGATTCAAAACGTGTATGGCCGGCCTTAGACAGTGAAAAGTGAAATGATAATGTGCAGTACAGTATCCCACAGCAACGAATCAAATCTCAGTTTGAAAAAACAGTCGTCTGTCAAACGTGCATGCGATAATGCCATCATTGTATCAAAATATTTACCCCAATTGTCGAAATATTATCGATCATTAACAACATAAATGATACATTTTTCATCAATCGGCGGAAATGCTGTAAAGATTTTTTTACCTTTGTGAACCCTCCCACTCACCAACTGTATTTAAAAGAAAGATCTTTCTTTTTGTTGCTTGTACTTCCTGGGTTATTTTTTAACACAAACATGCGTTTTAGGTTTTTTCAAAGTGTTTTCAATCGATTCCGGTAACTAACGTTTAGCAAATTGATTGATTGACCTAAGTCCAATCAGTAATGAGAGAGAGAGATGCTTGTTACATTACTCCGTCATTGCATTTTGTCCTCGCCTATTGAACAAAAAAGTCTAACTAAAGTCTAAAAAAATTGCTAGAAGGTTGAGATATTTATTTACTAAAAAGATTCCTTCCTCCTGGGGATTTTTTTTTTTTTTTTTTGGAAATTCTTTCTACAGACTTAGGAAACTCACATTGCAAATATTTTCCATGTATTTTCCATGTTTCTGACATAGGTACAGATGAATAAAAACCAAAATAAACACGTGTGTAGGGGATAATAGATAATGACAGTATTCAGCAAGCCTTTGCTAAACCTGAAAAACCTCTCATGGTCTTTTCATTTACCCTGTACACAGTCCGGACTAATTGGTTTTATGACAATGTCCTGGGAACAAGGGGCACAAGAAAAGTGGGAAAAATGAAAGGGGGGGTATTTAGTGGAAATGAGAAGGCAAATGAAAGAATAGAATGAAAAAGAACAGAAGAGGGAAAAAGAAGAATCTGGAGAAGGGAGGGTGGTGAGGAAAAGGGGAAGGTGGAAGAGAAGGGTAAGCGGGGGGTTTGGGATTATAACAATTTATTTTTTTGGGTGAGTACATTTGCTAAATCCCAGAGGGGTAACTAGAACCTTCAGGGCCCCGGTGCAAGAAGTCATGAAGGCCCCCCCGCAAAAGCATGATTTTGACACTTTTTTTTTTTCGTGACTGTATAAAAGAGTGAAACATTTCTGTTTCTAATTCCAACTTAGCGTAGGGACCCCTCACAGCAGCACACGGGCAGGCAGGCCGCTCACAATAGTGGAGGGACCCCTTACAGCATCACACGGGTGGGAGGGTCCCTCATAGTAGTCGAAGGGCCCTCACAATAGCCAAGGGGCCCTTCACACTAGCAGACAGGCGGGCGGGCTCCTCACAATAGTGGAAGCGAAAATGTTCACAATAGTCGAAGGGCCCCTCACAATAGCCGAGGGGCCCTTCACACTAGCAGACAGGCGGGCAGGCTCCTCACAGTAGTCGAAGGGCCCCTCACAATAGCCGAGGGGCCCTTCACACTAGCAGACAGGTGAGCGGGCCCCTCACAATAGCCTAGGGGCCCCTCATGGGCGGGCGGGCAGGCAGGCTGATGGGGGGTAGGTAGGGATGAGATCTGTGGTGGTGGTGGGATGGCTTCAGCAAAAGGCAGCAGAGGTGCACAGAGGCTGGGCTGTGAATGGGATCAAATCATATGTAATGCATTGCAGAATATGCATGTCACTTACATCCGATCACTGGCACTGAGGCTGCCTCCATTCAGGTCCTTTCCTTTGCCTCGTAGTCGGGACTAACACAGGAGAGAGCTCCGCCTCCTCCCCCTTCGCTCATTGGTGTGGGCGGCTGTCAGCTTGGTCAGCTGACTCTAAGCCCTGCTCTGCCTCCCCTCAGCGGGCAGCGGCCAATGGGGAAAGGCTCCCCCTCCTCCCACAGCGTGCCGTGAACGAATGGCAAGAACAACAAGTACTGCAGTGAGTCAGACAGACTCACTCAGTACGGGATCCAATGGCCGACGGGCGGGGGGCGGCGCCGCGGGCCCCCCAATAATAGCGGATGGGCGGATGGGGCCCCACGGACACAAAGAACTGAAGGGCCCAGTCGCCAGTGCGACCCCTGCTACCCCTATAAGTCCGCCCCTGCTAAATCCATTATAAATCATTTCATAGATTATTGCATTGGTCTATCTCAATGCTTCAAGCAGCGTCACTACTCCTGCAGAACCTAAATTCTGTCTTGTTTAAAGTGGACTTTTCATTCATTTTACATGTTTCTTGACATCACAGCATGCAGCAAAAGTACAATTTTATTTTTATCATTAAAAAAATCTACTTATTAAAAAAAAACATCCTTGGGCTCTATTCCAGCGACAGTGCCTAGGCTCAGACGCCCCAAAAAAAAAACCTGGGTTCATTTAGTTCAGTCACATAACTTTGATTGACATGTTTGTTTCCAAAGAGCTTCTTAAAGGCTAAGTTCACCATTACCCACTTTTTTACCCCCTTCCTGACCAGAGCACTTTTTGCGATTCGGCACTGTGTTGCTTTAACTGACAACTGCGCGGTCTTGTGATGTTGTACCCAAACAAAATTGACGTCCTTTTTTCCCCACAAATAGAGCTTTATTTTGGTGGTATTTGATCACCTCTGCGTCACTTCTGATCACCGCTATAAACAAAAAAAGAATGACATTTTTGAAAAAAACACCAATATTTCTTACTTTTTGCTATAATACATATCCAAAAAAAAAATATATAAAAAAACAAATTTATTCATCAGTTTTGGCCGATATATATTCTTCTATATATATGTGGTAAAAAAAAAATCAAAATCGGCGTATATTAATTGGTTTGCGAAAAAGTTGCCGCGTTTACAAAACATGAGAATTAATTTATGGGGTTTTACTATTTTTTTTTTTTTTTACTAGTAATCTCGGCAATCTGTGATTTTTATCAGGACTGCGATATTGTATCGACATATTGGACATTTTTTTGAGACCATTGACATTTATACAGTGATCGGATCTAAAAATAGCCACTGATTACTGTATAAATGGCACTGGCAGGGAAGGGGTTAACCTGCAGAGGGTAATCAAGGGGTTAACTGTGTTCCCTAGGCGTGTTCTAACTGTGTGGGGGCTGGGCTGGCAGGGGCATGACAGATCTAAGGCCCCTTTCACACTGGGGCTGGCGGGCGGTAGCGGTAAATCCCCGCTAGTCTCAGCGGGGATTTAGCGCTGTTATAGAGGCGCTACGGCGCCGCTATACAGGCGGGTGTGGGGCACTTTTAACCCCCCCACAACGGGTTAAACAGGGGTTAAAAGTGCTGGCGCTCCCGGAGCGGTGTACAGCCGCTACGGGAGCGCTGCCCATTCAATTTAATGGCAGGAGCGGTGGAGGAGCAGTGAATACACCGCTCCCCACATTCCTGAAAAATCCTGCTTGCATGATTTTCTTCAGCGCTGCGCTAGCGCAACGCCTCAGTCTGAAAGCATCTATAGAGATGCATGAAAATAATATTTAGAGCGTTATTGCAGCTGTAATTTTAGCGCTTTACCGCTGTAATAACACCCCAGTGTGAAAGGGGCCTAACTGATCCCGATCACAGGGATCAGTAGATCTCTGTCGTGCCGCCTGTCAGAACGGGGAACTGCCGTGTTTACATCGGCGGTTCCCCGTTCTTCCTGTGTAGTAGGCGATCGCGGGTCATCGGCGGACATAGAGTCCGCCCGACCCACGGCCACACTGAGGGAGCGCATAGCGGGCAAGAGAGGACGTCCGTGAATCGCTGTTTATAAACGGTTATTCACGTTACGCTGCCACTTTGCAGCAGTGAATGTATTAGAGCCAGTCTTTAACCGGTTAAGGAAAAAAACAATAAATGCACATATTTTTGCAGAATAAAAATTGCATTTTTTCCCCTGGACCCAGCAAAGCATTGCAACCGAGATCAGTTGAATCAGTGCAATCAGACTCCTGCATACCATCCTTCCAGTTAGAAATCTGTGAATGGACTACGAATGTGCTGTGTGCTTCAGGGGGTGAGGGGGGTGCTGGAACTTGCTACATTATACACCATAATTATGGGTGTAACATGACATAACATGTTCTAAAGGTGAACTTAACCTTTAAAGTGGACCTGTCAGTAACTTTACAAGACTTTATGAATACATTCCTTAGCCCCCTTTCACACTGGGGCGGTTTTTAAGCACTTTAGCGCTGGAAATAGCAAGCAGCATCTTTGGGGCGGGTTGGGAGCGCTGTATACAGCGCTCCCAAACCGCCCCTGTCCATTGGAATGAATGGGCAGTGCTTTCAAAGCGCCGTAAAAGCGATTTGAAAGTGCTGCAAAAAGGGAGTTTTAACCCCTTTTTTGATGTTAAAAGCTCCCCGCTAGCGGCCGTAAAGCGGCACCTTTTGCACCGCTTAAACAGCGGTAAAGTTTGCTAAGACAAGCGGTGCTTTACCACTAATGGCCAATGGTCTAACTTGTCATAAAATACAACTCCAGTTGAAATCTTCTGAAAAAAATTCACCTTTTATCACTAAGAAGCAATCCTTGAGCTCCAGTCAGTGACTTCGACTAGGCTAAGATGATGTTATTTGTCTGCTGCAGATAGGAGGAGGCATTTGTTCAGTCTCCCTGGTGATTAGACAGCAAGGTTAAAAATATGTTACAAGGTGAGAAACTGCAGCCAGGACCGATCTGTGACAGATATTGTGAACACAGTCAAGCAGGATGTAGTAGGGGACCCTGGATGATGTTTGAACAAAGATGACCTACTGGACTGAAAATTAGATGAATGCGCAGTCAAGGAAATGTTATGCTTGCCATACATGGTTAGAAAATTGTTTGAACGTGCATGCAATAATGCCATCATTGTATCAAAATATTTACCCCAATTGTCATCATATTATCAATCATTAACAACATAAATGGTACAATTTTCACCAACCGGTGGAAATGATGTAAAGGTTTTTTTTGACCTTTGTGAACCCTCCCACTCGCCAACTATATATAAAAGAAAGATCTTTCTTTTCGTTGCGTGTACTTCCTGGGTTATGTTTTAACACGCACATGCGCTTTAGGTTTTTTCAAAGTGTTTCTGCTACTAAGGTTTCGAAAATTGATAATTTATGCTGCAAAAATCCGACTTGACTAGTTTTTTTGCCATAAAACTTTTCATTTAGAGAATCAAAATGAGCCTACTAAAGTTTCGAAAGTCAAACGATTGAGCGTATCAAACCCTTTTTTGAGTCGTTTTCTAACCATGTAAGGCCACCAAAACACTTAGCATGTTGCACTTAACATGAAAACATATCTGATTCAATGTCCATTGTACATGTTTATAAAAAGCAGCTCTTCTATGCAATGGAAAGTCCTAATTTGGGGTTTAATGCCCCCCCTTCTCTGCAGTGATTTGAAAAGATTAAGGCCCATGTACTAAATTCTGTCCTGAGGAAACCTAAACCTTTTGTAAGATATAAATGTGACTATAAATACCGCACATAAGGGGACATAAAGAGTGTTTGAGTTTGCAGGTAATGAGCAGACACAGGACCCATTGTAACAGCCCAGGCAATAATATCCCTGTGCGGGAGCTGCACAGGGAGCCTCTGTCAGACAGCTCGCTCCCCCTGGGTCGTGTGCACAAGGATTAGGGTCAGTTAGGTCTCCCACCTGAGGAAGGTTCGAGGTGGGGTGTTAACAGGAAGACAGGAGAAGGAGGGGGGGAGAGAAGAAAGCTCTTTAGTTGTAAGAGGCATTCACAATTATGTAAGACGGCTTAGCAGCACAGTGTCCTATTTATACAGGTTTGCTGGCTCACACAGAGGCCTGTGATACTCGAAATTAAGTCAAATAATATGACACGGCCTGCTCACAAGGACGCAGTGTCAAGAAGAAGAGCTGGCTAAATATAACTGTTTGTGCATTGTGGGTGTTGAGGCGGGGAGTGCAAAGAATAAAGAACGCTTGAGCCAGTTTTCACTGATCAGCGACTCTTCAGGTCCAAAAAATGAAATATGAAATAAAAAGATATATTAAACCATAAATGTTAATCCTTCTAATAAAAAAAACAAAACCAAGCAACCAACAAAGTAGTTACACAAGGCCAAAAAAGACCCATATCCATCAAGTTCAACCTAAAGACAAAACTAATTAAAGTGGACCTAAGTGGTTAGCACTTCTGCCTAGCAGCACTAGGGTCGTTGGTTTGAATCCCAACTATGTCACTATCTGCATGGAGTTTGAATGTTTTCGCTGTGCCTGTGTGAGTTTCCTCCGGGTGTTCTTCTCCTACACTCCGAAGACCTGCTGGTAGGTTAATTGGCTTTTGCCTACATTGGCCCTAGTATTAATATGAGTAAAGCTGGCTAAGATGGATAATATTCATTCTTGGAGAGGTGTGATGATTGTTTGGTATTTGACAGAGGCAGCACCAAAGTGGAAGTGGAACCTATGATCCCTTCAAGCAAGATGTCCCTGGACCTGCTGCATGGTAGTGGGTGGGCGTTTCCCTAGTGCTTTTATCATGTTCAGTGATCCCTTGGGTTCTTCTGTACCTTCTCCGATCCCTTGAAGAAAAAAGTTTCAAAACCAGTCGGGATATGAGAATACTATACCCAAACGGTTCTTATGATTACATAGTACATAGTTAGTCAGGTTGAAAAAAGACACAAGTCCATCTAGTTAAAAAAAATCAAAAATATCATACAATCCCATATACACAATCCTATACCCACAGTTGATCCAGAGGAAGGTGAGAAACCCCAACAAAGCATTATCTAATTTACTACAGCAGGGGAAAAATCCTTCCTGATCCCTTGAGAGGCAATTGGATTTTCCCTAGATCAACTTTACCTATAAATGTTAACACCCAGATATATTATGTAAATTATGGAAAGAACCCTTTTTTTTTAAAGCAATCTACTGAGGTGGACAGAACCACCTCTGGAGGGAGTCTATTCCACATTTTTTACAGCTCTTACTGAGAAGAACCCTTTCCATATTTGGAGATGAAATCTTTTTCCCTCTAGACGTAATGAGTGCCCCCTTGTCCTCTGTGATGGCCTTATTTAAAGCGAATAATTCAACACCAAGTTCACTATATGGACCATTTATGCATTTATACATGTTGATCATATCCCCCCTTAATCTCCTTTTCTCAAGAGAGGATAAATTCAGTTCCTCTAATCTTTCCTCATAGCTGAGCTCCTCCATGCCTCTTATCAGTTTGGTTGCCCTTCTCTGCACTTTCTCCAGTTCCCCGATATCCTTTTTGAGAACTGGTGCCTAAAACTGAACTGCGTGTCTTACTAATGATTTGTACAAGGGCAAAATTATCTCTCTCTCTCGCTGCAGTCCATACCTCTCTTAATACAAGAAAGGACTTTGCTCACTTTGGATTCCCCCAGTTGTACTCCTCCTAGTATATATGATGCATGCATATTCTTAGTCCCCAAGTGCATAACTTTACATTTATTACCATTAAATCTCATTTGCCACACAGTTGCCCAATTAAACAGTGCATTGAGGTCAGCTTGTAAGTTGGAGACATCCTGTAAGGACGTTATTCCACTGCATAGCTTGGTGCCATCTGCAAAGACTGAAATTGCCCTTTTTTATGATTACTTACTTGTAACACCTGTCTGTCATTTTAAATTGAGGTGTTATAATATGTGACAATAAAAATTGTATTTTATGAAAAAAACATAAAAATAGATCATTTTTTTCCATCCGCCATCAGCCAGCAGGCTGATGGAAAAAAAATGAATGGATTCTCCCATCCACACAAGTGAGGTGGATGGAGGATTCCTCCCCACTGTGTTATTGTATTCTGACAGCGTGGACTCCTCTGCTGTCAGAATACACTGAACAGCGCTGCAGCCCACTGACTAAAAGCACTGATCAAATTAATATTTTCTAACATTCCTACTCAACAGAAGCTGATCATTAGATCGATTTCTCTCAAGCAGGAACGGCCCTAGATGGTTCAACATTCAGCCGAACCAGTCAAATTTCAATCCATCTATGGACAGTTTTTTTGAAAGCTCTATGAGGGCAGTGACTTATGTGATTGTACAATATACTGTATATATGTAAAGGCCTGCATAAATTGTCAGCGATTTATAAACACCTGTAATGAATAAATAAAGTGTTCACCTGAAAGAAAAGAAGATATACTTATCTCAGGCCTGACTCCGATGCTTCCATGAGGCATAGGTGATGTCACTGTGACTGCCTGCTAGGGATGAGTTAGGATCCAAACACATGTTCCTGAAGACGCCCTATGGGAGTAGCTAAACATGCTGGGTAGAGTTAATCAGTGATGTCACATCCGGCCAGTGGAGTGCATGCCAAGGTGGCACTTCTGTGTTCCACACTCCTCAGTACATGCACTAAGTAAGTGTTATTCAATGCGTGTGTTTGTACTATAAAGTGGAGTTACGCTATGGAGGGCCTCCTCTTGTTTGTCCTTTTACATTGTGAAAGTCACATTTTGTGAAGAGTGCTATTGAGCATAAAACAGTGCACCAGAGGAGAGGGGAGAGCTGGAAAGGAGCCCAAACTGAGAGTATGTCATACCTGTAAAGCCTGTAGACAATCGCTTCTGGCAAGCTTTAGTATAGAGTCCACAAGCTCTGGTGAGTGTGGGACCACTTGAGGGGGGCATGGTGCCAAGTTTGGTGCATGCGGAGGAGTGAAGTGGTCTGCACAGCAGTACACAGTATTTGAAAGATTGCACAAGATTAATTTGAGTACCAACACTTTACAAATAGACTAAAAAGGACACTTAGCGCTTTTTTTTATCATGAGCACTTTATTGTATATTATGATGATTATAAAATATATTTATTTATATGTATATAGCACTTAGAGATTGGATGTACAGGATAGCGCTGTGAGTTTCTATACATCTAGGATCTAAACATGCCTGAGCTCATCCCTACTCCCTACAGACTTGGAAGCTTGAAATTCCCCAAGAATATTCTTGCAATGGGCCTGGGGTGCAATTCTAACAGCTTTAAGAGCTCTGCTGGGAGGCATAGTGACATCTCTGTTTTTTTTCCCAGAAGCATTGGAGGTCAGGGATGGTTTGCTCAAAAATGGCTTTTTAAAGTCATTTGTGTTTGGGGTTGGGGGCTGGCAAAAAAGTGGACCTTCCCTTTGCCATGTATTGTATGTATGTAAACCCTAACAATGAACTTCTCCTAAAGTTGTGGAGAAGTTAAAGCAGGGTTAGGTTATAAAAAAAATCCCAAGCTTTGAACATCTCACAGAGCACTGTTCAATCCATCATCTGAAAATGGAAAGGGTATACCACAACTGCAAACCTACTAAGACATGGCCGTCCAACCTAAACTAACAGGCCAGGAAAGGAGAGCATTAATCAGAGAAGCAGCCAAGAGGCCCATGGAAATGCTGGAGTAGTTGCCGAGATCCACAGCTCAGGTGGGGGAATCTGTCCACAGGACAACTATTAGTGGTGCACTCCACAAATCTGGCCTTTATGGAAGAGTGGCAAGAAGAAATCCATTGTTGAAAGAAAGCCATAAGAATTCCCCTTTGCAGTTTGCAATAAGCCATGTGGGGGACACAGCAAACATGTGGAAGAAGGTGCTCTGGTCAGATGAGACCAAAATTGAACTTTTTGGGCTAAAAGAAAAAGCTGTGTGTGCCGGAAAACTAACACTGCACATCATCCTGAACACACCATCCCCACTGTGAAACATGGTGGCGGCAGCATCATGTAGTGGGGATGCTTTTCTTCAGCAGGGACAGGGAAGCTGGCCAGAGTTGATGGTAAGATGGATGGAGCCAAATACAGACAATCTTAGAAGAAAATCTGTTAAAGTGTGCAAAAGACTTGAGACTGGGGTGGAGGTTCACCTTCCAGCAGGACAACGACCCTAAAAATACAGCCAGAGCTACAATGGAATGGTTTAGATCAGGGGTCTCCAAACTATGGCCCTCCAGTTGTTCAGGAACTACAATTCCCATCATGCCTAGTCATGTCTGTGAATGTCAGAGTTTTACACTGCCTCATGGGATGCGTAGTATGGAGCTGGAGGGCCGTAGTTTGGAGATCCCTGGTTTAGATCAAAGCATATTCATGTGTTAGAATGGCCTACTCAAAGTCCAGACCTAAATCCAATTGAGAATCTGTGGAAAAACTTCAAAATTGCTGTTCACAGACACTCTCCATCCAATCTGACAGAGCTTGAGCTATTTTGCAAAGAAGAGTGACCACAAATTTCAGTCTCTGGATGTGCAAAGCTGGTAGAGACATCCCCCCCCCCCCAAAAAAAAGCAGCTGTAATTGTAGTGAAAGGGGGTTCTACAAAGTATTGACTCAGGGGGGCTGAATACAAATGCATGCCACACTTTTCACATATTTATTTGTAAAAAATGTGGAAAACCATTTATCTTTTTTCTTCCACTTCACAATTATGTGCCACTTTGTGTTGGTCTATCACATAAAATACAATAAATAAACAAAGCGCTAACCCAATAGACAGCAGCAGCTCAAATACTAGGTCTGAGTATAAAAAGTCTATATGTAACATGGAGCCGCGCTAAAGATCAAAATTAAAGTCTCTATTCAATGGACCAGAATCCTGGATAATTTGAGAAATGGATGAAGCAAAAATCCTGAGTATCCGAATAGGAGGCTTACCCCAATGAAATGATAAAAGCGCTTATATCATAAGCTTCAGGTGAATTCTCAGGTCTGCAGCTGGTCGGTCCTCCCGTCTCATCAGGCACGTCAAATGGTCACATAAAAATAAATGTGTAAAAAGATGCCATATGGTGAAGTACGTAGGGATCAGAGAGTATGGAGCCCACCACCTACACCACAACCATGTATGTGCACAAGCCAGGGGACCGGGACCACCACCAGAAGAAATGGAGGCTTACCAACTCTAAATAGGTATGACACTTGAGATGGGCACCCTTCTTTTTACACATTTATTTTTATGTGACCATTTGACGTGCCTGATGAGACGGGAGGACCGACCAGCTGCAGACCTGAGAATTCACCTGAAGCTTATGATATAAGCGCTTTTATCATTTCATTGGGGTAAGCCTCCTATCACATAAAATCCCAATAAAATACATTTACGTTTTTGGTTGTAACATGACAAAATGTGGAGAATTTCAAGGGGTATGAATACTTTTTCAAGGCACTGTATATACTGTATCATAAATACGAGTACAGCATACAAGCATTTGCAAAAAGTAGAAAAAAAATCTTCCTATGCTCTCTGCCTGTGCT
The DNA here is from genome assembly GCA_018402905.1 of Glandirana rugosa. Taxonomy (NCBI): domain Eukaryota; kingdom Metazoa; phylum Chordata; class Amphibia; order Anura; family Ranidae; genus Glandirana; species Glandirana rugosa. The sequence continues at coordinate 237,622 of BLSH010376024.1, forward strand.
GCATAGTTATCAGTTGTGTTGTTCTCACTTATATGTGAGGAATACAGATCCCCTGCCATCTAGGTTATGGTGAAGAGGAGAGGGATAGGTGTGCCGTCCATTAAAAGATTCTGTGCAGCAATTGCGGGAGTGACACCATCGTGGCTCAGCCATTCAAAGGGCCAAAGCCCATAGTCCGGAAGGAAAACCGGGTAAAGATAGAATTCCTGTCAGGAATGGTATGTCTTTCATAATGTGCTAGTATGTGATGCATACTAGCACATGATGCCATTACCTTGCAGGGGACCATATTTTTTTTTCTGGTTAAGGTTTACTAACGCGTTAAGAAAACAAATGCAGCCACCACATATAAGGTTGGTAAGCTGCAATATATATATATATATATATATTTGTTTTTGGGTTTAAATATGCTTTAAATTAAATACCATGTATCCTCAGAACTCTAAACCCACAATTTATCCAGATGAAGGCAAAAAAAGCCTTATAAGGCATTGCAATTTGCTCTAATGGGGAAAAAAATAATTTCTTATCCCCACAGTCAGATACACCGTGGAGCAACAACCTGCAGCGTTATTTATTATAAGTATTACTAGCCAGTTATATTTTGTGCATTTAGAAACACATCCGGCTCTACAACAATCTGCTGAGCTGGCGAGAACAGTTCCTATTGAAGACTAATCCACATTTTCACAGCTCTTACTGAAAGGAATCCAAAGCCTAAATATTAAACTGCCATTTCTGAACATTATGTACATGCAGCAGCTGTACTTTAATTGACCCTGTCATCACAAGGTCACTTAAAAGGAAAGGCATTGCTCTGTATATATCATCTATATTTACCTTTTCAAAGGGTCGAATACCTACAGAAGCTGAGGACGAGTTAAGTGGCGCCATTTCAAGGCATAGATTTTAAGTTGGTATAAGATTTAGCCAACAGAGCAGGCAAGAGCTTTCTGGATTCTGGCAGACAGGCAGTGGCCATTACTAGTGTGGGCATCTGAAGCCTGCTCCTACTTGCTTCCAGGATTCTGTGCAGCTGGCTACCCAGTATGCACCTCCCGATCTCGTGCCTGTGCAGTAGGCACACAGCACGGTGCACTGTGTTATTTACAGGTTGCCATAACAATGGCGGTGTCAGCAGAAGTTCCGTCCCATTGTTATGTCAACCTGTCAATCAATACAGAACCTGGAAGGAAGGCAAGTGCAGTCTGAAGACTCCTGGGATAGATGGCGCACATATCCCAGGAGTCCTAGCGAATCGCCTAATGACGAAATCGCCTAGGCAGTCGGGACTGGAAGTGCAGACTACATACACAATGATAAGGTATTTAAAATAAATAAATAATTGCCATTACAGACTGTTCTGCGGGTGGCCATTGTGTTGCAAGAAACATGGAGAAACGGGTGGGTTAAAGTTCTCCAGCAAAAAAAAAAAGTAAAAATGCTCTCTTGCAGGGGGCTGCCCCCACATTGCAAGGATTAATGCTCTTTTAGGTGTAGGGAAATAAGAAAAGCAGTTTTACTTATCTGATCCTCCACTTTTTCAGTGCTGCAAGACCAGCACCGTAGCTTCTTCTTTCCTATAATCTGGTGTTTACAGGTCTTCTGATGTCATCAAGACCAATGCAGGTTCCATAGCCCATTCATTACACATGAGAACACAGAGAGACTGTCCACCGCTGGAGCAAAGGGGAGTAGAGGAGAGCATTGGCTGCAGACAGAGTAGAGAACTGAGTAAGAACGGAGTGTTTGCATACACGGTCCTCCGTTCTTTCACTGTGGGGGGGGGGCCATCACGGGTTGCCGACGGAGATTGAGTCCACCCTACCCGCTCCCTGGCCCCCCGGAACACAATGAGCGTGTGAGCACGCCTCCGCGCGCTCACAATGCTAGTTATCGCAGCCGCTGTCAGGTGATGGTGGTTTGCGATAACGAGCCGCTTTGCCGCCGTCACGCTGCGGCGGGTGGTTGGCAAGTGGTTAAAGTAGATGAGAACCCTAACTAAATGATATTTATCTTTTTTTTTTTTTTACACAGAATTAACACAACTTTCACCTGAAATAACAGAATACTATTTTACTTTTTTTCCATACTTTGTTGCATCTGATGCTGATATCCCGCAGATTGTTTGCATCCACCTCTCTACACGCACTCCAGCGATGACTGCATGACATTTCTCAGGGCAAATTTTCTGCTAGTGATATCAGGGGGCATATCACTTATAGTCTCCATTGGAAGCCCATGAGACAGGGTGACAACACAGAAGCACAAGTGAGAGATAGGGACAGACATTGCCACCCTATAATAGGAAGTGTCTGAACAAAGACCTTTATGGCAGCATCACTAGAGATTATTTTAATGACAGTTTCATATTTACACAGTGGCGCCTGCTGAAATTTTAGGATGGGGGGGCACCAGACCCATCACACTTCTCATAAGCCCCACCCCTTATGGATTCCACCCAGAGGAGTATAAGCCATCACCAGAGGAGTATATAGCATCACCAGAGGGGTATATAGCATAGGGTTGCCACCTCATCCCTTTAAACCCAAACACATATGAATCACACAGGTTCTGAGGCTAATTTAAACCAGATAAGGCACCAAGTGAGTTTAATTACCACCTTAATCAGCCACAGAACCTGTGTAATTAATATGTGTTCAGGTTTAAAGGGAAGAGGTGGCAACCCTAATATAGCATCACCAGAGGAATATATACAGCATCACCAGAGGAGTAAATAGCATCACCAGAGGAGTACATAGCATCACCAGATAGGTATATACACAGCATCCCCAGAGGGGTATATACAGTATCACCAGAGGGGTATATACAGCATCACCAGAGGAGTATATAGCATCACCAGAGTAAATAGCATCACCAGAGGAGTATATATCATCACAAGAGGGGTATATACAGCATCACCAGAGGAGTAAATAGTATCACCAGAGGAGTATTATTATTATTATTATACAGTATTTATGTAGCGCCGACAGTTTGCGCAGCGCTTTACAATATTAGGGCAGACAGTACAATACAATACAATTCAATACAGGAGGAATCAGAGGGCCCTGCTCGGTAGAGCTTACAATCTAGGATGTACAGCATCACCAGAGGGGTATATACAGCATCACCAGAGGAGTATATAGCATCCCCAGAGGAGTATATAGCATCACCAGAGGGGTTTATAGCATCACCAGAGGAGTGTATACAGCATCACCAGAGGAGTAAATAACATCACCAGAGGTGTATATAGCATCACCAGGGAGGTATATGCAATATCACAAAGGGGTATATACAGAGGCGTAACTAGAACCTTCAGGGCCCCGGTGCAAGAAATTATGAAGGGCCCCCTGACCCCTGGCCAGGGCCCTTTCCTCTTTCCACCGATCCTGGGGCCCTTTACGCCTATCATGGGTCCCTTTATTATGATACTGCAGTGGGGCCCTTTCACAAGTTCTGCAGCAGGCCCCAGGGGGACCAGGGAAGCACACAGGGGCCCTGGGAACAGCAGAAGACAAGTAAACTGGATAGAGGAAAATGGAGGAGATTGGGTCCTCTAAATGCCACCCCCGCCATCCCTCCTATTCAGGTGTACAAGGGAGGCACATGGGCCCCCTGGACCATGGGGCCCGGTTGCAATTGCAACCCCTGCAACCCCTATCGTTACGCCCCTGGGTATATAGCATCACCAGAGGAGTAAATAGCATGACCAGAGGAGTATATAGCATCACCAGAGGGGTATATACAGCATCACCAGAGGTGTAAATAGTATTACCAGAGGAGTATATACAGCATCGCCAGAGGGGTTTATAGTATGACCAGAGGGGCACCAGCATCTATCCCCCCCCCCCCCCGCCGTGGGGTTCGCTGCACTGACAGTACCCTCCTGGGCAGTCGGGACATCAAAGTCCCTCACTTACCCCATCTAGGAGCGGGCAGCAGGCAGCGAGCGGTGTCTGGCGAGCGGGGAGCGGCTTGGCTTCAGCTGTTCTTCCCCTTCCTCCGACGAGAAAGGCGTCCAATAGGATCACCTGTCTTCTCCACCAATCGGGAAACCGGTAACATACCCGTGCTTCCTAATTGGCAGAGAGGCGATTCAGTCTTAGAAAGGAAAATAAATATTTTCCTTTCTAAGGGCTCATGGTGCCATGCTCTGCACCACAAGCCACGGCTCTAATGAGATGCTTCAAAGAAACCCCCCGCTGCGGTAATTCATGTGGCCAGTGCCTCAAAGGGTCCAGCCGCATGACTAGGGGGTGGTCGCATGCGGCGATGGATAGATTTGTGCTATGCATGAATCTATCCATAGCATATAGGGGGTGGCGAGGACAGAGGGGGGTGGTGCCCATGCGCCCTTAATGGACGGGCCAGCCCTGGATTTACAAATATTGAAAACTACTTTTGAAATAGCATTAACCTCTTGCCACCCATGTAAGGAATTTGTGCAGTGGCAAAGAGGGTGGGCTTTAACACCCACACGCCGTACATATGTGTCCACGGCCTGCAGAGGTTTTGTGTTGAGAGTGGGCTCACAACACGCTTCCAGCACAGTGGATCAAGCTGTCGAAGACAGCTCCTAGTCTTTAGTAATGATTGAAAGCTGGCAGGTCTGGCTTCCAGTCATGTGACCATTGTGACAGCCAATCACAGTGGTCATGTGATCAGCTACACGTTCCCACCCCTCCAGGTTTAAAAACCCAGTTAAAAGGATAATGAGGTTGGGCAGGAAGGGGTCAACATGGTAACACCTATATGAGATGTTAGTGATTGGATTTACATCTACTTTGAGATAGTAGAATAAAAGGCAACTTTGTTAGTAGGCTGTGTTCCTGGTTTATATGCAAAGGTTTCTTCTTTCCTGTGTATTGTGCCTTTAATGGTCATTAAAGTAGAAGGAAAGGCTAACTAACCCACATTTAAAACGTCTCCTGCTCGCTGCTCCTCTACATGCTGCATGGTGTGGTTTGTAAGAAATGTCAGTGTACAAACCTTTATTTCTTTCAAATTAGTTATTAGGAAGGATATGAACAATGAGGTGAATACCATTATTACATCATTTGCGTTCAATACAGACACAAATAACTGTCCAAGCATGTGCTATGCATATAATGCTGTAGATCGGGCATTCTTAAATGGTGGGCCATGGTCCACAGGGAGTAACAGTTCTTTCCAAACCGCCAGCCAGTCAGCTAGTTTCCTCCTTCCTCTACAGTGACTGATTATTTGAACCGCCAGCATCCTAACAACCAGTGGCGTCACATGCATGCCCTGCCTCCAGCATCATAACAGGATGGAAGGGAACTTATTCTGTCCAGACCTACAGCCTAGTCTGCCTGGCGATAAAAGGTACAGGGGTACTCTGATGGACACACCTCATGTAATGGGGCACTCTGATGGGAAACCTGATGTAAGAGGGTACTCTGATGGGGACACCTGACATAAGGGGGTAATGAGATGGGGTCACCTGATGAAAGCGGGCACTCTGGTGGGGTCATCTGATGTAAGGGGCAACTCTGATAGGGACATCTGATGTAAGGAGGCACTCTGATAGGGACACCTGATGTAAAGTGGCATTCTGACTGGAAAACTTGATTTAAGGGGTCACTCTGATGTAAGAGGGTACTTGGGTGGGGGCTCCTGATTTACAAGGGCAAATTGAAAATGACACTTAATGTAAGGGGGCACTGTGATAGAGACAACTGATTAAGGGGGCACCGTGATGGGGACACCTGATGTAGGGAGGCACACTGAAAAATTACAATATATACTATTAAACTGCAAGCTCTACATTGCTTATTTTTTGATAGACATAAAACGCCTATAGTATATATGGAGTCATAGCACAAACATGAGGCCTCTCACTGATAGACCTTGATTTTCAATTCAATGTCTTTGCTGTAGATGGTGTAAAAATAAACAATTTATGGAATCAAAACTACAGTATGTCATGTGCACTTCTTTCTAAATACTTCTACGTGGTCATCTCAATGCTTTGCTGTAACGTGACCACTTGGAAGATTAAAAAAAGGATTTACAAAATGTATGTCCTAATTCTATTTACCCATGCTGAAAAGGTATTTGATAGGGTGAATTGGTGCTTCTTAACTGAAACTGTTCATCACTTAGGACAACGAATGATGCGCTGGATAACCGCCATTTACTTTCAACCGTCTGCACATGTGAAAGTAAATGCCCATCTCTCCACTCCATTCCAGACTACGAATTGGGCATAACAGGGCTGCGCTCTCTCGCCATTAATCCTTATACTGACACTAGAACCTTTCATCCCTAGTATTGGAAACCACCTGGACATAACAGGAAAGTGTTTAGGGACATCCTTCCCTCTGAAAGTCAAGGCATATGCAGATTACCTTTTTTTCCTTACGAATCCACTACTGCATCTCCTATCTGAACTAAACTCTTACGGGGTCCTATCAAATGTTCATATCAATAATCACAAATCCAAAGCCCTGAACATTTCTCTGCCTTCTTCCATGGCCAATCACCCAAGGTTACCTATCTGTTTAAGTGGGCAACATTCCACATTAGATATCTGGGTACTAACCTCCCGAGCCGCATAGAGAACGCTTTTGAGCTACATTTTCCACAGATTTTCTAGGTTAGGAAGATACAATATAATCAAGATGAATATTATGCCTCATCTGCTATATCTTGTAAGCCTCGTCCGTCTTTTATCGGATGCCTGTCTCATGTCAAAACTGAAGAGCGTACTAACAATACGAAAATTTTCGTACGACCAAACAACGTCAGAAGTGACGTAATGTTTTCAGAATTTTTGCATCTTTTTTTCGTTTCTGAGCATGATTTTTTTCATACGAAAACCGTACTAATGGAATGAAAATTGGACGTTGCATTGTCATATGACAAAAATTTCCTAGTCTGCATGTCCAGCTTTTGTCTGAGGAAAAAACAAAAGTGGCTGTTGAAAGGAGCATACTAAACAGTGAGAATTTCGGACGACAGGCCGTTGAATGAAAATTACCGTCCGAAATTTGCATCGTGTGTATAGGTCTTAACGGGTTCTACCAGTCCACATTACAAATTCTTTCTTGAAGGCTGTCAGTAGGATAAATAAGGGGGGGATTCCTGCGCTTAGGACTGATAAAAAACACACAGTGAGACTGCTGCCTTCCTATGAATTTCCCAATAGGGAAACAACAAAAAAATTAGCAATGGTGTAGGACTGGCGCTGTCTATCAATAAGTATAGGGTGGTACCCCGAATACAATGGAATAACAAATAACATTAAAGTATGTATATCAAATAATCCGTAATAAATGATGTCCGTAAAACTCCGTAAAATGTCCGTAAAAATCCGTATAATAAATAAATGTATAAAAGCCAGCTAAAACATTAGTAAGATTATACAAACTAGAGGAGATGATGAGGTAGTGGCGTAGGGAATACCATAAGATTAAAAGAAGAAGTGTAAACTCTTATAAAATATTATGTCAGAAAATGCCCATAGAAATCTATAAAATATCCACAAAAATCAGTAATAGTAATAGTTAAATATATATATGCCCTCTAAAATACTGATAAATAATGACTTGATAAAAAAGGCTCAACATTAATATAAGAAAAATAAAGATGCAATATTAGCAGGTGGCTGACAGAAAAACATTTCTGCCTATCAAAAAAGGTCCGTGAACATGGGTGAGTGTTCGTGGGTTAAAATACTAAACAGTTCTATACCAAGAGCTGAAAAGAATGTGTTGAGGAGGTTTGTATAAGTCTCAACCACAACACAACATGCTGTTAAATGTAACTTCAGTCCTGTGTTTTCCCCACGATTTTAGGTGCTTATACTGAACTTCAGTGACATCCAAAAATGCAGGAGTGATGTTAGATGTAGTGGTTCCCAAATAAAGTGACTTCAGTGCTGATCCAAAAAAATCAAGGTGACTTCCGTGCTTCCCCGCATGTGTCCCCACTTACCAAAATTTTCTCACCCCTGCAGGGGTACACGCCTCGGTAAATGGGGTCTTGGGGTCCTCCCTCCGGGGGTCTAGATAGATCCTCTCTGTTACCCTCTCCTGGGTCTCCTCTTCCGGTCTCCAGGGGAGTCTTCCTTCGGGTCAAAACGCTCAGGTAGGGGATGCGATGTCAGTAAGATATTTTTTAAATTTTCTATGGTCCCACATACCTGTCAGGGCTGGGCTCAGCTCTTCCTTCTCAGCTTCCACTGTGTCTCAACTGATGACCATATCCTGCCTCGCTAAGCCAGCTCTGCTGATATATAAACTGCCTGGATCAGATCGCAGATGCCTTCGCCTTGGTCAACATCTCTGGTAAAATCTCTGCTGTGTTTTCCTTTGAAAGACTTTGCCTGTTTGACGTTCCCTTCTGGTTCCTGGATTCAAGACCCTGCTCGGCTGACTCTCCTACTGGCTCCTGACCCTGCATTCCATTTGACCTCGCTGATCTCTGGACTCCTGTTTCACTGGCTCGCTCTGACTATCTGCTCTGGTTACCAAACCCTGGCTATGTTTTGACCACATTTACTCTGTTTATATCATTTTACCTTTTTATCAAATGTGATTTTACTGCACTTCTGTCTTGGTCTGATTCATGGTTCCTGACAATAGCACCATGCCTCCCACAATCAATCCTACTGCTTACAAAACTGCAAGATGGGTTTGGCATTACCGGATGTCACCTCCTACTAAGCTGCCTGCCACCAGGGTCGTGTAATCGATTGGTGCCATTATACTTCTGCAAAACAATGGGTATCCATCAAGCAGGATTTTGCCTTGGCGCCTGAATGACGCCCCAATGATGGGGAGGAGTCGAGAGGTGTCTCTCAAATCCCAGCCTACAGTAGGAGAAACTTGGCACATATGCTCCAAGGTTTTCCAGAAGATAACCCTTTCTCCGGAATCCAGTCTTTAGCCCTGGCCTTTCTGGCCCAGGCTTACAAACCCTGAAAAGAAATGGACTATTCCAGGCTATAAACTTTGTGGCTGCAGTTTGATGGTCCTTGGGAGCACAACTTTTTGCTTGCTTGGCTTATGCCATCCTCTCTTTTTGGCATCTTTTAAGCGAGATCCCATGGGATCTGGCCTTCTTTCTGATTCATCACCACGACATCTGTGAGACCTATAGACCAATAGACACTCCATTGTACTATTGTTGTTGCAGCGAAAGGTTGCATCCCAATCTCATGGAAACAACAAGCACTGCTGGTCGCTGTTTGGTTAACAAGATTAATGAAAATCAACAAAATGGAGGACTTGATCCAACAGAGTGGGGCACGAGAGAAAAATTCTTAAAAAAATGGTTCTACTAGCATGACTGTGTATACTCAGATGCTTATGCATCCCTGTTAAATTGGCAGATTGTGTGGAAGCATACTTGATAATCGCAGATACAACCTGTGTTATTGTACAGTGTATACTCAACTTGATCATACTGTTACTCTGTACTGAACTTTTGGAAATAAAGAATTGAGAACCTGAGATTTCTTACACACCATATGCAGCATACAGAAAAGCAGTGCGGAGGTAATTTTTTAAACACATTATTTTAGCCTTTCCAGTTCTTTTAAGGCCTCATACACACGGGCGTTTTTTGACGCCGGCGTTTGTAGGCGTTTTTTGCAGCTCTCCATGTTATTCAATGGCCCTCTAAAAACGCTGGCATTTGTGAGCAGTAGAGGGCGTCGGCGTTAGTGAGCTGTTTCTAGAACGCAGGACCAGTGCGTTCTGAGGCTGTAGCGTTTTGGCGTTTTTTGACGCCAATCGGCAAAACGCTCACTAACACCCACTAACGCCGTACCGGCGTTAACCGGCGTTTTTTGACATCGACGTTTTTAAGTTGAAAAATAGCAGAGGACTGACTTTTTTTAAAAAACGCCTATTGACGCCGACGCTCACTAACGCCGATGCAAAACCGACGTTTTGCCTATTTTTTCACAGACGCCGTGTGTATGAGGCCTAATACTTTAATGTATTCTTGTTATAATACAATGTAGCTATTCTAGAACATCAGGAGGCTCCAGGTTGATTATGGCTTTGTGTTGGCATTCAGGAGACGTTTCACTGACAGCTGGAAGAGGCCCAACTTCCATGTCTGTCTCTTATA
>BLSH010376024.1:294353-306467 GCA_018402905.1 Glandirana rugosa
AAAAAATAAATAAATAAAAAAATTAACTTCGGTTTCGGTCCACGGGTGTGAACACTACGGCCGACGCGAAACACTTACCGGCCGCATAGAAGACCCTAGACACTGCACAGGGTCTTCTAGCGGCCCACCTCCCACCCCCCCTCCACTTGAAGGAAGGACAAGGCCCCGTTGTCCTTGACAAAACTGTCCCAGGGTCGACGGGGGGGTGGTTTTTTTTTTTACCGTACAGTCCCCCCAGTGGAAGGGAATTTCGCCTTCAAGGTGAAAACCCACATTGAGGCGAAAATTTCACAAGTTATCTCAACTCCAGTCCTGAGAGACGTCCTGTGAACTGACACGTCACAGATCCCAGAAGATACGCCGGCCATTCACAAAGCGCAGCCGGCATCACAAGTGTGGGCACCTGGCTTTGGCTTCAATTAAAAAAATAAATAAATAAAAAAGGAAAGAATTAAACTCCCTGCTAAGTTTATAACACAAACTCGAACAAAAAAATACATTATTAACCTCCCTGGCGGTATGATTCTGTCTGGAATTTTGTACCAAAAGCGGTACAATTTTTTGCATGGAAATTTGGTGATATGTATTATAGGCCTGCAATTCTTAGTAATTACTTACTTAATCCTGACCAAAACAAGACTCTAATAGACATTCCAGATGTGATAAATTTGAAACACAAATGCATGAATTATAATCTAATCAATAATATAATTTTATTCAATAATGCAATGAAAAATAATGAAATTTGTCAAACAAAGAAATTGCAAGGGTCCTCAAGCTATCATTTTTTTTTTTTTTTTTTTTTTTTGCGAATATATAAATTTTAAAAAAATAAAAAAAAACATTAAAAATTGGGAAAAAATGCAAATAAAATAAATAAAAAACTTTTAGAATGTCCAGCTAAAATATTAAAAATTAAAAAGTGAAATTTCACTTTCAGCTCAGCTGATCCAAAAGCACATTTGTAGGACAGCGCTTTTTTGATGTCATTTTCAAAGGCTTTTATTTGTCACAAATGACAATGGCAAGGGGCACTGAAAGGGCACTGTGTCTGATACTAAGGTGATACAGTGTAATCCTCTCAGATTACATTGTATCGCCTCCTTTTTATGTGTTTGTGTTTGTGCAACATTTGAATTTCCCTCCCAGCTCCGCTCCCATGCACCATTGCTGCTGCAGGGAACGGAACTAGGAAGTCACCAGAGCGACAGACGGCGCGGCAGGGATCCCGGCGGCGATCACAGCAATGGGAGATCATCGCTGGATCGCCAGGAGAAGGTAAGGAACCCCGCTGCAGGCTCTGCACATCTACCCCGAGCGTGACTCGGGGATACCGATCCTAGCATGTAAAAACCACCTCGAGTCATGCTCGGGAATACCGCTAAGGGAGTTAATAATAATAATAATAATTTTAATAATAATTTTGTGTTAGGGTGTTTCGTTTATTATTTTATTTTTTTGAGGGGTAAGGGTTAAATGTAAGGGTTAATTATTTGTTACTTAGTATTAATTTATTTTTTATTTATGATTTTTATTTGTGTATTTATTTTACATTTATTCATGTATTATTCATATAATAATAAATGAAATGAAATAATAAATAACCCTAACCCCAACTCCTAATCCTAACCTAAACTGAACTCGAACCTCTTACCCTAAGGAATAAACATTATCATAAATGAATAATAATAAAAGAAGAAATAAAAGCGAAAAAAGCTGAAATACCTAGCAACAAATGATGCAACAGATAAGTTTTCTCTACTGGCTAATAAAAAAACCGCCAAAGCCCAAAAACACTGTGCAAGAAAAAAAAAAAAAAAAAAAAAAAATTTGCACAAAAAAGTGCGGGAAAACTCTGGAAAATACTCAAAGACGCTACGCTCAGGTGTGAATGCAGTGTCAAGTCAAAACCAAGAATGCGTATAATCTTACCCATACAGTGGATATCATCCTCCCTCCCACACTGCATAGGCTAAATGTTCCTTTGGCTGGGGGGGGGCACGGACGGACAATTAATTACCTTATTCTTCACTCCTGCAGACTCTCTCTTCTCTGTGTGGCTGGTCACTCCAAGCTGCTCCACAGTCACAGCTCTCTGTCATCATTACACAATGTAGGACCAGCAAGTCCTGCAATCTATGGGAGGATGCTGAGAGCCCACCCACAATCAAACCCACGGACAGCACTTCTCCCACTCTTCACACACTGATAGCAACACCGCAGGAGAAATGGCCCCCAAGGTCTCCCGATCTGACCCCCTTAGACTTTTATCTTTGGGGTCATCTGAAGGCAATTGTCTATGCTATGAAGATACAAGATGTGCAGCACCTGAAACTATGGATACTGGAAGCCTGTGCTAGCATTTCTCCTGCGGTGTTGCTATCAGTGTGTGAAGAGTAGGAGAAGAGGGTTGAATTGACAATCCAAAACAATGGGCAGCACATTGAACACATTTTCAAGTGGTCAGAAACTTGTAAATAACTCACGAAAGAATAAAGTTACGTTAAAACCAAGCACACCATTGCTTTTCTTGTGCAATTCCCAATCAGTTTGATGTGTCACATGACCCTCTTCATATTGAAAAAATAAAAGTTGGATTCAAAATGGCCGACTTCAAAATGGCCGCCATGGTTACCACCCATCTTGAAAAGTTTCCCCCCTCACATATACTAATGTGCCACAAACAGGAAGTTAATATCACCAACCATTCCCATTTTATTAAGGTGTATCCATATAAATGGCCCACCCTGTATATCTTTTTGTGTTATGTTGCCCCCTGCTGGCAGTGCAATATCTGCAGAAGCTAACAAATAATAGTCACACCACTACTCAGACTGAAGCCACAACTCATTTTTAACTGTATTTGAACCTGCAATCTGATCCAACATACACTATATGTTCAACGGTTTGGAAACACCTGACCATCATACATAAGGAACAAAGTTGAACTGCTCGATAGTTTGCTTAAAGGTCCAGGTAGTTATTGTTGGCCGACTCTCAGCAATTACATGAAGTGAAGGACCCTGATTGGAAGGAAAACAGTGCCTTTCCAAGTATGAAACGTGAAAGCCCTTAAAGTGGTTGTAAAGTCGCCCCCCCCCAAAAAAAACCCTGCAAAGCAAAGGCATAATGAGCTAGTATGCAGCGTACTAGCTCATTATGAAATACTTACCTCGGAACGAAGCTGTTGCAACAATTTCGGCACACCGCTGTGACCGGCAACATGCTTCTTCCGGGTCTGCGGCTCCATCCAATCACAGCGCAGGCTCCAGCACTGTGATTGGCGGAGCCGCGCTGACGTCACTCCCGCGCATGCGCACGGGAGCCGTCATTTACAGCACGTCAACAGAAGAAACGGCTCTTCAGTGCACACGTGCTAATGATGTTGGCACATGATGATACAGGGAATATCTCTTAAGCCGTACAGGTTTAGGAGATATTTCCAGGACCTACAGGTAAGCCTTATTGTAGGCTTACCTGTAGCTTAAAGTGATTGTCATGAGTTGACAACCACTTTAATACCTAGGGCATCATAAAAGCTGAATATCAATGGAAACTTTATACAACAATACTTTCATCCTATATCCAGGTCCAGGTATCTGTTCGACCATGGACCAAGGACCCCTCTACCAATATCAGGAGGGCCATATACATATAAAAAATTAAGAAATCAAAGAGAAGAGAAGTACCAAGGGAGTATAGAAGAAATAGTAGGTCTAAGAAGAAGAGAAAGAAAAGGGAAGAAGTGGGTCCGCCCAGGGGGTCAGGCTCTCTCGAGCCTGGGGGTCAACTCCGTAGGTCCAGTACCGGTCAATAACGAAGACAGGAATCACCACATTTTTTCAAAGCATGATTGCTTGTCCTGTAAGACACTCAGAATCTTTTCATTCAGCATGATCGTTATGGTGAGCTTGCGTTTCATCAAGGCAAGATCTATGACTGGACTTTTTCATGCCAATACGATAGTGAGTTTAGCCTCTAAAAACAAAGTAGATTAATGCCTGTGTGCGTCTTGCTTATTCAACAGGGCTATGCTCGCGTCCTTGGTATAATTTACCATAGTTACCGAGTAAATTAAAGAGTGTAGCCTCATCCAAAAGCAGCAAACTTTAGGACAAGTCGTGCTGCTCCACATTCTAAATATCCAGCAGGTAAACTGATCTGTACAAGAGTCTGCCTGTCCCTGTGTCCGTGAACTTTCTTCACCTTGTACACAGAATTGTTCTGAAATTCAAAAGTTTTCAATCCTAGTGATTTCCCAGGATCTCCTTACCTGCTATGATGGTGGTGGCCTGTCTGCGCACATTGTTCTTGTCTGTGTATTCTCCATAATCAATCTTGCCTTCCACAAACACCCGAGCCCTTATAGGAGGGAACAAAGAATTAAACCAAAAGGAATGCATTTCTCATATGATTACCATCCCAGCACTGACATGGTGATCATGTTTTTTTTGTAAACAACTTTCATTGACTTTTGCTGAAGTTTTATTCACAGAGAAAAAAAAAAATTAAAAGTATATCTAAACAAAGGACAAAAATATAATACATTGAAATGTAACAGTCCTTAGATGTGGAGGCTGCACTAGATTTCTTTTTTTTTTTTACATCCTTTAGTTTCACCTGGTGATCCTTCCAGTAACACACTTGAGGTCTTAGAACGCTCAAGGCTTGGGTGGTCGGTTGCCCAAAAACTTTTGGCTATAAAGTGTAGCTTAGGCATCAGCCAAAATTAAATTGGGGAGGCAAAAGGGAAAAAAATCTCCATTAGACTTACTGGTAATGGTATTTCTAGGAGTCTTTCAGGACGGCACCTGGAGAGAGCGCAGCTCCACCCCTTTTCTCAGGAAACACTGCAGTCACATCTTAAAAGACCAATCACTTCCACCGTGGCTTCAGTTGTCTCAGAGTACCTCCAGCCATGCTGAAAACATAACACCAACACCATATTTACTTAAAACCATAAACAAGGGAGGGTTATCGGTGCTGTCCCGAAAAACTCCTAGAAATACCGTTACCGGCAAGTCTAACGGAGATTTTCTCCCCTCGTCTTTCAGGACAGCACCTGGAGAGAATAACAGAGTGCTTACTCTAGGGTGGGACCACCGCATGCAGGACCTTCCTGCCAAACGAATGTTCCGTCGCCGAAAGCAGATCCAACCTGTAGTGGCAGGCGAAGGTGGAGAAGCTTGTCCACGTGGCCGCCGCCTTGCAGATCCGCCCCAGAGATGCCCCTGCCCGCTCTGCCCAAGAAGTGGCTACAGCCCGGGTAGAATGGGCCACTATGCCTGCTGGAGGTTGTACTTCTACAGCCTTATATGCTTCCTCAATGGCCATTCGGAGCCACCTACCTATCGTGCTTTTGGATGCTGTACGCCCTTTCTTTGGTCCAGAGAATAGCACCAAAAGAGAACTTGACTTACTAAATTCCTTTGTGATTTTCAGATATTGCATCAAACATTTCCTTACATCCAGGGCATGAATCATCTCCTCCTTAGGATAGGAAGGTCTTGGACAAACGTTGGCAGTATAATCTCTTGCGACCTATGGAAGTTTGATGCAACTTTGGGTAGAAAGCCCAGATCCGTCCTCAATTCTACCCTGTCTGGAAATGATGTCAAGAACATCTCTATGACCGATAAGGCTTGCAATTCACTAATTCTTCTAGCTGAGGTAATAGCTACTAGCAATGCCATCTTCAAAATCAGATTTTTTATAGTAGTTTCCTCCATAGGTTCGAAAGGTTTTATCGTCAAACCTCTCAAAACTAACGACAAGTCCCATTTGGGGAAGACTTGAAACGTTACTGGCCTAGCCGTGGCCAGTGCCTTAAAGAAATGTATGATCAGTAGCTCTTGGGATAACTACCTCTCCAAGAACACAGATAATGCCGCCGGCTTTCCTTGGTACACCAGGAATTAAACACTTTCCACGTCTTGAAGTAGATGGCCTGGATGACCTTCTTTCTACTACTTAATGTCCCCACAAGCTTACTGGACAGACCTTTTCTTTTCAAGATCTGCTCCTCAGAAACCACGCTGTGCGTTTGAGTTGTCCCACTTTGGGGTGCTGAATAGACTCCTGGCTCAGAAGATCTTTTGTTATAGGCAACATCCAATGAGGTTCCACTGCCCATTTCTGAAGGGTTGCGAACCATACCCTCTTTGGCCAAAAAGGTGCTATCAAAATTAATGTTGTAGTCTGCTTCTGTAAATTTTTTAGTACTAGCGGAATTAGCTGGAAAGGGGGAAATGCATAACACAGATGGCATTTCCAATCTTGGGCTAGATTAGAACATCTAACCTCTCTACTAGATCCTGTCTGTTTAGAGAGAAGTATGTTTTTACCTTTGTGTTTTCCCGGGAGGTGAACAGATTTATCTGCGGAGTTCCACATGTTTCTATTAGGTTTTGAAACACCCCGTGTTCAGACTCCACTCTGATTCGCGCACCCTCCTCTGACTCAGAAAATCCGCAACCTGATTCAGGTCTCCTTTCAAGTGGACTGCTGAAAGATAATAGATTCTCTTCTGCCCAAGACACCATCTGCAATGTTAACTTCAGTAGCCCCTCGCTCCTCGTGCCACCTTGTTTCATGATGTATGCCACTGCTGTGGCATTGTCTGACAACACTTGCACATGAGAGTTTTTGATCTGACCCTTGAAAGCTAGAAGGGCTAAAGAAATGGCCTTTGGTTCCCTCCAATTGGAAGAACTCATGCTTTCCTGCTTCGCCCAGGCTCCCTGGACCATGTGCTCCTCCAGATGAGCTCTCCATTCCCACCCACTTGCGTCCGTTGTCAATCTCTTCTGTATCGGAAAAGCCCAGAGCAAACCTTTGTTTAAGTTTTCTCGGTTCCTCCACCACCATAATTTCCTTTATACCTCCTGAGGGATTCTAATTAATTTTCCAAAGGCTGGCCAACCGTCCATCTCTAAAATTATCCCTTGGAGACTCCTCTAATGTAGACCCATTGTACAGCTGGGATTGCTGATGTAAGCAGACCCACCGACTGGATGGAGTAGCCCAGGAATTTTATGGTTTGGGCTGGAATCATCTGCGATTTCTCCCCATTTATGATCCAACCTAGGGCTTCCAAATGACTCTTTGTCTGTTCCAGATCCTGCCATATCCGATCCTCTGATTTGGCAAAAACCAGAAGATCGTCTAGATATGGCACGATAGAAATTCCCTTTAACCTGAGGGGAGCCAGGGCCTCTGTCATGATCTTTGTAAAAATTCTTGGCGAGGAGGAAAGCCAGAATGGGAGGGCTCTGAACTGCTAATGTGCCACTGTCCCGTCCAATTTGACTGCCAGTTGCAGATACTTTTGTGAATGCGGTGCTATCGGTATATGTAGATAAGCATCTCTTAGATCTATAGATGCCAGAAAACAACCTGTCATAAGCAGGTTTTTCACTGAGAAAATCGTGTCCATCTAGAACCTTTTGTATCTTATTGTTTTGTTTAATTTTTTTAAGTTTAAAATTAAACTGAATTTTCTCGATGGTTTCCTGACCAGGAATACATGTGAATAACACCCTTAGCCCTCTTCCCTCCGAGGAACTCGGGTTATCACTCTCTGCTGAAAAAATTCTTGTAGCAGAGCCACCATTTCCCTGCTCAACTCCAGATCTTGGGGGGCCTGGGTTAGGTAAAACCGCTCGCATGGTACTTGCGCAAATTCCAGCCTGTAGCCCTTTGCTACCACCTTGAGAGCAAACGGGCTGGACGTTGCGGCCTTCCACTGTGGGAGAAAGAACATTAGCCTTCCCCCCACAGCCGGACTTCCGTCACTGGGTTTTATTGGCCTGATTAGGAGGTCGGAATAAAATACCTGCTTTCCCCCAACCTCTTTGACTCCTCCAAGGTTTCTTGTAACCTGCTTCTTTTGTCTCCTGGGCCTGTCTAAAAGGACGAAAATTCATCCTCTTATCTTGTGGGGTCACCTTTTTTGCTGGGAATGCCTTTCGATCCGCCGTTCGATCCAACACAGCCTCAAAATCTGGGTCGAATACAAAGTCCCCTTCGAATGGTAAACCACAAAGCTTCACCTTTGAGGCCGTATCCCCGATCCAGATTTTAACCCATAACGCTCTGCGAGCCAAGTTTATTAGTGCCGAGGACCTGACCTGTCGACAACCTCACTGACTCCGCTGAGGCATCCGCCATATAACCCACTGCTTTTTCAGGACTGGCAGGGTCTCCAACAAGTCTTTGTGCGAGGTTCCTGCCTCTATATGTCCTTTCAGCTGTTCCAGCCAATGCTGCAGATTCTTGGCAACCACTGTTGATGCCAGCGCTGGCTTCAAATTGGCTACTGTAGAGTCCCAAGCCTTTTTAACAACGACTCTGCCCCTTTTTTCATGGGGTCTTTTAATACCCCCATGTCTTCAAAAGGCCAGGTCCCTGTTCCGCGACATCTGCGAAAAAGGCTGCATCCAGCTTAGGCGTCTTGTTCCATACCCGTGAACTATCTTCCTAAAACGGGAATCTTTGTTTGAGTGACTTCGTTAAAAACCCTCTCAGGGTCCTTCCATTCTCTTTTCACTGTCTCAGACAGCACCTTTTGTACCGGGAACACCCGGTGTTTCCCTTCTCCCAATCCCTAAAACATTTTGTCACGTAGGGACAACTTTTCTTTATCCTCCTTGATTTTCAGGGTGGAGTGTATGACCTTTAGTAGGTCATCCACCTCTTCCAGGGTTAGTTTGTACTGTGAAGAAGACCACCTTACCTTTTCCTCCTCATCCCCTGATTCTGAATACGCAGTTTTTTGCTTGTCATCTGAATCACTGTCATCTCCCTGTATGGATGTAGATGGGAGAGTCTTTGCCGAGACCTACCCCTGCTACTAACCCGAGAAGAGGGGCGCTTATCTAGATATGTTCTGAAAGACTGGAATGTGTCCGCTAATTTTTTACGAAAAGAGATAAGCAACTCCTCTGGCTTTGCCGCAGTGGCATCCGAGGAAGTTTCCTCTTTAACCAAATCTGCGATGCAGGTTTTACGCAACACCTTAGTTCATGTATCCCTAAGGTTGTTCCCGCATGATGGACATTTTCTTTTATGGGGAGGGGAACAGTGCTTGGTTTTCTCCTTGCTTTTCCCTGAAAAACACCAAGACCCCCCTTCCCCCATTAATGTACAATACATGGGAGAATCAATTTACAAAAGCCGTAACCCTTGTTCCCAACAGTAGTGCCAACCCTTCAGCTATCTACCCTTATTACTCCTATAGTGACCCACAATATATGCCATCCTGTCACTATAACATCATTACACAGCTCCCTTGGTGCAATAAACCAAAGCAGAGTGCAGCAGGCTCCACTGATTCCCCCTAGAACCAAGGAGGAAAAACATACATGACCCCTGGGTAAAAAATATTCCAAAGGACCACTGTCCTGGCTGACCTGGGTCTGGCTGGTCGTAGTGGCTCCTGCTCCCGCCACCGCCACCTGCACGTCCGGCTCCATTCATCCCCCAGACTGCAGGTGCGTCTGTCCTTTTTTTAAAGACTCTCGGTCCTTTCGCCCCTGGGAGGACCGGAAGTGACGCCAGCTGCGGCCCGCTCCCCTCTCCTGCATTCCAGCGGCTGGGACCGGAAGCCACGACGCACCACTGGAAATTACGCTCTTGTCCTCTGGAACCCGGCACCAGCGGAGATACAAGGATACAGCCGGTGTCCAGCCGGCCCCCACACAGAGTCCAACGCCCGGTCTAATGGCGTTAGGGTCCCCCAGCAGCCTCTGATGTTGCTGAACTAGAAGAGAGGAGGACACCGGAGCACCCCTCTCCAGTCATGGAGGGTTGCTGGGTTGGCCTGCAAACACCCAAAACATCCCCGCATACAGGTATGCTTCAACTTCCTCCACCTGGAGATAGCGCAGCACACCCCTGGTTCGCTGGAAGCGACCGGTCTTTTAAGATGTGATTGCAGTGTTTTCTGGGAAAAGGGGTGGAGCTGCGCTCTCTCCAGGTGCTGTCCTGAAAGACGAGGGGAGAAAAATTACTTGCCCTGGCATAAAGAATTCTATAGTCCAAAGTTAAATACCCAATTCCAACTAACAAGCTTACCCTTTCTTGATGTACTGATAGGCTACATCCCGAAGGCCAGGCCGAAAGACAGATATTCGGTGCCAAGTTGTCTTCTGGTTGATGTCTCCACCTAAAGAGAAGAAAGGATGTAAATTTCACTTAATCGACAAATATGTGGTAAAAAATCTGTCCCAAGCATATGAAATACGCTTCAAGCCTCTAGAAAACTTCTCTGCTTTTAAGCAAAATGTTGAAAGATGCCCCTCGACAACCATGTTCACGAATTCACATACAACTTTACATTCTTTCTGGCTTGGGACTGGCTGCACAGCAAACTACTCACAAAAAAAATTGAGGCATACCACGTGCTGCACCATTAAAAATGTTGTCAAGATATGACTTAAACCTGTTTTATGATGCACAGGGCCGGCGCCAGCATAAGGCAGACCAAGACGCCGCCTGAGGGCGCTAGGAGACGGTGGGCGCTGAAGTCAGGGCTTCTCTCAATGAAAGCCGCCGCCCCCGTTCGCATGTTTTACTCGCTCTGCATAGCAGAGCACAGTGACAGGCAGGACAACCCCGGGGCGGGCACTGTGAATTACAGAGCCGCCTCCCTCTGCACACATTTCCCCCTACTCTCTCGGCCCCTCCTCCTCTCACAGTCAGTAGCAGGGCAGACGATAGATGTTCGTCTCTCCCTGTCTAGTCCTCTCTAGAATCAGTCATGGACCCCCACCTCCAGTCCAGCACAGAGCAGAGCACACAGACAATCACCGCTGAACTGGAGGGGGATCAAGATAAGAGAGAGACCCGGGAGAGCAGGGGGAGGAGCAGAGTGAGAGCAGGGGGCGGGGTCAGCAGGAACTAGAATGGTACAGGACCGGTGAAGATCCTCAGTGGAAGGTAGGAGGCAGGGTAAAGATTAAATGCCTGTCTATGTGTGATTTTATTATACAGCCCCCTGTATGTACATTGTAGGGTGAACACATGGGGGGTAGAGGACAGAGAAGGAGAGACAGAGCAAGGTAATGGGAGGATAAGGGGACATGGGGGGGGGCAGTTAGAGAAGCTACACAGATATAGAACATAGCAGATGGGGACAGAAGAGAACACATGGGGGGGGGGGGGGGGGTAGTAATGACTCTGCTTTGCACAGTGGTGGATCTGTGAGCAGGGGGGGTGGGAAGGAGTCTGTTCTGCTGTATGGGCGGTCAGATGTAAACAGACTTTGCTGTCCGTTTACACCCAACTGTGATCTAGTCTGATCCACAGATTGGAGATTACACCCACTGCTCCAAAAGAATAGAGGGTCCAATTGGGTCCACCTTAAACACAGACAGGCGGAACCAATTGGACTTCTCACGTAAAAGTGCCTAAAGTGCAATGTGATAGATATAGAGAATAGTATATATACGTCCAAAGTGCTAGTGCAGTAAATCTATTTATTTCATTAAAAAAGTCCAATAAAATTGTGTCATGATACACTTATGCAGATCCACTGCAAACTGTTTGCACTAACTTCAGTGAAACATCACCAAAACAGAGCACACACCATCTCCTTACCAAAAAACTTGTCCTCTTAAAATTATGAGGTCATGTATGCTTGTCATCTGCCTTACATTTGTAGCCACTTCACTCAAAAAGCAACAATGCAGGTACAATGGCTTTCTCCCAAAAGTGCCCTCTAACCCCTTTGTCCAGTCCACTACCAACCACAGAAACCCTGTATATGCAAAGAATAAAGCAAGCTATAGTGCATTACCAGGACAAGTAAACAATTTGTCTCTTTATCCGAATAAAGTTTGCTGTAAAAAGTAAAATAGCACAGTATGTTCTGGTAATGCACTATAGCGTGCTTTATTCTTTGCATATACAGGGTTTCTGTGGTTGGTAGTGGACTGGACGAAGGGGTTAGAGGGCACTTTTGGGAAAAAGCCATTGTACCTACATTGTTGCTTTTTGAGTGAAGTGGCTGCAAATATCCAGCAGATGACAAGCACACATGACCGCATGGTTTTATAAAGTCAAATTTTTTGGTAAGCAGATGGTGTGTGCTCTGTTTGGGTGACGTTTCACTGA
>BLSH010376024.1:314140-327176 GCA_018402905.1 Glandirana rugosa
ACGACGATACTTCTTCCGTACGTCCCCGAACATCCAGAGTTATGTAACACTAGAGGTCGAAGGACTCTAACCTTTGTCTCTCTTGAAAATCTAGTTTTTATAAGACAAAATTAAAAGCATGTTCAGCAGATGTAAGCCTCCCATGCTCTGCTAAAAGTGTGTTTATGCCTGTGATGTCCTATCCTGGCAGCACAGGGAGCTTCCTCCTAGCCCCTTATAGGGTCACTTTTAGCAATCTGCATTTGTGTGGGATTCTTTCCCTGCTGACAGTCCTGTAAATGTACAAAAGTGCCCTGTGTTCATGAACTGATCATGGAACGCATGTGCAAAGGAAGGAAGGATTTGTCATTTGCCTGAATATTTTTGATCTAAAAGTTCTCTCTGTTTCCAATCTCAGGAAGCTGGAGATCACAATGTATTGAGACCTACAAGCCCCTGCATGCCTTCTTCATAGCAGCATGTTGCCCCCATCCTATATATCACCTGTATCTATGTAAAATATAGCTATTATACTACGAGAAGAAAACCTGCCAACAACAACCTTCTCTTACCGCTCCAGGGTCAATCTCTTCTCCACACGTGATCAGCGACAGGGGGACCGCTGAATCTGTCACACTTGCTGCCTCACTTCCGGCAGGACCAGGCCACTTCCGTCCTACTTCCTGGATCCTCACCTGCCCCACTTCCTGGACCTCCTCCTGCCTCTACTGACCTTCTTGCCCTGTAACTTGATTATTATATGAATTAATTATTTTTAGAAAGTTATATATTGCCTGTGTTGCCTGTTCTTCCCAGCCGAGAAAAGTGATAGTCTCCCTTACAGCTTGCAGTGTTAAGGTCATGATGAGTCCGTCCGCTAGGTGGCGCAAGTCGCAAATCGATGTTATTACTTATGAAAGCCAGGGGGACGCTCTTGTCGGCTGCCATATGAAGAATGGGCACTAGATGGCGCTGTAAGATTAATGCGGAGAATGAAAACCTATTATTATATACTTTAAAGTGTTAGTAAACCCTAAAAGCTGTTTTTACCTACAGGTAAGCCTATAATAAGGCTTACCTGTAGGTAAAAAGAATATCCCCTAAACCTGCATGGTTCAGGAGATATTCGCCCTGCATGCAGCCGCTGACATTAGCGGCGCATGCGCTCTGACGATTCGGCCGAGGCGGCCGGCAACTCAGAGCTGGCTGCCGGAGCGAAGAGCTCCCGCGCGCATGCGCGGGAGTGACGTCACGCGGCTCCGGCCACTCACCGCGCCGGAGCCGCGTACCCGGAAGACAGAAGAGGACAAACATGTCAGCGTCCTTAGCGCTGACCGACTCGGACATCGGGGGCCTCGTTCTAAGGTAAGTATTTCATAATATGTTAGTATGCAATGCATACTAACATATTATGCTATTGTCTTGCAGGATTTTTTTCTATTTTTTTTTTGTCAGCAGGTTTACTACCGCTTTAAGCACTTCAGCCCCGGAAGGATTTCCCCCTTTAGGACCGGAGCCCTTTTTGCGATTCGGCGCTGCGTCGCTTTAACTGACAGTTGCACGGTCGTGCGACGTTGTACCCAAACGAAATTTGCGTCCTTTTTTTCCCACAAATAGAGCTTTTTTTTGGTGGTATTTGATCACCGCCGCGTCATTTCTGATCGCCGCTATAAACAAAAGAAGAGCGACAATTCTGCAAAAAAACCCAAATTTCTTACTTTTTGCTAAAATACAAATCCAAAAAAAAATATATAAAAAAACATTTTTTTTCATCGGTTTTGGCCAATTTATATTCTTCCTCATATTTGTGATTAAAAAAATCGCAATCGGCGTTTATTGATTGGTTTGCGCAAAAGTGGTCGGGTTTACGGATGATGAGAATTCATTTCTGGGGTTTTTATTTTTTTTTTATTTTTTACTAGTAATGGCGGCGATCTGCGATTTTTAGCGGTACTGCGATATTAGGGCGGACATGTCGGAACATTTTGACACTTTTTTTGGGACCATTGGCATTTATACAGCGATCAGTGCTATAAAAATGCACTGATTACTGTGTAAATGCTATTGGCAGTGAAGGGGTTAACCTGCAGGGGGCGCTCTAAGGGTTAACTGTGTTCCCTGGGCGTGTAAAGGAAGGCTGTGATCACAGTCCTTCCCCCTCTCACAGAACGGAGGTCCGTGTTTACTTACACGGACCTCCGTTCTTTCACTCCGGGGGGGGCATCGCGGGTGGCCGGCGGAGATCGAATTCGCCGCACCTGCTCCCTGGCCCTCCCCGGACACGGCGGCGCGCGCGCTCACTGTGCGCGATCTGGCAGCCGCCGTCGTATGACGGCGTTTTGCCTAAAAGAGCCACTCTGTCGCCGTCAGATGCCGATCGGCGGTCGGCAAGTGGTTAAAGTGGTTGTATGCCCACATTAAAAAAAATAGACAACAACTGTAAGGCAAAGGCATAATGAGCTAGTATGCACTGTGTACTAGCTCATTATGAAATACTTAGCTAAAAATTAAATGTGCGCACCGTCTCCCGGTCCCCACAGAGGGAGCTGACATTTTCCCTGCAGCGTTTCTTCCAGGTTTGCGGCTCCGGCGCTGTGAGTGTGAGCATGCATGCGCGCGGGAGCCCTTCTTTCCGGCAAGGTCCAGCATGATACGCCGGGTCTTCACTGCGCATGTGCCGTGACGTCAGCGGCTGCATGCAAGGTGAATAGCTCCTAAACCATACAGGTTGAGGAGATATTCACTTTTCCTACAGGTAAGCCTTATTATGGGCTTACCTGTAGGTAACAATCCCCGAACAGGGGATGCAACCACTTTAAGTCAGTAAGTACCTCTTGTAGTTTGTATTTAAAGAGTACCTTCACTTTGGTTGAGAAAAAAAAACATTCCGCTCTGGGTGATCTATGTACATTGCAGGGATTTTAAGAAACTTTGTTGCAGAATCCTACCTTTTCTGCTCTGAAGAAAAAACAGTTTGTTCTTCTATGTTTGTTTGATACGCTGACATGACTACTTTGCATTGTGTGAGTCCAGCTGCTTTTAGAAAAGTCTTCTAACTAAATTCAGCTAAACTATGAAATTTAGACGTCTGTGTTAGGCCCCTTTCACACACACGGACCGTTCATCAGTTCATCAGTTTATCAGTTCATCAGTTCATCCGTTTTTCATCAGTTTTTCATCCGTTTTTCATCAGTGGTCATCAGTTTTTCATCAGTTTTTTCATCCGTTTTTCATCAGTGGTCATCAGTTTTTCATCAGTTTTTTTTTTACATTCACTACCAATGCAAAAACGGATGAAAAACTGACCGTTCGTCAGTTTACATCCGTTTTTCGTCCGATCCGTTTTTTTGACGGATGAAAAATAGGACTTTCATCCATTCAAAAAAACGGATGCTGACGGAAGCGGATGAAAACTGATGAAAATAGCTGATCATCAGTTGTCATCAGTTTTTCCATAGAGTTGCATTAATGTCCGTTTTTCATCCGTCAACGGATGGATGAAAAACGGACAAACGGTCCGTGTGTGTGAAAGGGGCCTGAGACTGACTCTGAATGGGAGTGACTTTTTCATTACTGATCAGCTGAACACTAGCTGTGTTCTAATGGGGAAAGTTGCAAAGCCTGCATACCATTATAAGTGATTAACCCTTTGGGGGTAACTCATCAAAAATGATACCTAAAATCTGACTTGAGCCAATCACACAAGCAGGAAATTACATTCCTGGGGAAGTTCTGTACACCATCAGGTTGCCATATTGCTTTGCATTTTTCAGAAAATTACAGAGCTGTACATAGAAAAGGAAAAGTCATTTTTAATAAGATTCAATTACAATACAGATTGTATTTGCTATTTTTTTTTATTATTATTTGCTATTTATTTTTCCCACAAAAGTTGAGTTATCCTTTAAACCAATGGATAGAGTTTGGAAGGGTTAGAACCCCTGTTAGGTTTTTATTGCTGTTTGTGTTCCAGCTAGAGAGATCCAACCCCTCTCACTGGGACAAAAAATGATGTTGGGAAATAAAAAAAAATGTATAGAAATAGTGGGGAAATCTTCCAATGGGGACACATGTTCCAGGTTCAGCCTCTTGCTTGAAGACATTTCATCTCACTTTGTGTCGTGTTACCAGGACAGGACCCTAAGCCTGCATTCACATAGGGGCGACCCGACTTCAGCGCGACTTCCAGCGCGACTTCAAGGACCTCAGGCGACTTTACAACACAACTTTTGCCAGGTGACTTTGCCTTGACCAATCAGAGAAGGGAGGGAGGGGGCTGCCTAAAAATAAATTCTATTCTTTTAACTGTAAAGTCGCTTCCATGTAGATGGGGATCCGACTTGGAGGTGACTTCTATTGAATCCTATGGGCACAAGTTGGATAGAAGTCGCCTAGAAGTAGTACAGGAACCTTTTCAGAAGTCGCCTAGAAGTCGGAGCGACTTCAGTCGTGTATATTAAGACGGCTCCCATTCATTTCAATGGGATTTCAAATGTCAAGCGACTTGGGGCGACTTGAGGCAACTCAAGTCGGATCGCAAGTCGCCCCTGTGTGAACGGGCCCTAAGGATACACAGACAGCAAATATATTAACCAGGGTTTAAAGTGATACTAAACATACACTGTTTAATTTACATCATCCCTTCTCTTTCTGTATGTGGATGATGGCACTATAATTATTTTAATAAAAAAGAATATCTAAGTACCTTTTTCCTAATTGATATACAGCTGTCACATGACCCAGATCTTTCCCAGCCTGTTTGCAGGGAAACATAAGCAGGGGGAGCTTCCAGTCCTCCGCTACTGGTCACATGTTCAAAATAAATTTAAAAATCAGACTTTGAAATACAAAGTAAAATAATGAATTAATATCAATAATCTGTTTTAAATTGTAATACAAAATCTCCAGTTACACTTACCGGTAACCGTGTTTCTGGGAAGTCTTCCGGGACGGCACAACTGAGAGATGACTAGTCCCACCTGACAGGAAACACAATCAAGAAAGAGGTCAAAAACCCCTGCCCCTCCCATGCTCCTCAGTTTTGTGCTAAAGTATTGACCCACACCAGTGCATGAGAGTTGAAAACAAAGTTTCATATAACATAGATAATTCTACCCCAAGATCGGGTGGGAAGTAGGCCTGCCGTCCTGGAAGACTTCCCAGAAACACCGTTATCGGTAAGTGTAACTGGATATTTTCTCAAGTCGTCTTCCAGGACAGCACGTCTGAGAGAAAAGCAAGAAGCTCAGGCCTACCTTAGGACGGGACAACAGCCTGTAGGACTTTCCTACCGAAGGCCAGTTCCTGAGGGGACAGAACCCTGTAATGCCTCAGGAAGGTGTTCCGGCTTGCCCACGTTGCTGCCCTGCAGATCTGGTCTACCGATGCTCCAGCCTTTTCTGCCCAGGAAGTCGCCAGAGACCTCGTAGAGTGAGCTTTAAGACTAGGGGGGACTGCTTTCCTTGTCTGCTCATATACTACAGTAATGGTTTGTCTAATCCATCTAGCAATGGTTGTTTTAGAGGCCTGTTCCTTTGACCACTAAAACCTACTAATAGGTGATTTGATTTACAGAACTCTTTCACCCTCTCTAAATAAATCAACAGACATCGTCTCACATCCAACAAATGAAATTATTTTTCCTTCTCATTCTGGGGGTTTTCACAGAATTAAGGAAGGACAATCTCTTGTGTCCTATGAAAACTTGACGGTACCTTGGGTAGATACAGGGGATCTTGCCTGAGAACTACCCTATCCTTAAATAATAAGAAAAAGGGTTCTTTTATTCACAGAGCCTGTAAGTCACCTACCCTCCTGGCCGACGTAATGGCCAGGAGGAAGGCCACTTTCCAGGAAAGAAGCTTTATTGAAACCTGAGCCAATGGCTCAAAGGGTGCCTTAGTTAAGGCCTCTAATACCAGGGTCAGGTCCCAAGGGGGAAAACCTTTCACTTTCACTGGGGACATCCTTTCCCTGGCTGATAAGAATCTCTTAACCAGAGCTTCTAAGGCCAACCTCCTATCCAGAAGCACGGACAGGACCGCAACCTGTATGCTGAGAGTCTTGGTTGCCAGCCCCTGATCCACACCATCCTGGAGAAAGTCCAGAACAGCAGGGATCTCTTGTTGGGAAGTCCCTCTCGCCTGACACCATTGAGAGCATAGATTCGCCCGGTCACCTGCTTTCTGCTCATCAAGAGAGTTTCAATCACTCTCTCTGAGCAGCCCTTGCGACGCAGGCTTTCCCTTTCAAGAGCCATGCCGTCAGACTGAAGAAGGCGGGATTCAGGTGAACCACTGGCCCCTGAAGGAGGAGATTATGCCGATCCGGAAGGTGCTGAGGGGGGCTTACCAATCAACTTCCTAGAGTGGGAAACCACATCCTCTTGGGCCACCAAGGCACCACCAGAATCAATCTGCCCCCTGACTGACTCAGTTTGTGCAGCACCCTCGGGATCAGAGCCAAGGGAGGAAAGGCATAGGCCAGCCTGAAATTCCACTTGTGGGCCAATGCATCTACCCCCTCTGATCCTCTCTCTCTGTACAGGAAAAAAAAAATTTTGACCTTCCTGTTGCCTCTTCTGGCAAACGTTGACATACCATCGAAAACACCTTGGGGTTTAACTCCCACTCTCCTTGAAGGATCTGCTGCCTGCTGAGGAAGTCTGCCTCTAGGGTGAACACCCCCCTTATGTGAATGGCTGAAATAGAGGGGATGCTCATCTCTGCCCACTCTAGAAGTATCTGCGTTAGATTCATCAGAGAACGGGACCTTGTCCCCCCCTGACGGTTCAGGAAAGCCCCAGTAGTGGAATTGTCCGAAAGGACCTGGACCTCTTTTCCCCTGATCCTTTCCTCGAAGGCCTCTCTGACTGCTAGGAGCTCCCTGAAATTGGAGGAAGTGTCCCTCTGACTCCGGTTCCAGGCACCCTGGGCATGAAGTTCCTCTAGATGGGCCCCCCAACCCCAGGCGCTTGCATCGGTCATGACCCTCACGGGCTGCAGCTGGTTCCACAGAAGACCCTGACTTAACATGTCTGGGTTGAGCCACCACTGAAGCGATCCTTTACCTTCCTTGGGACAAGCACCTTTCCGTCCAAGGATCCTCTTTTCCCATCCCAGGAGGAGAGAAGCAATCCCTGGAGAGGTCTGGAGTGAAACTGAGCCCAGGGCACCGCGGTGATGCAGGATGTCATCAGTCCTAGTACTCTCATAATGAACCTGCGGGACAAATTTCCGGGTTCTAGAAGGGACTCCACTGCCCCTACCAAGGTCTCCACCTTTGCTTGGGGCAAAATGAGCTTTTGTGCCACTGAATCTACCAGGAACCCCAGATACATCTTGGTTTGGGAGGGAACCAGTGAGGACTTCTCCCGACTGATCAGCCATCCCAGGGACTCTAGCGTGGTTACCCTGTCCAGGTCCACCAACAACTGCTCTTGTGATTGGTTGTAGACCAACAGGTCGTCCAGGTATGGGATCAGTGCAATTCCCTCTAGATGGAGAAAAGATACCACTTCCGCAAGAACCTTGGTAAAGATTCTCGGGCTGGATGCCAAACCAAAGGGCAAGGTGCTGAACTGCCAGTGCTGGACACCCTGTTTCGTGCAAATTGCAAAACGCAGCAGGCTCTGGTGTTACAGAAAAATGGGGGCATGAAGGTAAGCATCTTTCAAGTCTATGGTGACCATGAAGACATCTTTTAACAGATGCTTTTTGACGCTGTAAATATTTTCCATACAGAACTTCTTGTACCGTAGGAACTTGTTCAGCCTTCTCAGGTTTATGATAAGGTGAAACTTCCCAGAGGGCTTGGGGACTACAAAAATGTGAGAATAGAACCCCTTCTCGAGTTCTACTGTTGGCACCAGAACAATGACTCTCTGCTCGGCTAATTGACTGATATTTTTCAGGAGGCCGGCTGCCTTCTGTTTGTCCCTGGGTAGATGGGTAAAGAGAAAACTGTGAGGGGGCAAGGAAGTCAGCTCTAACCTGTACCCCTCTCTCATTAGCTGCAAAATGTAGGGACTCTGTGTAATCTTCTCCCACTGGGTGGAAAATTGGGAGAGACTTCCCCTCTACCCTGATGCTGGCATCATTTGGAGTCCTTTTTGGTCAACTTTTGGCCAGAAAAAAGGAGACTCCCTTTTTGTTTGCCTTTGCCAAACCCCCATCTTTTATTTTCCTTTTTGTTCTTAAACCGATTGGACTCCTGGGGGCCTTGAAAACATTTTCCCTTAGTTTTCTTAGGCTTAACCGGGAATTTTTTCCCCTTCTCTGTAGATCTTGCAAGGGCCTGATCTAACCTTGCGCCAAATAGTAGTGACCCCTCAAATGGGAGACCACACAATCGTGTCTTTGATGTATTGTCCCCGTCCCAGGTCTTCACCCAAAAGGCTCTTCTGGCCGAATTTAGCAGGGCTGCAGATTTTGCCGTTGTACGCACAGTTTCAACAGCTGCATCTGCTAGATAGGCTACCGCCTTACCAATCAACTCTTGGAAGTCTAAGACCTGTTTTGACTTGGATGTACGAGAAACGTGGTCTAGGAGCTTGCTTACCCACATGTCTGCGTTTCTAGCTACTCAGGCTGAGGCCAGGGCCGGACTCATTGCCGCCGCATTGGCCTCCCAGGCTGTGCCTAGTAGAGTTTCAGACCTCCTATCCATCTGGTCTCTAATATTACCCGCATCCTCGAAGGAGAGGTCAGATTGTTTTGAGACCTGAGCCAGGGAAGCGTCTAACCTAGGAAACGTAAAGAATTTCTCCTCCTCATCATCTTTGAAGGGACACCTTCGCTTTCAGGTTTTGAACTTTAAGAGTTTTCTCTCTGGCTCCTTCCACTCTCTCAGGATAATGTCCTTAAGAGCCTGGTGAATTGGAAGAACCTTAGCCTGTGGGCTGACCAAACCTCTATACATTTTATCCTGGGCTGAGATTTGTGTTGCAGGCCCCTGAATTTCCTCTGAGGTATATATAGCTTTGAAGAGACCCTCCATTTCATTGGCCGAAAAAATGTGTCTACCTAGCATGGATTCCTCTTCCTCCTGGCTATCCTCCTCATCCAGAAAACTCTGCTTATACCCTTCTGCTTCCTCCTCCTCCTCTGAGTCCTGCGTGCCAGGAACACTGACAGTGGCCCGCTTAAGTGGCCTCTCAAGGCCTGACGGCCCTTCTTGTGAGGAAGAGCCCTCTAAACTAGACAGTGCCTCCACTTCCTGCCTTGGTTCAAGGGTTGTCTGAAAGGACCTAAGAGTAGTCAACATCTCTGTCTCTACAGAAAGAAAATCCTTCATGACCTGAGACGTTTCTTTTCCTGACAGCTTATGAATACATTTAAAGCAGAAGGGCTTTGTTTGTTTCTGCAGCAGTTTATCATTGCAGTAACCACATCTTTTATAACGGGAAGAGGTCTTAGACTTAGTCCTGTTAGCGCCTCCCTGGGCCACGGATTCTACGTCTGCAAGACAAATGCACCTGCATTAACCTCCACCACTCCCTGCAGGGGTAAGGTTCAGGGTCCCACCCCCCCAGTACCCCTGCCAGCTGGCCGACTCGCCCCCTGTGGTCTCCTCTGTGGCTGTGACCGTTGCCAGTGCCTGCTCTCTGTCCATCCCTGTAGAGGCCAGAGCTCTCCGGCCGACCGCCGCTGTGGTCCTCTACTGTGAAGAGCAGGAGGCTTGTGGACGCCCGCTCCGCTGTTTGCTGATCGCTCCCCTCCTGTGAGAACGCTGCCACAGCCATTTTGGAGAAGTCCTGAGGACCGGAAATACCCTCTAGCAGCCGTGACATCACTTCCGGTCACTAGGGAGGAAGCAGGAATGGTTCCTGACTCCAGGCCGCCTCCTCCAACCCCCCCCCCGGCGTGTCCATGAGGCTCCAATGACGCTGAATACATAGGAGCCGGGCTACTCCTGCAATGGAGGCCCGTGGGAAAAGACACAGCCTGGCCTCCTCAATCCCTGACAACGCAGCCAGGTAAGAAGAGGGAGGGGGAAAATGGTCCCTGAAGTAGGGTGACCAGATGTCCCCAGGTTCAGGGGACACTCCCCAGATTAAGGACACTGTCCCCGGACCAAGTCTGTTCCCGGTTTTGTCCCCAGATTGGATTTGAACAGGGGCCTGGGCAATTTCTAAGACAGTCAATGCAGAATTAAAAAAAAATTCTGAATTACACACGCCGGCTCCACTGCTCTTACTAGCATAGGGGGTGTTTCTTTTTTTCATTATCTGTTCTGATGATCATGTGCTGGTCTATTTCTTCAGTTTTGGGCGCATGCCCATTCTGCTCCAGCTCCCATGTTCTTCTGCCTTGGCTCAAGTCCCAGCCAACCGCCTGCCTGCCAACCTCCTTGCCTTCCCGGCGGAGTGATTTTCCTCCACTCAGCTCCGCTCCCCACCCAGTAGTAGCCGGGATCCGGAGAGTGAGACTTGAGAGGCTGTGAGGCGGGTGGCAGTAACAGGCAGAGAGGGGCAGCTGAGCTCAGCTTACAGTGTCCAGCAGCAGGAACAGAGGGGAAGTGGATCTGATCGTGGGGTTGCCAGTGCCTTCAAGGCTTCAACACCAGTGTGCTTTGGGGGTGTCTGTGAATTGACTACATTGCACTGTGCGTGTCTCTCTGGCATAATGGATGGTATCATAGCTCACGGGCAGTGGGCACTCTATCATGGCTCTGGCAGTGCACTGTCACAGTGTGTCACTTAACATGGCTACTGGGTGCCGACTTTGGGTATTTCTGGGTATCAGAGCAGATCAGCTGGTCTGGCGGATTCTATGTCTGGCGGTACCCGCCGATCGTTCTGTACACAGGCAGAACAGCGGTCTGCCTGTGTAAACAAAGCAGATCACCATTTTGTCAGTATGGAAGACATTGATCCTGTGTTCCTGTAAAGCAGGGGCAGGGATCTATGCCTTCTCTTAGTAAAAGCACCCCCCCCCCCCCACAGTGAGAAAACACTGGTTAGGAACACATTTAACCCTTTGATCACCCGATGATAACCCCTTCCCAGCCAGTGTCATTAGTACAGTGGCAGTGCATATTTTTCAAACTGATAACTGTATTTGTGTCACTGGTTCCCACAAAGTGTCAAAAGTTTCACCTAGTGTCTGATTTGTCCTCCGCAATATCGCAGTCCCGCTATAAGTCACTGATTGCCATAATTACTAGTAAAAAAAAAAAATGTCCCTGTATTTCATTTTAAAAATCTGGTCAGCTTACCCTGAAGTTCTGGCCACCCCACTGTGCCCAGGGTCCTTCAGTTCTCACGGGGACTCTTACAATCCTGCTGCCCCCCCTGAGAAGACCGTTAACAGTCTGGGGAATATCCACCCTGGGAGAGGTAACAAAACCCCACCAGACCCTCCAGACACACAAGCCTACGGTCTGGTTCCCAGGGAGAGATCCTCAGCTCACAGCCTTGGATTTACTAAAAAAAAAGTTTCGCTGTGGGGAAACACAATCAAAAATTGAGGCGCATGGGAGGGGCGGGGGTTTTTGACCTCTTTCTTGATTGTGTTTCCTGTCAGGTGGGACCAGTCATCTCTCAGGTGTGCCGTCCTGGAAGACAACTTGAGAAATATATATTTAAGATCAAATATTTCTTATTTTGTGGGCAGATTTCTGCCAGTCACAGGCTGTGTCACGCCCCTCCAGCCTGTGTACACACGATAAGAAAATCAGGCGAACATTTTCGTCCAAAGAATTTTCGTAGGATTATCGTATAGTGTGTGCACATTCTCGTAGGAACAAACGCCAAAATTTTTCTCGGAGGTGAACAGAACAAGGGATTTTCATTTAATGTGTACCATTTTCGTACAAGAAAAATCAGAAAAGAGACTGCGCATGATCAAAAACAAAAAAACAAAAACAAAAAAAAAACAAACAAAAAAAAAAGCCTTTGCCGTACAAGAATTTTCATTCAAATTTCCTTTTATTGGTTCTGATTTGCTGTAATATGAGAAAAATCAGACAAACATTCGCCCGATTTTCTTATAGTGTGTACCCCACTTTAAAATGAGAGGGAGATGAAGCCTCCATTAATCTAAATGCAATATCCCACCCTCATTATGAGTGGTTAGTGAGCATGGAGGAGAAGGAGTTGAGAACAATAGGGGGACTCCACATGGAAAGTCGCCGCTTACCCAGAGGTCTGAGATTAGCTGCTCCCTTGAAGAATTGTTGTGCAGGAAAAGATGCCTAGACCAGGATATACCTGTGAAGGCCAATAAAGCTGACACTTGAACTCCGAGGGAGCTGACCGATGGAGCCAGATCTAAATCCAACTAGAGGAAGCCTAGAATATTTAGAACTTCTAGATCACTACATGGTCTGTCAGCAGCAGACATGTATAGGTGGTTCTTCCAAAAAAGTGGGGTTCTTTAAATAAGTGGACACTTCCGCTCTTGCAGCCATCCATCTGAACACTTCTCTCTCTTCACAGGTATGTCTGTACTGATGGTGACTCCACCCAAAAACTGAAACATTGCTATCTGCCATTGTTGATGCCTTTTAACATTGGTATGTCTGCACTGATGGTCACTCCACCCAAAAACTGAAACATTGCTATCTGCCATTGTTTATGCCTTTTAACATTGGTATGTGTGTGTGTTTTATACTAGCTTCATCTTCCTTAACCACTTAAGGACCGGAAGGATTTCCAGCTTTAGGACCGGAGCCCTTTTTGCGATTCGGCGCTGCGTCGCTTTAACTGACAATTGCGCGGTCGTGCGGCGTTGTACCCAAACGAAATTGGCGTCCTTTTTTTCCCACAAATAGAGCTTTCTTTTGGTGGTATTTGATCACCTCTGCGTCATTTCTGATCACCGCTATAAACAAAAGAAGAGCGACAATTTTGCAAAAAAACCCAAATTTCTTACTTTTTGCTAAAATACAAATCCAAAAAAAAAATATAAAAAAACATTTTTTTTCACCGTTTTTGGCCGATTTATATTCTTCCTCATATTTGCGATAAAAAAAATCACAATCGGCGTTTATTGATTGGTTTGCGCAAAAGTGGC
The DNA here is from genome assembly GCA_018402905.1 of Glandirana rugosa. NCBI lineage: Eukaryota > Metazoa > Chordata > Amphibia > Anura > Ranidae > Glandirana > Glandirana rugosa. Next base: position 327,136 of record BLSH010376024.1, read on the forward strand.
TGCGTTTACGGATGATGAGAATTCATTTTTGGGGTTTTTAT
>BLSH010376024.1:330852-341966 GCA_018402905.1 Glandirana rugosa
GGTAGTCACCGGTGTCGGTCAGTGGGCAGTGGATAGTCACTGGTGTCGGTCAGTGGGCAGTGGGTAGGGTGGTCACTGATGGGTGACGGGTGTCTGGTGGGGGTCACTGATGGGTCACTGGTGGTGGTCACTGATGGGTGACGGGTGACTGGCTGTGGTCACTGATAGGTGACGGGTGACTGGCTGTGGCCACTGATGGGTGCCGGGTGTCTGGTAGTGGTCACTGATGGGTGTCTGGTGGTGGTCACTGATGGGTGACGGATGACTGGTGGAGGTTACTGATGGGTGACAGGTGACTGGCGGTGGTCACTGATAGGTGATGGATGACTGGCCATGGTCACTGATGGGTGACTGGTGGCGGTCACTGATGGGTGTCTGGCGGTGGTCACTGATGGGTGACGGGCTTCTGGCGGTGGTCACTGATGGGTGAGCGGTGTCTGGCGGTGATCACTAATGCGTGACAGGTGACTGGCGGTGGTCACTGATGGGTGACGGGTGACTGGCGGTGGTCACTGATGGGTGACTGGTGGTGGTCACTGATGGGTGACTGGCGGTAGTCACTGATGGGTTCCGCGTGTCTGGCGGTGGTCACTGATGGGTGACGGGTGTCTGGCGGTAGTCACTGATGGGTGACCGGTGTTTGGCGGTGATCACTAATGTGTGACAGGTGACTGGTGGTGGTCACAGATGCGTGATAGGTGACTGGCGGTGGTCACTGATGGGTGACTGGCGGTGGTCACTGACAGGCCATGGTCAGTGATGGGTGACAGATGACAGACCACGGCCAGTGATGGGTGACAGGCCACGGTCACTAATGTGTGGCGGTTGACACACCACGTTAACTGATACGCCATGATCACTGACGGGTGACAGGTGACACGCCAGGTCACTGATGGGTGACATGCCACAGTCACTGATGGGTGACGGGTGACACGGTCACTGGCTGGGTGAGAAGCCACGGTCACTGACGGGTGACAGGTGACACGCCACGGTCAGTGATGGGTGACACGCCATGATCACTGACGGGTGACAAGTGACATGCCACGGTCACTGACAGGCGACGGGTGACACGCCACGATCACTGACGGGTGACACGCCACGGTCACTCATGGGTGACACACCACGGTGACAGGTGACACGCCACGGTCAGTGACGGGTGAGAGGCCATGGTCGGTGATGGGTGACATGCCATGTGACTGATGGGGGACAGGCCACGGTCGCTGATGGGTGACGGGTGACAGGCCACGGTCACTGACGGGTGATGGGTGACAGGTGCACTTTATGATGACAGTCTGATGACAGGTGCACTTTATGATGACAGGTACACTTTATGGGGGCATATGATATGGGGTCACTGTTGGGGTGACAGGTGCATTAGGGGGCAGGGGGGATGTGACAGTGTGTTTTTACTTTGCAGATCAGTAACTCACTGATCCCTGCTCTTCTCTCCTCACACTAGAAACTGTGTGAGGAGAAAAGAGCTGGTAACAGTGAGTTACCGCTCTGTTTACATTGCATGTGATCGGCTGTGATCACAGTCGATCACAAGGTAACAGCCGCCGGCTGATACCAGTGTCAGTGACATGCCGTGTTCCCTGGGAACACGCCGCCACCGACACGCAGCACGCTCCCGATTGCGCGCATGCGCCGTGCGAATGGGGGCAGTGCCGTTTGTGATCAGCCGTGACTTCGTCACGGCCGATCACATGGTAAACAGCCATGGCCAATGGCTGTTTACCCCCGTCGGTGACGCGGCATGTACTGGGGATACGCCGACACCGACAGAGCCGGGATGTGCGTGCCCGATCGTATGACGTCGTCCCAGAACAAGAGGCTTACCGCTCCGCCGTCATATGACGGTGGGCAGTAGGCAAGTGGTTAAATAAGTGGGCACTTTCGCTCTTGCACTTCAGCGATTTGCACAAAGCGCATACTAACAAGAAACTACTTTAACACCAGACTACGGGTAACCTCATTTCTAAAAGAACACACTCTCCTCTCTAGAACATGCATACTTTACCTCTCCTTTTCACAATAGCAGCCTCTCTCCTCAAACTATCTTTTCTTCACCCCTCTTCCCCACCCCACAATCTGTACATATCACCCTCACTTCTCCCATCTCCCTGTTACTGCACTCATCACCTCTTTCTAACTCTATGCCCACATGATAACAAAACCAGGATGCTCAAGCACGTCCCCTCATATAAATCATATTCCCATGTTGCCTCCCTCTCTCTTCTGCTTCTCCTAGCCTCTGGAGATATTTCCCCAAACCCTGGGCCTCTCTCATTTAACCACACACATCACCACCACCCCACACCCTCTGGCAGTAGTCGCAATTTACGCAATTTAATCTCCATCCCCCTTCTTCCCAAAACCAGCTTCCCCTTCCGCTTTGCCTGCAACAAGTTCACTGCTGTTCATGACCTATTTCTCACTAATTCCTTTCATTTACTTGCTATCACCGAAACCTGGCTCCACGAATGTGATTCTCCTTCTCCTTTTTCCCTCTCCCACGGTGGCCTTCTCTGGACTCACTCCCCTAGGCCTAATGGACGCAAGGGAGGTGGAGTGGGATTCCTCTTATCCCTGGTTCTTCACTCTCCTCCCTCTCTTTCACTCTCATCATTTGAAGCCCACTGTATACGTCTATTCTCTCCAACCTCCTTAAGAATTGCTGTGATCTACCGGCCTCCTGGACCACTGTCAACTTTCTTTGATGAATTTTCTACCTGGCTACCCTACTTTCTATCTTCTGAAATTTCCACAATCCTTCTTGGGGACTTCAACATCCCAGTTAACACTAATACTGCTGCTACTTCTAAATTTCTTAGTCTAACTTCCTCATTTGACCTAATGCAATGGGTGCAGGCCGCTACTCACACTGATGAGAACACCCCCGACCTTGTCTTCTCCTATCTATGCACTCCATGCAACTTCTCCAACAATCCTTTTCCCCTCTCCGACCACCACCTTATTAGTTTCTCTCTCTCCCTGTCTTGCACCACCTTCCCCTCAAATCGCCTAACCATCACCCGTAGAAACCTTCGCCAACTCAACACTTCTCTCCTCTAGTTTGCTACTGACCACCTCTATAAAAAAATCTCACCCCTGTCCTGCCCCAACCAAGCCACTGCCATCTACAATAAATCCCTGTCCTCCACCCTGGACGAGCTCACTCCCCTCACCACACATAAAATCAGGCCTTGACCCCCCACAACCCTGGCAAACAGATGACACCAGAAACCTCAAAAAGCTTAGCCGCGCCCTTGAGCGTCTGTGGCACAAGACTAAGTCCCTCAAAGACTTCAACCAATACAAATTTGCCCTCCATAAATACAATTCTCGCCTCCACACTGCCAAGCAGACCTATTTTACCACTCTTATTAACACCTTCTCATCCAGTCCCTGTCAACTCTTCTCTACCTTCAACTCCCTACTTCGTCCTCCACCGCTTCCGCCCACTAACACACTCACTGTCCAAGAGATTGCTAATCACTTCAAAAGCAAGATTGAAACAATTTGTGACGAAATCTCCACTTTACAGGCATCTTCCCTGGATAACACCCCATGTCAACAAGCACAATCGACACTATCCTTATTCAAACCTACTACTATAAATGAGGTTGTTAAACTCCTTTCTAACGCCCACCTAACCACCTGTCCACTGGACCCTATTCCCTCTCAAATACTATGCTCACCCTCTGACTCTATCCTGCACTCTCTAACTAACATCTTCAATGTCTCCCTCTCTTCTGGCATCTTCCCCAATGCTCTAAAACATGCATTGGTCATCCCCATACTCAAAAAGCCAACCCTGGACTCTACCGATCTAAACAATCTGCACCCTATCTCCTTGCTCCCCTTTTCCTCCAAACTCCTTGAACGTCTAGTCTACAACCAACTGAGTGACCACCTTGTTAAGAATAACCTTCTGGACCCCCTTCAATCTGGATTTCACTCTCAACACTCCACAGAAACTGCCCTTCTTAAACTCACAAATGACCTACTAACCGCAAAAAACGATGGACACTACTCTGTACTCCTACTCCTGGACCTTTTGTCTGCCTTTGATACTGTCGACCACCCCCTCCTCCTCAAAAAACTCTACTCCCTCGGTCTCCATGACTGTGCTCTTCAGTGGCTCTTGTCCTACCTATCCCATTGCACCTTCAGCGTAACGTGCAATTCTACCTCCTCCTCTCCTCTTCCTTTCTCTGTTGGGGTCCCCCAAGGTTCTGTTCTTGGACCTCTCTTATTTTCAATATACACCCCTTCCCTGGGTCGGCTTCAATATCATTTCTACGCTGACGATACCCAAACCTACCTCTCCACCCCCCAACTTACTCCATCAGTCTCCTCACGTATCACTAACTTATTAACAGACATATCTGCCTGAATGTCACACCACTTTCCCAAACTCAACTTGTCCAAAACTGAACTCATAATATCTCCTCCCCTACGTGCCGTTTCCCCCGACTTCTCTGTCAAGAGCAATGGCACAACCATCCACCCATCCCCACGTCAGGGTGCTTGGTGTTATCCTGGATTCTGAACTCTCCTTTTGGCCCCACATCGAATCACTTTCTAAGGCTTGCCGCCTTAATCTCCGCAACGTCTCTAAAATACGTCCCTTCCTAACCAATGAAATCACAAAGCTCCTGATTCACTCCCTGGTCATCTCTCGCCTCGACTACTGCAACTCCCTCCTCACTGGCCTACCATTAAATAGACTATCCCCCCTCCAGTCCTTCATGCCGCTGCCAGACTCATCCACCTTACAAACCGCTCAACGTCTGACACCCCTCTCTGCCAATCCCTCCATTGGCTGCCACTCGCCCAACGTATTCAATTCAAAATAGTAACAATCAGCTACAAAGCCATCCACAACTCCAGGGCCACTGATAAGCCAGTACAACTGGCCCTGTTGTACCGGACCCAGGCAGCAGGGGGATCCGGACAATCTGAATAGTGTGTGTGCAGTCTGCAGAAAAAAAAAAGTCTTTCTCCAGGCAGCGTCAGCTGTTGTCTCCACACTAATGTTCTCCGGCTCTCACAGCCCCTCCTCCTCCCTCCCAGATGAAAGGCAGACGATAGCCCCTCCCAGGTAGGCGGTAGCAGAACTGCCTCCAGCCCAGCACACTCCTCGGTGACTGGAGGTGAGTGAGTGGAGGGGGGAGGAGCCAGCAGGCACAGCACAGGAATGGCACGGATCCTCAGTGGAAGAAGGTATGCACAAAGTGGTTTATCATGTGTGACTGATTTACCTATCACACTGTATGTACATCATGGGACCATGTGGAGATAGATGGGGAATAGAAGGGGACAGAGAAGGGGATATAAAGACAGAGCAAGGGAATAAGAGACATGGGGCAGTTATAGAGTACATGGGGATAAAACAAGATATCAATGTCTTTTACATGGGACAGACTCTTTGCTCAGCAGGGGAGCTGTATGTTGACTGCCTGCTAAGCAGTAGGATAACTTGTCCACATCCCCTCCGCTTATGCCAAGTGGACACAGACACAGCCCACTTTACTCTATGGGCTGTGTGATAGAATCAGACCGCCTGTCAGTTTACACCTGACTGGTACCCGTCCTGATCCGCCCAGACAGAGGGTAACAGTCAGCTTGTTTTTGGAGTATTGGATTTGACATGGGCAGGTATAAACCAACACAAATCCATTTACAGCTGCCCCTCCTTAGAGGAGAATGGAGGGTCTGATCAGGTCTGCCTGAAAAACATACAGGTGGACCCAATTGGACTATTCATGCGAAAGTGCCTAAAGTGCAATGTAGAATAATATATATATATATATATATATATATATATATATATATATACACACACATACTGTACATATACACATTCAATTTGCGCTGATAAACTTCTGCAGATCTACTGTAAGCTGTTTGCACCAACTTCAGTGTACCATCACCAAGACAAAGCATACGCCATCTGCTTACCAAAAAATTTGACTCCTTAAACGAATAAAGTTACATGCACTTGTCATCTGCCAGATATTTACAGCTACTTCTCTCAAAAAGTGACAACACATAGTAGCTTTCTCCTACTCTGCCTGTTCAGGTACCAACCACAGCAACCCTGTGTATGCAAAGAATAAAGCACGCAATATGCATTGCCAAGACATACTGTGCTGCCTTAGGAAAGTAATGTACTTACAGCAAACTTTACTGGGAAAAAGCAACAAATTGTTTACTTGTCCTGGTATATTGCTCTATAGCATGCTTTATTCTTTGCATATATGGGGTTCCCTGTGGTTGGTACCAACCAAGCTACTATACCTACAGTGTTGCTTATCGAGTGAAGTGGTTGTAAATAGCCAGCAGATGACAAGTGCATGTGACCTCATAAGTTTAAGGCGTCAAATTTTTTGGTACGCAATTGGTATGTGCTTTGTCTTGGTGATGGTACACAGAAGTTGGTGCAAACAGCTTGCAGTAGATCTGCACAGGTTTATGACAGCACCGTTTCATTGGATTTTTTTGTGTAAAATGTATGTTTTATGTTTATTATTTATTGTGCTAGCACTTTGGAATGTATGTATATTAATTATTCTCAATATCTATCACTCTATAGCACTTTGTTGTGGTACACACTTAAGCCTCGTACACACGGGATGACGATCGTATACAACAGGTCGCACTAACGACCGTTGTATGCGATATCGATAGTTCGTATGCGCGATTAGAACAGTCGAACATACGACAGTCATACAAGGGAGTTGTATGAGCAGACTAGAAAACTTGGTCGTACCAACAAGCGCTCATACGACCGTTGTACAAAGCAGTTGGTACAACAAGTTGTATTGTGCAAAACACGCATGCTCCGAAGCCAGGAACGGCCGGATGCTAATTACATGCATCTAAACGTTCTTCTGTGCTCGTACGATCGTGTAGTACAGTCAGTATGCTAGATACAACAGCCAACATACGATTTGCGACGATCGTGCGTACGATCGTCGTCCCGTGTGTACGAGGCTTTATATGATGGGTACTTTCTTTTTATGTTTGCTTATGTAAGATATTTTGCTTTTTTTTTGTTCTGTGAAATTAGTCGAAATTAGTAAAACCTGCACTTTGTTTCAAGGCGGGTCTGGGGAGGGGCCAGGGGTGGGGCTGAAGGAGGGACCAGGGGTGGGGCTGAAGGGGGCCCCATCAGGTAGGCTGTATGGGGCCCCATGATTTCTATCAGCGGCCCTGCACAACTCTGCTCCCAGCTACATCACCAGCCTAGTCTCAAAATACCAACCTAACCGTCCTCTTTGCTCCTCCCATAACCTCCTGCTCTCCAGCTCCCTCATCACCTCCTCTCATACTCACCTCCAAGACTTCTCCCGAGCCTCTCCCATCCTCTGGAACTCCCTACCCCAACTGGTCAGACTGTCCCCAAATCTATCCACCTTCAGGCGATCCCTGAAAACTTTTCTCTTCAGGAAAGCCTATCCTGCCACCACCTAACAACTACACTCCTTATTTTCTCAATCAGCTCATCCCCCGCAGTTATTGTCCTTTTGTATCATTTAACCCTCCCTCCTAGATTGTAAGCTCTAACGAGCAGGGCCCTCTGATTCCTCCTGTATTGAATTGTATTGTAATTGTACTGTCTGCCCTAATATTGTAAAGCGCTGCGCAAACTGTCGGCGCTATATAAATCCTGTATATTAATATAGAACAAACTTTGACCAGATTCCCCCCTAAAACTTTTTTTGCATTCATTCTTCTAGTATTCAAGAGAGCGGAGATAAGGGGGGGGGGGGTAAGGGGTTTTGGACTTTAGATGAGGGGATGCTCAGCCAAGTCATCTGCCTCCATCCCTGGCAACATGAAATAAAGGTAAGGGGTGGGACTTTTTGTGAAATGTGTGCTATTGAATGTTATGAGTAAAAGAATACAATGATGGAGGCAAGGCTAGGCTAGTATGAGAATGCATAGAAAATAAAATAAATATCCATATTACAAGGATATACAGGTGATACTCGAAAAATTAGAACATCGTGCAAAAGTTTATTTATTTCAGTAATGCAACTTTAAAGGTGAAACTAATATATGCAAAGCAAGATAGTTCTAGCCGTGATTTGTCATAATTGTGATGATTATGGCTTACAGCTCATGAAAACCCCAAATCCACAATCTCAGAAAATTAGAATATTACATGCAATCAATAAAACAAGGATTGTACATAGAACAATATCAGACCTCTGAAAAGTATAAGCATGCATATATACTCAGTACTTGGTTTGGGCCCCTTTTGCAGCAATTACTGCCTCAATGCGGCATGGCATGGAAGCTATCAGCCTGTGGCACTGCTGAGGTGTTATGGAAGACCAGGATGCTTCAATAGCAGCCTTCAGCTCTTCTGTATTGTTGGGTCTCATGTCTCTCATCTTTCTCTTGGCAATGCCCCATAGATTCTCTATGGGGTTCAGGTCAGGCGAGTTTGCTGGCCAATCAAGCACAGTAATCCTGCAATCATTGAACCAGGTTTTGGTGCTTTTGGCAGTGTGGGCAGGTGCCAAGTCCTCCTGGAAAATCAAGTCAGCATCCCCATAGAGCTCATCTGTGGAAGGAAGCATGAAATGCTCCAAAATCTCCTGGTAGACGGCTGCGTTGACCCTGGACTTAATGAAGCACAGTGGAACAACTCCAGCAGGTGACATGGCTCCCTAAATCAACACAGACTGTGGAAACTTCCCACTGGACTTAAAGCATCTTGCAGTGCGCGCCTCTCCATTCTTCCTCCATACTCTGGGTCCTTGGTTTCCAAATGAGATGCAAAATTTGCTCTCATCAGAAAAGAGGACTTTGGACCACTGAGTTACAGACCAGGTCTGTTTTTCTTTAGCCCAGGTAAGACGCTTCTGACGTTGTTTGTTGTTCAGGAGCGGCTTGACAAGAGGAATGCAACATTTGAAGCCCATGTCCAGGATCCTTCTGTGTGTGGTGGCTCTTGATGCACTGACTCCAGCCTCAGTCCACTCCTTGTGAAAGTCCCCAACACCTTTGAATGGCCTTTTCCTGACAATTCTCTCCAGGCTGCGATCATCCCTGCTGCTTGTGCACTTTTTCCTTCCACACAACTTTCTATTAATGTGCTTTGATACAGCACTTTGGGAACATCCAACTTCTTTTGCAATTACCTTTTGAGGCTTTCCCTCCTTATGGAGGGTGTCAATTATGGTTTTCTGCACAACTGTCAGGTCAGCAGTCTTTCCCATGATTGTGATTCCCACTGAACCAGACTGAGACCATTTAAAGGCTCAGGAACCCTTTGCAGGTGTTATGGCTTAATTAGATGATTAGAGTGGGACACTTTGAGCCTAGAATATTTCACCTTTTCACAATATTCTAATTTTCTGAGATTGTGGATTTGGGGTTTTCATGAGCTGTAAGCCATAATCATCACAATTATGACAAATCACAGCTTGAACGATCTTGCTTTGCATGTAATGAGTCCATCTCATACTAGTTTCACCTTTTAAGTTGCATTACTGAAATAAATTAACTTTTGCACAATATTCTAATTTTTTGAGTAGCACCTGTAGAAATATATAAAAGGTATTTATTAATACATAATATAAATTACATACATACAGCACATCATACACAAAATAAAAATTAATTATATTTTATTGGAATGTTTATACATGTACCGTGCATAGTATATGCGATGTACATATATCTTATTGGAATGCTTATATATCATTCAATTTTTATTTTGTGCAAGTGTTGGATGATGTGTTGTGTGTGTGTATATTATACACACACAAATTTAAATACCTTATATATGTCTATATCCTTGTAATGGATATTTATTTTATTGTATATGCATTCTCATACTAGCCTAACCTTGCCCCCATTGTGTGTGTTTTTTTTTAACTCATAACATTCCAATAGCACACCCTTCACACAAAGTCCCACCCCTTACCTTTATTTCAAGAGAGCGGAAATGACCCTAGAGGAGCTGCCGAGGACCAGACCGTCAGACGTTGGACATGGATGTAGAAATGCACCCAAGTGAAAGAAGGTCTGGCCTGACGAGAAGGTGCACTGGGTTCCCAAAGCTGAACTGTGCTAGCAAGGGGAACCATGTCCTAATTGGACAAGAAATCACTGCCACTACCTCCACAACCTCTGTTCGGAGTCTTCGTAGAAAACCTGAGATTGGCAAGGGCTGGAAGAAATGCAGATCCTACTGCATTACCAATGATCCATCAGGGCAGCTGCGAGGAGAAAGCAGTATGAGTAATAAACTCACCTGTTAGTGAAGATAAACAGGTATGTAATACAATTAGTGGCCACAGGCATCCCTTTTCATCTTGCTGGGCATGAATCCCTTGTGGTCCAGCTGCTCCTTTGGTGTACGAGGCTCCAGTCCAGAAGAGGGTTTAGCCAGGTAAACTGTCAGCGCATCCACGTGCTGGGGCTGAAGGTCAGGGGGCGTAGCAAGGCCAGCTGCTGTTCAGAGCATCCGCACTCCATCAGGCATCTCATACACTTGTTGGAAGCACTGTGTATACTGTAGCATCAGCTGTATACAGTACTATGTGTCAGCAGCAGGAGGACTGGACCATAGCAGGTCCAAACTATTTACTACAAACAGTTGTCGTGGCTGGGAGCATTGTATAACACCAGTAGCTGCAGCCAGTGGAGGCTCGTCCATAAGGGCTGTAGGGGCGGCGCCCCACATAAAATAAGAAATAAAAATGAACTATAATTATTAACCAACAGCAGCACAGCTAGAGAGAAACTCCAAAGAAAAAAAAATCTTTGGAATTTCTCTCTAGCTGTGCTTCTGTTGCTAATTGCTGGAATAGACAGATTAGATAAGAGAGAGAAGTGTAATCTACCTAACAGGGCAAACGTCCCAAATCTCATTAAAAAAACCCTATCTAGAACACAGTAAAATGAATTCTCCACCCTCATTGGCTGCTTTCCAACATTCCGTTCTGAGAATAGGAGCTTTTTAGGACATCTAAATCTGCAGACCTTAAACTGCCTAGTCCATTAGGTCTCTGTCTGGGGGGGGGGGGCAAGATCTTTTCTGCTTGCAGTTACACATTCTAGTCTGCTGTCTAGCCAGGTCCCCCCCC
>BLSH010376024.1:364519-383664 GCA_018402905.1 Glandirana rugosa
TGCTGCGCCTGGGGGGGGGGGGGGGGAGCGGTGAGGTTACACAAGCGCACAGCAGCACTCTGAAATGTGTTTTGCTGCATAAAACACAGATACTGCACAGTATATCTTTCTGTAACAGAGGGGCTTCCAGGATTTGGGATTCCTGATATTACAGCCATAGTGGCAGGAGGGGATGGGCAGGGAGGTAATGGCTGAGACTCTCGAGATGACCACAGTATCATGGAAGAGTAGCCATGATTACCATTATTAGCTCCCTAAGGGGGACACAGGAAAAGGCAGGATCAACCAGGTATTTTACACCATAAAGGGCAAATGACACCACTAGCACTATGCTGTATAGCAGGGATATGCAATTAGTGGACCTCCAGATGTTGCAGAACTACAAGTCCCATGAGGCATAGCAAAACTGACAGCCACAAGCACGACACCCAGAGGAGAGGCATGATGGGACTTGTCGTTTTGCAACAGCTGGGGGTGCGCTAATTGCTCATCTCTGCTGTATAGCCTGCTTCAAGGGAACAGGATCTCTTTTACGGTTACAACTTTAATGTATATCTGCTATAGTCCATTGCAGCCAGGTTCTGCAGACTTACACCGTGGGAATGATTTACTAAAACTGGCACACAGAATTTGGTGAAACTGTGCGTAGTAACCATCAGCTTCTAGGTTTTCTTGACAAAGTTTAATTGAACAAGCTGTGTGCACCAGTCTTAGTTAATCTTCCCCCTTGAGTTCTAGCCTCAATGCAGAATATGGAACTGGGAGAGGGTAGTCATGACCACATCCATCACTTTAAAATTAGCGTTCCAGCAGTACTTGCCCTTCCACCATAGAAGTTCATCAATTTCATGGAGGTGCCCATTTTTGGCTGTCAATATATACCTGTGTTGTCAATATGCAAGTGATCCATGCATTAGCTGTTAACTTTAGTTATAACCTGTAAATTGAGGACATTAAGCTTTCTAAACATAGCAAACGATTGTTGGGTTTTTTATTTTTTACATAATATAGTTTATAGTCTTTTGTATCTCAGCGTTGCTGATACTTTAGCCTTTCAGCCACTTGTCTACGTGGAGTCCAACAATGGCTGCATAGCCTCTCAGGGCAGGTTTCCTGATTGTGAAAACATTGGACCATGCTTGCTAATGTGTTGGCACAGTCGCTTGTCCACCTGGGGAGCATTAACAAGGTGACAGAGCATGGTTAGACCATTGCCAACCTAAAACTGAACAATCCAGTAGAATTAAATAAAAGCTGCACATTTCTTACATTAACAGCTTCAATATTCAGGATTGGGTTCTCATTTTTAAGATGCATTTTTATATACCCACCACTGGATTCCTACCTGCCTGTGACTGAGTAAAGCCAATGCGGGTGTTGGACAGACATGTCATCCAGGCCTGCAAGCAGTGCTCCTGCCATGTACAATGATTCTTGCCCGACAGTTGGGAGGTCCTTTTCAGAACAGTCTTATGTGCTAATGCAACCAACCACCACATGGGCAGCCATGTACACTACCAGCTGTCCTGATTTCCCCTCAGGGCCATTCGCCACAATGTGTTTTGAGTTATTGTATGCACATTGACATGTAGCATTTCACACATCAGTGTTCATTGCATTAAGCCATCCTATCGATTTTGTATGGGCTGCCAATGCAATAAAACCCAGTCTGTCATACTTCTCCCATCTATGTATGGCAGTGTGCTTTGAGTTCAACTGAAGGTTGATGTGTTTCTTTGCTGCAAACCACATCACCAGCCTGAATCTTTTTGCCATTCAAATTTACCTCTTGCAGAATCTCATTTGCCAGGAATCTGCTGTCCCCTTCTTCAACTTGTGGATTGGTGGTGGATGTCACATGACCAAGGTCACCTGGAAAACCAGAAATTCAATTTTTACAAACTTTTCTGTAGGCCAGTCATCTGAATGGCATGGACTAGAATGAGATCTTTATAGATGGGAAAGGGACTTCTAGTTTGTATGTAAAAGGTTTTCTAATGCTTTATGCAGATGGGTCACTACAAACTGACCAGTTTGCAGGTGTCCCTCAACCAGACTTTACTGCTGGAAGGTCAGATATTATGGTGTTTAAAATGGCTGCCCTGTTTTGTGGTAACTCCCATGACTGACCACTTTACACAAATATAATTATAAGCTTTTGGACACTACCAAAGTCTCACCTATTTTATACAGGACACTGGCAGAGGAATGCTCATCTTCTCCATCACTGTCTTCTTGTCCTGCCTCGGTCATCTTTCGACAGATGAAGATATTGCCTGAAGATAGATAAGGGCAGGTGCATGTCTTTGAATGTGACCAGCTATTCTTATGAAAGGTCAGAACAGTACAAATGTAATGTTTTGGGTTACTTTTACATAATAGCCAACTACAGTAAAGTCTCCACTCAACTGCTCATTCCCCTGGCCCCTTATCTAGTTAGAGATTTCATGTATGAAAGTGTAGCGGCAAAACTAAGGAATAGCGTCAGAGGACTCGACAACTTCTAAACTGGTAGGGAGAAAGTTTGCCATACTGTGGATTAGGGCAAATATTCACTTAAACAAAAAAGTAACCTACATGTGCTTGGGCGGTGGAATAGCCAGAACTTTTTTGGGCAAGCCATATTGCCAGCCTGACAAGTTCCTTATCAGCATGAAACCTTCAGCACATAAGTGTAGCTGAACAAACATTGGCAGCTTTAAAGATGCATAACTTTTATAGGATTTACAGCATCTACTTGGTACCAACTTGGCTTGATGTCCAGGTGCACCAGACCAGAGCTGTGAATGTATTTCAACCCCATGGACACTTGTAGAAGAATCTCCTTCAGCTCTTGCTCTATCACCAGCTGGCCAGACTTGGTGTTCTCTACGATTTGGTCCTGCAGACTTCCACCTGAAAACAAACACTTCAGGAAAAATGCTAGCATGGCATCACCACAAACAAACATTTACCAATATAAAACAGTCATTTCATATTTAAGTATTTGAATGTGTTGCACCCTTCTAGATAGGCCGATTAGGTGATATTCGTTTTTTGGGTCAACTCACCGAATACGATGAGGCTTCAATTGCTTTGGGATGTTCTAGAGTTCACATGCAGCAGATTTGATTACCCCTCCTTTCTGGATGTTTCCAGAACAAGGAATGGGGAGAGTCCAATAGGCAAGCCTGAATATTTATCAAGCTCCAGCAGGTAGCTGGGGAAGCCAACAGTGTGGGCTCTGGGACAGCTGGGTCTTCCATCAGCTTGGGGGGTATTCCATCTGCCCTATCAGGCATTTTTACTGCGTCAAGGAAGTTCAACATCCTTATAAACTGTAAAAGCACCCTTTGCACAGTTTAATATTGAACTGCTTTTCATACAAATACATTGAATGGCTGCATATCTTTAGAGACCTTAGGTCAAAAAGTTTACTCCCAATGCTAGAGTTATCAAAGATTTGTATATCGCAATCATACCATCACTTAAGCGTCCTCTCCAGGGAGAATAAGTTTAATGTTTTTAGTCATTCCTTTTAACGGAGGTTCTCCAGACCCCATATTCGCTTTGATGCCCTTCACCGAACTCTGATTAGTAGCCAACACAGCTGTACATAGCTTGCCGAAACATCCCATTACGCTGCTTCAGTACCTCTTTTCAAGAGCCTGTAGCCCTGATGCAAACAGTAAGCGGCTTCTTGGGAGGAGCAGCAAATGTTCAACAGGTCTTGAAGGGTGTAGAGCAGCCCATACACAAGTACCAGTAGGTTGGAGAAAAAAAAAAAAAAAAAAAAAAATTAATTTCCCCATCAACACGGCTGAATGGAGAATCCCTCCCACAGAGCTGTTGTATTCTGTCAGCGGGGAGAGATGATCCATCTGTGGCAGGCTGGAGGAATGGGAATTCCTAGGCAGGCTGTATTTGAATGTACTGTAGAATGCCTTAGCTAATGCCCACGTGTGATGCGGAGCCTCATGACCATGATAAAAAGGAACCAAGGATCCATTAAAAGGGCAGGGGCAGGAACAGTCAGGCTGGGAAGGAAAGCTCTAGGTGATTCAGGATGTCATCCAGCCAGGACATTTCAAAACAGTAGAAGAGCCTGTCAAAAAAGGAAAAAACTATCCAATACCAAAGGTATGGCTTTATCACATTTTTGCCATCTGTCTCCTTAGTTAGAAGATTTAGCTTAATTTCCAGTCTACCTGGTGATTTACAGACATAACAGGGAACAGGAGTGAGCTGAAATATTAAACTTGGCATAAACTGGTGTCTTGGAAATAGCCCTTTCACCTGTCAGCCACCACCTATCCGTGTCATGCTGTTAGGCCTCCAAGAAACACAAGCCCCCCCCCAATTGCTTGGCAGGTAAGCCTGAAGTAATGCAACTTCTTGCCATCAATGCCAAGCTGTAGCAAGGAGATCACAACTGGTCAAGAAACCAATGCATCCTACTCTGCTCAGCAGGTTAGATTCCTCTCACATTAAGACTTATCCAGAAGCGCAAGTGCAATTTCTCAGCTTCAGTCAAAGCCTTTGATGTATTATCACCTTCCTACATCATACATGCAGCAAAGATGCATCACATGGAAAACTTCAATCAAGACATAAATCCCATTACCAGTGTACAAAAACATAGTAACTTACCATTGCAGTACTCATTTTGAATGATCATGTGGTCATCTTCAGCCCAGGCAGAGTAATAGCGAACAACATGTGGGTGGTGACCCAACACTGCATGGGCATACACCTCCCGCATTGCCAGCTGCCTGTAGGGCCAGAAACATTTAGATAATTGTACTTAAACCCAATAATTCATTTTTTTCTCTGTTAATACCATTGAAAGGGTTTTGTTCTAAATCGGTTAAATGCAAAAAATAGCCGTTGATCATTTTGGAAATTTAGGGCTGTCCTGGCTTCTGCACAAACCCAAGTTGATAGTGGAGAAGTTCTTGAAACTTTTGTTGCTGTGTCCCTTCTGAGATTATATTCATCTTTTTGACCAGTGTCACTGAGCCTCAAAGTGCCACCAGAACAAAAGTTGAGAATACATCTTCAATGGACATTCATTGTATGTAAATTAGTCCATACATCCTGCATGTGGTTTCATTCTAGTCTACAAAGCTGCCAGATACTTCAGCCATGGGCACTTGTTAATCATATTGAATATGTTTTTTTTCAAATATCTTTATTTAGAGTTTTACATGTCAATAAAAAAGCAATAACGGTTACATAGAACTTTTGACAGTCAAGATGTATAAACTTGAGCAGCTGAGCTGACATCACGTACAAGGGGCATATCAATTCCAAGTAATATTTAGCACAAGTATCAAATTTGTGGCTGCTCAACAGCGCAACTGGGTTTGGTGACGTAGTGAAGGATCCGCGGCCGTGGGGCCGAAAGGGTCCCACCGACACGGATCACGGTCTATACTGGTCTAACCCAAACATATATAGCAAAAATCTAGGTAGAGGTTATAAACAGAGTATAGGGGGAGAGAAGGAAATCAGAAACAGAGGGTGGAGTGAAGATAGGGAGGGGGGGGCGGGGCCGGGTACGGACTAGTCCCGGAAATTAGTTACGGCCGGTCAGGGACCGCAGGAGCTCTGGTCACAGCACTGGCTTGGCCTGCATCTGACAATACACATTCCATTGAGACCAAGTCTTAGTATACAATTCCTGTTTGTGCTGCGCCGACAAGGTCAAGTTCTATATTGAATAGGTTATCTGAACACCATTTGTCTGGAATAGCATTTGTGGTTAAGGTGTTCATATATACCATAATTTATGCTAATTTTAAGGTTTAATCAAGGTATGTTATGTGGTGCAGATTTTACCTCACATTCCTTTGCTAGCAGGGATCCACAAACCTGATTGCTAGCTAGATGGGGTGTAAATAGTTTTAACACCTTGAATTAATGAGACATTTGCATTTACAGCCACAACCGTTTGCTGTGGGCAGCAGAGGAAATATATACATGGCTTAGTTAAGATCAAAATTCTTCCTGCAAAAAAAAGTTCGAGCATCAGCTTGATTTATGAGGCACAGTTGGAACAGAAAAGAGGCTTTCCCCAAACATGCCACTAAGGTGAAAGAGCGCAAAATGTCTACAATGTCTTTGTATATTGTAGCATTAACAGCACCCTTCACTTGAAAGGATATTTGGGGAGTTGTCCACATACTTTGTGTATGCATGGTGGTCAGGTGTCCACAACCTCTTGGCCAAATAGTGCCATGCTGTCATGAAACGCTTATCCCACCGGAGTGGTGGTGGTCAATTGAGGCATGCTTACAGCCTAATTTTCACCAAACTACACCCAAGCAATCCTGATTGGGCAAGGTTATTAAATTGTTTGAAAAAAGGCTGAACACAGCCAGTTACATATCAGCACCATAAACAAGGCTGCTTAAACAGGTTATCAATACTCACTCATCAGTGGAGCCAGCTAATGGCTTCTTAGATCGCTTTATGGCATAGACACAGCCATCCAACCGCTTCACGCACTTAAAGACTGCTCCAAACTCACCCGATCCAATCCTCTCAAGTTCCAAGAATTCTTTTTTGTACCTGGACACCATGTTTGTTTCACGCAAAACAAGCCTCTAAAATGAAACATATGTTAACTACTTGTGATGACTGTTGACAGAAATACATTACTATCATCAACTCCAGAAACTGCTGGTGACAAGTACCCACCTGAGATAGAACAGGTGCTGAATGCTCCCTCTCCCTGTGTTTTGGTGGTGGATCATTGCTAGGGGAAAAAAAAAAAATACTTAGATGGCATTAAAAGAAAGACATGCCACAGGTTTATAAAACATTCACATATGTTCTGATTGAGCTTCACATCCAATTCAACCATCACAGGCATTTTTAAGGGTCATGTAATTTAGTAGAATATTCTATTGTAGGAAGCTGCTTAACACCTAGATAGCTACACAAAACAGAACAGGCAGATTGCAACCATGTCAGGTCCAAGACCAGGACCAGGGCTGCATTTGGAAATCATGCAGCCAGAGGCAGGAATAGAGACACCCTTGTGGATAGCCTATGTCCTTTAGTTTCAATCTTTTAAGATGGAGCTAAAAGTAACTGGAGGTAATATGTCAAATTTATACATAAAGCAAGTACTATTCAACTATACACCGAGTCAGAGGCGGACAAACAACGTCAATCTCCACTGCATAACGTGTTCCATAGGAAACCATGTTAAATGGACTTCAGTGCAAATCTGTAAGATACAAAAAGCACTAAAAATGCATAGGTGTGAATCAAGCCTAAGGCCATGATTGGCTGAACACATCAGTGGGGCTTTAATGTATTTTTTTACACCCTTCTTACAATAAAGTTCACTTACTGCAGTCCTGATTGAGTGCTGGCTTTACTACATACGTCTCCCACAATTAGGGTTGCCACCTCATCCCTTTAAAACCGAACACATGAATTACAAAGATTCTGTGGCTGATTAAGGTGGTAATTAAACTCACTTGGTGCCTTATCTGCATTAAAATTAGCTTCAGAACCTGTGCAATTTATATGTGTTCGGAAAAACAAAGTTTGTGGAAACACAAAAGAGCCCATGAGGGGACACTCCGGCCGTTAAAAAATGTTATGGTTTATTTCAATAATTTAAAATAGATTTACAAAAAACACCAGGTATGCACAAATTTAAAATGACAACGTTGTCACAGGATAGAACAGGGGCAGGTAAGCCAGCTACATTCACCCATTCATCACCACACACATGCTGCACATACTGTAGACAACCAGAAGGACTAATGCGGTATAATCTTGAGCAATGGCTGATGGGGGTAATTGCAAGACATTAGGTCCATACAGAAAGTACAGGAGTATACCCACAGAGCAAAATGACAGTCACTGGCAACAGTTGGATCGGGTGGCTGGCTGCAACTCCAATTGCAAACTAGCAGCCAGAGTGATCCATCAACAGCTGATTGTCACATGTGGGACCGTGACCGAATACACAGCCCTCAAAACACTGGCCACAGGCAAGTGTAAGTCTCGGCACTCGGGCATGCAATTGAAAGGAGGCTCTCACCCGTCTTCAACGGATCGACCGGCCTCTATCCATCAAGGTTGGTCTCCACTGCTGCAAAGTGCCGGTGCAAAGTATAGTGAACTGTATGTCCATGCCAAGTGAGCCGTGCCGTTAGGCTGGGGAAGTGGCTGTGTCGGTCACATGAGCATCTAGTCCAAGCTCACATGGGGGAGGTGGGGGTGGTCGGCTATGGTGTCCCTGATGAGCGGCATGACGCGAATGCTAGTAGCCAGGCTATGAGTTTTAGATTGGCTACCTCCTGGTGAAATAGAGGGCCCTGTGTCAGCGGAGAAGGGTCAACAGAAGGTGCCAATATGGTTAGAGCTGCATCTGGAGAAAGGATGAAAAACAAAGTTCTCTTGGGTCAAAAGAGTGATGAGTATTACCATCATATCCTCTTTCTGGGTTTTCCTTATGACCTGAGGGATAAGCTGAAAGGGTGGGGGTGTAACAGAGGTGAAACTTCCAACTGTGCGCCAGAGCATCTAACCCCCCAGGGATGGCTTAGTTCTGTTCAGGGAGAAGGAGAGGCACCTGTGCATTCTCCTGAGTCGGAAAATGATCCACTTTACCACTTCGGCTGCCCCATTTTTTGACGGTATGGAAGATTTCTGGATTCAAATCGCCACTCTGCTTCATAAACCAGGTTTCTGCTGAGGAAGTCAGCTACCTTGTTTAGAGTCCCTCTTAGATGGACAGTAAACAATGATAGAATATGGAGCTCTGCCCATCTCAGAATACTTCCTGCTAGGCCCTGAAGAACTGCTTCTGGCACCCCCCTGTATGTAGGCCACTGCAGTGGCGTTGTCCGACAGGACCTGTACATGAAATGCCTGAACTTCGGAAAAAGTCAGCAAAGCCATTTCTATTGCCTTTAGTTCCCTCCAATTTGAGGATCTTAGAAATCTGCGAGAAAGCAGAATCTAGTTTTGGATCCTTGTTCCAGATGGAATCAGAATTTTCCTCAAATGGGAACCTTTTGTGGGCCTGAGAAAAGAATGGTTTCTTCTCCAGCCACTCTTAATCATGTCCAATTGAATGTACCAAAAAAGTGTGACCCTTGGAGTCTCCTAGGCCAGCGTACATACAGTCATGCAGGGAGAGTTCCTTGTCTATTCCCAAAGTAGCGTGGGATCACTTTAAGGAGTCCTCCTACCTCTTCAAGGGACATTTTGTACTTCGAGGCAGCATCTGCCACATTGTCTTCATCCTCCTGTCAACCCATCCATGATGGCGAAACCAGATCTTGGTAAGCCAAACCTTCCGGCTGTATCAGAGAGGCCTCCTGAGACTCTGGGGTCAGCTGCAGGTCCCTGGGGTCCTTTGAGGGTCCTGGCTCTTCTCTCAGATTTGACCTGAAAGCCTGAAAAGTGGCACAGAGCTCATCCTTAATGGTTGTAACAAGGTCACCACAAATGGATGGAGACTCCTAAATCCATGATACAATCCTCACAAAGAGGCTTTGTCCAGGATTCACTTAGCTTTACTTTGCAAGCAGGACACTCTTTACTGACCAGAGCTCTTAGTCTGGACAAATGCCGACCTGGAACCGGAAGTTTAAAAAGGCATCAGGTAACCCTGCCCTCTCCCCCTGCGCTTTGCGGACGGAAATGCCGCACGCCTGACCCGGAAGTGCCGCCTGTTCCTGTGCACTGCACAGGACATGGCTGAGGGCTCTCTCCAGCCACCAGAATTGTGGCTGCTCAGCCTTACAGTCGCGGTCCTGCGACGCGGGAGACAAGTGAGGGGGGCCTCTGCACACTGCCCATCCGTACAAAAAAAAAAAAAAAAAAAAAACTGCAGCACAGGTTCTCCCTGAGCACAGAAGAGGGAGAGAGCCCATGGGATCACCCAGCTAGAGGCAAGTTGGAGGATCACAACCCCTAAAAATGAAAAAAAAAAAAAAAAAAAACTGACAGGCGAGAACCTTTTGTCTCCCAGGATAGCTCTGAGAGATAATGGCTCCCACCAGAGGTGTTCTTATCGGCTGGAGGAAACAAACCCCATATTACAAAAAAAACTAAAGGAAGCAGGGTGGAGGCTTCCTGTTAAAGCTTTGGACGATAAGGTGTTACCCATTTGTGGGAGGAGCCATTATCTCTCCGGGGGCTGTCCCGAAAGACGTTTGGGGAAAATCCAATTTTACAGTTTTTACCAAAACAGAAGCAAAGGATAAAAATGTGCAGCAGGGACAACTGTCTAGTATAGCAATTCCTCCTCTTGTTGCATCCCCAGGGAAGGAAGTGAAGGAATGTCTCTGAAGTGAAGGGATATCTAAACAAAAAAAAGTGACTATTCCCTTCCCTATTCTATCCCAAATAACTATGCATATACTTCAGATATATCTTGGCAACTAGCACTTTCAAGAGGCAGCTCCTACATTTCTCTCAGGACAGATGTACTTAAAGTGTAACTTAAGTCAGACAATTAAGTTCTTCTAGATCACTTCAGGTTGGCCCCTTTTGCAGGTATTTCTATGTAGAACTTAAAAAAAGTGTCCATACTGTTTAAAATGCAGTAATATACTGTCTCCCTGCTCTGCACATGTTCAGTTGCTCTCCATTTTTAGGCACTGCTAAATTTTTAGAGGTCAATCTAATGACAAAGCAGAATTAAACCTGCCTATCCTTTCCAGTCAAGGAAGCGGTTTGATCTGCAGCTGCCATGGTGATGCACATGTGATCAGTTATGACACCAGCCATTTCATGGTTTGACAGTTTGGTTGATAGAAGCAAACGCAACATACAGCAATCTTGGGTTTACAGGAACGCAACTTTTTAAGTCATCTATGGGTTTAGTTCTGCTTTATGATTTACTGCTGTTCAGGGGCCCTGGGCTTCAGTAAAAAAGGGATATTTGTATAACTTACTGTAAAATCCTTTTCTCTGAGTTCACTGACAGATGCAGCCTTCTTATGACACATGAGGTTATGCTCATCCTACTAGGAGTAGACTAGGCAAAACAAGCATAGATTGGCCCCTCCCAGGGGGCCGTCCTCACCTTAGCATATAATCCCCCTGCCCTGTACAGCACATCAGTTCGTAACAAGCCGTACAAAATCAACGCAGAGGGGTGGGTGCTGCGTCTGTCAGTGAACTCAGAGAAAAGGATTTTACGGTAAGTTATACAAAAAAATATTTTTCTCTTCCGTTCACTGACAGAGGCAGCCTTCTTATGACACATGGGGATGTCCCAAAGCTGTGCCAATCAAGAGGGGTGGGAAAACCATAACAACTGTTCCCAACAGAAAAATGCCCTCTCAGGCGGCGCTAACCGCACCTATACTGCCGCTTGTAATACTTTGCGGCCAAAAACAGCATCCGAGGATGCTGAAACATCAATTTTGTAAAACTTAGTAAACGTGTGCACTGAGGCCCAAGTAGCTGCCTTGCACACCTGAGACACCGAGGCTTGGTGTCTAAACGCCCAGGAAGTACTAACTGCCCTGGTGGAATGAGCCGTGACCGGAAACGGGGGAACCTTGCCCCGAATCTCATATGCATGAGTCACGGTCTTCCGTATCAAACGAGACACGGTAGCTGACGAGGCAGCCATGCCTTTGCGCGACCCTTCCATCAGCAAAAATAAAGAATCAGCCTTCCGAAAGGAAGCTGTAGAACTCAAATACACCCGCAAAGCCCTCACCACATCCAAAGAATGCAGTTCGATTTCTTTGGGATGCGACGGGTGCAGGCACAATGAGGGAAGAACAATATCCTCATTTAAATGAAAGGAAGAAACCACCTTTGGAAGAAACGAAGGGGAAGGTCGCAAAACTGCCTTGTCCTTATGGAGGACCAAGTAAGGTGACTTGCAGGATAATGCTGCCAACTCAGACACCCGTCTGGCGGATGTGATAGCCACCAGAAAGGCCACTTTCTGAGACAACAGTCGTAAGGGAATGTCCCTAAATCTTTTCATATGGTGGCTTCTGCAGCACAGAAAGCACCAGATTCAAATCCCACGGCGCCAGAGGCGACCGTATCCGAGGAGCCACACGACGTACCCCCTGTACAAATGTATGGATCAATGAATGAGATGCCAAGGGTCGTTGAAAAAAAAACCCGCCAGGGCCGAAATCTGCCCCTGAAGCATACTTAACGCCAGGTTCTTGTCCAGTCCTTGCTGCAAAAATGACAGCACTCTGGACACTAAGAGCGGGGGTTCCAACCCCCTGCCTCACACCAGGCAATATAGGCCTTCCAGGTCCTATGATAAATCTTACGTGAGGTACTCTTACGTGCTTTAATCATAGTAGGGATTACGGAGTCAGAGACACCCCTATCCCTCAACACCTGGGACTCAATAGCCAAGCCGTCAAAGCCAGCGAGGGTAAAGCAGGGTGCCAGATTGGCCCCTGAGCCAGTAGGTCTTCGCGAAGTGGAAGACGCCACGGAACATCTGCCACCATCCGCACCACGTCAGCGTACCAAGGACGCTGAGGCCAATCCGGAGCTACCAGGATTGTCGGGATTCCCTCTGCTTCTATCCTGCGTACAACGCGCGGTAGAATCTTTAGAGGAGGAAAGATGTACAGTAGCCAATACCGACCCCATGGCACTACCAGTGCGTCCGAGGCAAACGCCAACGGATCTCTTGTTCTGCACACAAAGGTCTGTACCTGGAGGCCATAAGGTCCACCTCTGGTGTGCCCCATTTGAGGCAAATCTGGCGGAACACTTCTGGATTTAGGGACCATTCCCCTTGATCCAGAGTCCGGCGGCTGAGAAAGTCCGCCTGCCAATTTTCCACGCCTGGGATGTAGATTGCAGAGAGCTGGCACGTGAAGTTCTGCCCACCGAAGGATCAGAGCTGCCTCTGCGGCTGCTGCGCTTCTTGTTCCGCCCTGATGGTTCACATACGCCACAGCTGTGGCATTGTCCGACTGAACCCGAACAGGGAGGCCTCGCAGCCTTTCTGTCCTAACGGGATTGGGGAGATTTGTCCCACTGTGACAAAATCGCCTTCTGCAAGAGCCGAGTGTGACTCTGGGCGTAAGGTACCGCTTCGAAAGTCGACACCATGAGCCCCAACACTCGCATACAGAACCGTAAGGAGAACCACTGGCGTGATAACAGGGTTCGCACTGCTGCCTGGAGTGTCAGGAGCTTGCTTGGTGTTAGAAACACCCTTGCCTGTACCGTGTCCAGAATCAGACCCAGGTATTCCAGTCGGCAAGACGGAGTTAATGATGACTTCTGCAGGTTGATCAGCCAACCGAACTCCTCTAAACGTGGACACCATGATTGTCGCGTTCTCCTCCAGAGCTGTAGCAGACTCTGCTCTGAGTAAATCATCGAGGTACGCTACCACCGCGATACCTGTCTCAGTAATCAGGGCCACCACCTTGGTGAACACTCAGGGAGACAAGGCCAGCCCGAAGGGAAGAGCCACAAACTGGTAATGCAGGTCTCCCACTGCGAACCACAGAAAACTATGATGAATGAGACAGACCGGAACATGGAGATACGCATCCCTGATATCTAAGGACGCCAAGAATTCCCCTTGGTGCAGGGCAGCCACGACCGAACAGATGGACTCCATCCTGAAACTCTTCGCCTTTACGAAGCGGTTTAACGCCTTCAGGTCCAGAACTGGTCTGACCCCGCCCTCTTTGGGCACCACAAAAAGGTTTGAGTAAAATCCGTGAAATCTTTCCACCGTGGGTACGATCACCCCCTGTTTGGCGAGTGCCCGAACGGCACCTAGAAGCGCCTCCCGACGCTCCTGAGGGAGCCTCAAGTTTGAGGGGAAGAACCTTTCTGGGGGCAGAGAACTGAATTCTATCCTGTACCCGGAGGACACCACCTCCAGTACCCACCGATCGGTGATGCAGGCAGCCCATCTGTCTGCGAACCCCAGTAACCGGCCCCATCATGCGGAGGTAGATTTATCCTTTGCTTTTTCGGACTTATGCTGCCAGGGCCTTCTGCTGTGCCCTGCGAAAGCCTTCCCGGCTTTGAAGCACCTACCCGCTGAGCCTGGTGCCCGAAAAAACTTCGGACCTGAAGAGACAGGGCCCTGCCTACGGCGAAAACCTCGCCGCTTTGGCTCTGGAAGGAACGCACTCTTCCCTCCTGTGAAATCCTTAATGATTTCATCCAACTGTGGGCCAAACAGACATTCTCCCTGAAAGGGAAGGTCTGCCAGAGCTTTCTTTGAAGCCTGGTCGTCCGACCAAGAGCGGAGCCACAGCACCCGCCTGATAATTGAAAAAACAGACAATTTTGACAATATGGGAAGAAGGTCCAAAGCAGCATGGCATATGTAGCGGAGACCTTCTTCCAAATGTTGTGCCCGCTGTACTTCAGCCTGTACACATTCACTAGACAAAACCAGTGTGCAGTGCGGCAGCATGCTCACGAAGAGACTGCCACCATCGCAGTCGCTAGCGCCGGCCGCATGGCTGACTCAGCCAACAAGAACAGTGCTTTAGACACTGCCTCTGTGCAGCGATCGGCCGCCTCCCCAAAGGATGGAGACCTCTCCAAGGGAATGGTGGTTGATTTACACGAGCCACGGCAGGGTCCACCACTGGGGAAGCCCATCTCTTAGTAAAGCTCTCCTCAAAGGGGTAGCGAACAGCAAAGCTTTTAGGCAAAGCAAAAGAATTTGGTGGCCTACGCCATTACTTGAACACCGCATGTTCAAACACCTGATCATAAGGGTAAGCCCTAGGGGACCTAGGGGCTTTAAGTGGTCCACAAACATATGCGGACTCATGCGACTCCCCAGCTTGGTCAAGCCGCATGGAGGCGCGGATATCAGTGCTTCCACTATCGCTTTATCACGCAAAAAAGGAGCCTCCTGATCCTCTTCGCCCTCTGAGGGCGGCTCACCCTTTGAAAGATCCACAGGTGTGACCATTGAGGCGCTCTCTAGATCCGAATCCTCCCCTGAGGAAAGAAGGGGGGTAGGCGCTTCTGGGGGCCCTTCGGAACGGGCACCCCTGCCCGGGGGAAGAACTCCCCAAACACCACCCTCAGCTGTTCAAAGGACACCAATGTTCCTGGGGTGGACAGTAGATCCGCAGGTACCCCTGCCATAGTATTGCCGACATCTCAGCCTTCCGGCACCCCCACCCCACCAATCAACCAGGGAGACCTGGGGAGGATTGCATCCACCGCTACCAACACCCAGGGAAAGCCAGCTATACTTGCTGTTTTGATGCCTCAGCACTCCGACCGGAAGAGCAATGCCCACAAACTACTGCACGCCAGGAGCTTGTTACTGTGTCAGCCACGCTGTCCAAGCACAAACCGGAAGCCCACTTCTGTTTTTAAACACATCCTGTAAAAGGACTGCACTTTTCTCAAACGACCACTGGGGGCTGCCAGAGGGCAGGCTGGAAACCGCATGGTTATCAAACAATGGACGCTGCCATTACACACGCGCGGTCGGCCACGAACGAGCAGTGCGCCACACTCCAATGGCGGTGAACCGCCTAACAGTGCTCCGGACGGTCGGTGCAGAGTTGAACGGTCAGTGCAAGGTGCGGTACTGCGGGGGGGGGGGTAATCCTCAAAAGGGTATCACCCAGTATGTCCCTCTAATGGACCCCCACTGGCCGGCTACCACCAGAGCTGCCCACTCTCCATGCCCCTAAGGCAGAAGAGGGGTCCACTCACCAATCCGACGGGCGCAGCGGTAGCCACCGGAGCAAACCTACCTCCCCAAAGGGAGTCATGCTGCTGGCCAGGCCACTGGATAGGCGTACCAGTCACTGGGCTCTAGTGGGTTTTAGCCACTGGCCGCCCGCACGGAATGGGCGCTATGCGGTGGGCCCCCCTAAGGGTGCTTGCATAGTGTCGGCCGGACTGGGGAAAGATTTGGATTCGAGATATCCTCTATACCACCAGCCAGCTTCTTGATAGTAGTCTTCATCAGACGAATCTTCAGGAGACTGCCGATCCCATAGGGAACCAGGTCTACTCCTTGCACTAGGCAAATAAAACTGATGTGCTGTACAGGGCAGGGGGGGATTATATGCTAAGGTGAGGACAGCCCCCTGGGAGGGGCCAACCTATGCTTTTGTTTGTTTTGCCTAGTCTACTCCTAGTAGGATGAGCATAACCCCATGTGTCATAAGAAGGCTGCGTCTGTCAGTGAACGGAAGAGAAATGGCAGCCCACAGCAAGAAGAAACAGGAGCAATGCTGGAGGCAATTTACAGCACAAGCATAATTATGAACATGGAAATGTGTTTCTTGCTAAAGATCTGTTATGGGTAAAATTCTACTTCAAAATAAGTTTGACTTTAGATCTTTGTCTTAGTAAAAGGTGGGCTATGTCAAGCATAGTTTATTTCACCTGCTGGATTCTGCCTTCCGCTTGCCATTGGCGTTGAGCTGCATTTGGTGATAGGTTTCGGGGGTGAATGGATTAACATTGACCAGGGCAGGGCCATCCAGCTCTGTACTCATTCCAGCCATGAACCTCATCCTCTGCCCCCGGCAGGACACCTTGGAGCTGGGCGAGGGTAGGTTATTGTATAGCAAACTCTGCACAGACAAAAAAAAACAAAAAACAAACAGAACCACCTTGTTAGCATCTTCTGTACTACACTGGAGAGAACAGAAAATCCTTGTCCATTGCCAACGTCAGTCGCTGCAATTGTGGAAACTAAAACATCTGTTATTTATATCCCATATTTGGGTAAGGAACAAACTAGAAACTGCTTGCTTGTGGAATTCCCTTGGACTATCACCATATCCCAATATACAAGGAATGGGCATGAAGAACCTCAAAGAGGCATAAAGGTGCATGCTTGGCAGATGCAATGTTTGATGACACAGAATGCATAGCAGTTGGTTGTCTGGCCAACGTTTTATCCCTGGGCAGTTTCTTAAATACCTTCCCTTTAGCAGTCTGACATGCAAGGATTTAGTGTGCAAGCCCTGTATGTGGCCAATCTTAACTGCATATCACAGCTGATCAATGACAAAATCTTTTGTGAAACATTTTGAGGAATATACAGCAGTGCTACTAAAACATCTTAATACACAATACCCCATAAGAGTTAGGTTTTACCTTTGGGGTGTAAGGAGTGTCACAAAGCTTCAGCTTCTTCCATGTGTGGTAATGTAGTGGGGTGCCAGGACAATCTCCATCAGAGTCCATCTTGGCTAGAGGAGAGCCATCACTGCCGGGGCTTCCATCCAAATAGGTACCAGAAGGAGACACTCCCCTCTCATTGCGTTGGGGAGTAACTGGGAACAGATTGCACCCTGTCCTCCATGCCATGGCATCACTAGGGTTCTCTATGCCAAGAGAACCCTGAATATAGTCTTTGCCATCACCCTCTTCATCACTGCTGGAAAAGTCCAGTTTCTGAATAATTCCACAATCATATGTCATGGTGGGCTTCATCTCTGCAAAGGGAGAGAAAACCAAAAAAATCTGCAGCAGAAACATACACTTTCTATTCTTGGTTTTAAAAATGGAGATGTTTGGGCTATATAAATCATACATAATCACCTCCCATTTTGCAGCATCAGCATTGAACAATAGCCCCATACCAAAGCAAAAGTTAAGTGCACTCCTGTGACCCAGAAGAGAAGTATGACCAAACAAGCGTTGACCATACTTCTAAGGGTGTAAAGGCCAAAAACCCAAGTGACCGTATAGAAAATGGTTTGCATTACCCACAGAATTTAAACAAACTAAACCAGAACTATTTATACTCTCCCCCCCCCCCTCCAAAAAAAAGGAACAAAACATTTGTGTTGCAGTGGAATGTCCCCCCTCACTGTTAAAATTCTGTCAAGACAAGTGGTGAGGGAAAGCTCTCCAACAGTGCGCCTAACAGAACATACCTGAGAGGGGTTCCAACACTCCCCAGTATATAAAGCTAAGGAAACGTTTTTGGCTAGACTCACTTCAAAACTGAACTTTTCAGAAACAGGAAAACCTGGGCATCATGCCCCAGAAGGTCTAGATGTACGTGGTTGCCTAGGTTGCCATTAAAAAGCAGTTTTACTTCCCTTGCTCCTGTATGCTCCTCCCCTCCTTGTGACTGTTCCCCTGCAGCCACTCCACTCTGGCATTCTGCCCATTAGTCGCACTCTGACATCAAATACAATACAGAATCAGCAGTCTTGCATTTTAAATTCTGAGGCCAAGGGTCCACCCATAACTTGGCATTGAAAAGAGTAGGAGCACCAATTTGCGTAACAAAAATAGTGATGCACTATATTAATGCATCAGCTGCTAGTGTGAATGGCCCCCCCAATTCCACTGCAGCAAAAAAAATAAAAAAATAAAAACACCCACATTACGCAAGCAGTTACATACTAGCACATTCACATATTGCTGGCAAATTTGAAGCCTATTTCACTTTTTGAAATGTTTAAACGCATGTATTTACTATAGTATTTTGCACATGTATCAAAGCTTCAGCCATTTGCGTCTTTGGCTGCGAGCAGTTAAAATGTGAAACATGTATCGCTCCTTTACAGGCTCTCCTATTGAAGGATAGGGCATTAAGCAACTAAACGTTGAAATATGAATGGACGCAATTGCAAACCACGGGATTCTGCATGCTGAGGCTATTTAGGTGTAGAACAATTCCCACAAAACACTTATCTGTGACTAGGATTTTAATGCCCAGTTAAGGTTTTTCCACAAGGATAAAGCCTTTATTTTCAGCCATGTTTCATTTTGAAATCTCAGAATTTTCTGAAAATTATTTTGTAAATAATGATCCTTCGTGCATTGGCTTTGTGAATTGAGCACGATGATCACCTCCTCCAGCAGAGGTAGGGAGTCTCAACAGTAAGTGGATTTGAACAAGCTTGGGACAAACTGATCAAAAAATAAAAATAAGTTGGGGTTAACTTAATGGACCACTTGGTCTTTTTCCACAATCACTACATTTAATAATAAAGGAGGGCCCTATTCATAAACATAACTACAATATCAGGATTTTTGGGCCCATTAAAGATCCTTATTTTCAGAAGGTCCTTCTAGAAGGCCTTATTCACACTGCCATACTTAAGGTGGGGGGGGGGGGAATTGAAAAGTTTGATGGGGGGGGGGTGGTTTGATAGGAGAGCATGAAATTGAAAAGTTTGGCATGTAAAAAAAAAAAAAACACAATCAAA